>SMDT01000053.1:0-221082 GCA_005392925.1 Aquilaria sinensis | reverse complement strand
ACCATCCGTGACTATGTCAAGAGGTTCAACAGGGAGGCCCTCAGTGTTCCGGACTTTCGTCCCGAAATCCGCATCCTCACCATGACGAGGGGCCTCCGGAGGGATTCGCACTTGTTTTACGAATTCTCCAAAGATCCCCCGGACACGCTGGGAGAATTCTACCGAAGGGCTGAACAACACATGACAGCCGAAGAACTGAGAATGACTGGACCAAAACACGACCAAATTCAAGCTCGTGGCGAAGGGTCCAGCCAGCAAGCCCGGTGTCCAACGGAACAGTCAGGCCGACCTCGGAGAATGCGAGTAGGAGGAAGGAAGCCCCAAAACTTTACACCTCTGAGCACCACGAGGGCTAACGTCCTTATGGCGTTGGAAAAACAGGGGGCTCAAATCCAACGGCCAAGGGGCATGACTGCTGACAACAGAAGGAACATGAAGAAGTTCTGTCAGTTCCACCGTGATCACGGTCATGACACCGAAGACTGCTTTCAGTTGAAAAAGTACATTGAATCACTGATAAAGCAGGGCCAGCTTCGGCGTTATTTGAGAATGCCTTCCCCGAAAGGGAAAAAAGAGGAGGAAGGAAAGCCCGATGACGAGGATTACGATTCGGACAGGCGAAGGAACCGAAGTCCGAGAAGGCGTCCTCCACCTTCGGCAGGAGTAATACAGACGATCACAACCGGACTTCCATCCTCGGAAAGGAAAAGAAGGGCCAGAGAGATAGCGGTGATGGAATATCAGAGCCCGATGAAAAAATTGGCCCGCGAGGATGGCTCCACCATCGTATTCCCTCATGACGATCCATTGCTAATAATGGCAAGGATAGGAAACTGGGACGTCAAGAGGGTACTGCTGGATGATGGGTCAAACGCAGACGTCTTGTTCTCACATTTGCTGCCAAGCTTGAGCGTATCCAGAAGTGACCTCAAGACTGTTACTTCACCCATGTTCAGCGTAGGACCATCTGAGCTACCTGTCCTCGGGTGGATCGACCTCCCCTTGATGATGAAAGGAACTTCGGAGGAAGGAACTGCTGAGTTGTTCGCCTCTACCATGGCAAGGTTCATAGTCATGGACGTTCCTTCGTCATAAAACGCCATCCTCGGCAGACAGACACAGGGAAATTTGCACATTCACCCTGATGTAAAGTACTTGACCGTCACCTTCGCCACCAAAGAAGGAGACGCAAAGATCTTCATTAATCAAAGCGAGGTGAGAAAGGTGTTCGTCAGAGCACGAAAGGCTCCAGCAAGCAACCTAGCACATGCTGTAGAAGCAAAAGAGTTGGAAAGGGGCGAGGCAGAAGATCCCACAAAAGCGGAAACAGAAGAAGTAGAGCTTGTCCCAGGCCATAGTACCCGAATAGGGAAAAGCATGGCCGAAGGAGACAAGGAAAAACTTGTATCTTTTCTGCTTGCAAATAAAGATCTGTTCGCCTACTCGCCGAAGGACATGCCAGGGGTAAACCCTCGCGTAATCCAGCATAGCCTCAAAGCGAGTCCAGAAATAAAACCTGTCCGGCAAAAGAAACAGAGCATCTCAGCTCACAAAAGTGACTTCATCAAGACCGAAGTTTAGCATCTGATAGACGCCAGCGTTATCCGGGAGGTAAACTACCCCGAATGGCTAAGCAACGTAGTAATTGCCACAAAAGAAGGAAGTAGTAAACTGTGGATGTGCATCGACTTCAGAAATTTGAACGATGCTTGCCCGAAAGATTCATATCCTCTTCCGCTAATAGACCAACTGGTAGACTCAACTGCCGAGTATGGGCTCCTAAGTTTCCTGGACGGTTTCAGTGGGTATCATCAGATAAGGATGGACCCCGAAGATGAAGAGAAGACTGCCTTCATCACCGAAGGAGGAACATATTGCTATATCAGGATGCCCTTCGGACTCAAAAATGCAGGAGCCACCTACCAGAGGCTGATGAACAAGGTCTTCAAAGACCAAATGGGGAGGAACATGGAGGTGTATGTTGATGATATGATAGTCAAAAGCAAACTGCCTGGCTACCACGTTGCAGATTTAGAGGAAACCTTCCAAAAACTCAGAGCCTTCAGGATCCGCCTTAATCCTGAGAAATGCATCTTCGACGTGACCTCGGGAAAGTTCCTTGGGTACATGGTATCCGAAAGAGGCATCGATGCTAACCCCGAGAAGATTAAGGCTCTGCTTGAATTCCGAACTCCTGCCACAGTCAAAGACGTGCAAAGACTCACCGGAAGAATAACCTCTCTGAGCAGGTTTATTTCCAGGTACGGAGATAGGTGTCGACCCTTCTTCAAAGTCCTCACAAAGGCAGCAAAGATGGAAGGCGACCTCGGAAGGAATGGTCATCCTTGGAATGAAGATTGCCAACAAGCCTGGGAAGAACTCAAAGTCTACTTGGCCAGCCTGCCGACCCTGCGGCAACCTCGGGAGGGAGAGCCCCTCGTACTGTACCTCGCCGTCACAGAAAAAGCTGTGAGCTCGGTCCTCGTGAAAGAAGAAGGGCCAAAGCAATGGCCGGTCTACTATGTCAGCAAGTCCCTGCATGGCGCCGAAGTCAGGTACCCTTTGCTTCAAAAAGCTATATATGCCTTGGTAGTTGCAGGAAGGAGGCTACGGCCATACTTTCAGGCTCACCCCATTATCGTCCGAAGTACCCTGCCTCTACGGGATGTTATGAGGAAAGTGGATCATTCGGGAAGGCTTTCCAAGTGGTGTATAGAGCTTGGCGAACACGACATCACGTATGAACCCCGGAAAGCTATAAAAGCTCAAGCTTTGGCAGACTTCATCGCCGAAGTACCAAACACCGAGGAGGGACATTCATTTTCGGGCGAAGACGAGCCAGAATGGACGTTATATGTTGACGGGGCCTCAGGATCCGAACACCAGGGAGCTGGAGTGATTATCAGAGGCCCCGAAGGCCTAGAAGTAATGAAGGCCATCAAGTTCAGTTTCAACGCCACCAACAACATGGCCGAGTATGAGGCCCTCATAGCAGGATTACGCCTTGGCCAGAAAAATTGGCGTGAGAAACTTGAAAGCCCATAATGATTCCCAGCTGGTGGTCCGGCAAATGGCAGGGGACTATGGCGTGAAAGACCCGACCTTGGCGAAATACCATGAGTTGGTAACAAAGCTTATTCGGGAATTTGACGTCGTGAAAATCGAGAACGTAACCCGACGAGAAAATGCTGAGGCAGACTGTTTGGCGAAGTCCAAAACTTGCACCGAAGTGCTAAGCCACCCCAGCGTCGCGGTGTTAAGCATAGCGACCTCGGGGAAAGGATGGAAAGAACCAATCAAAACGTATCTCGCAACCAACACACTCCCCGAAGACCCCAGTGAAGCCGCAAAAGTGCGAAGGCGCTTCGGACGTTTCTTCTTAATTGGAGAAGAACTATATCAGCAAGGATATGCAAATCCACTACAGAGGTGTGTTAGTGAAGAGGATACTGAAATGATCCTCGAAGAAGTTCAAGAAGGTGCCTGTGGTTCGCACATCGGAACCGACGCCCTGGCAGCAGTGATACTTCGCCAAGGATACTGAAATGATCCTCGAAGAAGTTCACGAAGGTGCCTGTGGTTCGCACATCGGAACCGACGCCCTAGTAGCAGTGATACTTCGCCAAGGATACTTCTGGCCTACCCTGAGAAAGGACGCCAAGCAGTTCGTCCGGAAATGTGGTAGTTGCCAGAGACATGCGAACATCCAAAGAACACCCTCGGAATTCGTGACTGCGGCAGACTATCCTTGGCCCTTCGCAGTTTGGGACATAGATCTCATTGGGCCACTCCCAACAGCGCCTGGAGGCGTAAAGTTCTGCGTAGTAGCAGTAGACTATTTCTCTAAGTGGGTCGAGGCAGAACCTCTGACAACTATCTCGGCAAAAGAAGTGCAGAAGTTCGTATGGAAAAACATCGTATGCAGATTTGGCATACCGAGGGTACTCGTAGCGGACAATGGATCCCAGTTCATAGACAAAGGATTCCAAGAGTTCATTAGCGACCTCGGGACAAAAATGCACTTCGCCCCAGTAGCTCACCCCCAAAGTAATGGGCAGGTGGAAGTATCTAACAGGACCATAAAAGATGGTCTGAAAAAGAGACTGGGAGAAGCAAAAGGGAAATGGCCAGGAGAACTCCAAAGCGTGTTATGGAGCTACCGAACAACACCCCGAAGAGCCACAGGGGAAACGCCTTTTTCACTCGTCTTCGGTACAGAGGCCATCATCCCTGTCGAAGTAGTACAACCGTCAATACGAGTCCAAGTGTTCGATGAAAAAGGAAATGACCTCGGCCTGAGAACCAAGCTCGACCTCGTCAGTGAACACAGAGAAGTAGCCGAGCTGAGAAGAAAAGCTTTCCAGCAAAGAGTGGCAGCAGCCATAAACCTACGCGCCAGGCCAAAAGGAATAAAGAAGGGAGACCTCGTTCTCCGAAAGGCTGAATTTGCACCCCGAAAGCCGTCCCACGGGGTACTTCGCGCAAATTGGGAAGGACCCTACCTGGTACTTGCCGAAGTACGAAAAGGAGTTTATAAGCTCGGTGATGCCGAAGGCATAGAATTAAAAAATACTTGGCACTCAGAGGCCTTGAAAAAATTCTATGCCTAAAAAGTTCGGTGGGAAAGTTGTATTGCACAAGTTGGAAAAATTTGTCTAAGTAAAAAGTTCTGAAGAAGTACAAAACAAGAGTCTCACGAAAGCAATCGCCGAGGAAAGCAAAAGTAAGTTTTTCCAAAGTCTCTTGAGCGAATATGTTCGGGACAAAGGAAAGCAAGAGTATGGTTTTCCGAAGTCTCTTGAGCGAATATGTTCGGGACAAAGGAAAGCAAGAGTATGGTTTTCCGAAGTCTCTTGAGCGAATATGTTCGGGACAAAGGAAAGCAAAAGTATGGTTTTCCGAAGTCTCTTGAGCGAATTATGTTCGGGACAGAAGGAAACAAAGGAATCTGGCAAAAAATACTTAGCCAAATTTTTATCTATTGAGCCAAAGAGTGCTTACAGAGAAGAAAGTTGCTGAAAGACTACAAAAAAGAAGAAGAAAATGAAGACAAAAGGCCCTAGTACTAAGGAACCTCGGCGTCTTGAGAACTGCCAGCCTCTGTGCTTTTGTCAGCAGCCTTCGGCGCCGGGAGAGAAGGAGGCAGTTTCAAGTGCTCGATCTTGGACCAAGTCCACCGAGGCTCCTTGGGGATGTTCATGCCTTCCAGGAAGGAGAGGTCAAAATCTGGGAACTTCTGCAGAATTTGGTGCCGAACAAGACAGAAGCCGTCTTGAAAGCCCAACTTCGTCATATCATCGGACTCCCGCTTCTTGACCGCCAAATCCGCGTAATCCTTCTCCAAATCCTTGAACTTTCTCTTCAATGCCTTCATCTTCTTCTTCTCTTCTGAAGGCTTCTTCAGAGATGCGACCTCGGCTTCGAGCTGGGCCTTTTCCTCGAGCGTCTTCGCAAGGATTGCGTCACTTTCTGACTTATCCTTTTGAATCGTTTCTACGATCGAAGTTAGCTCCGCCATCCGAGAGCCGATGTCGGAAAGTTTCTGGGAGGTGCCTTTCTCAAGTTCCTCTTTCTCTTTTATGAACCCCTCCCGAAGTTCAGCAATTTCCTTCTCTGAAGACTGCTTCAGCTGAGCATTGTCGGCAGCCAACGCCGAACACTGGGCCTTCGTCTTGGTGTAAAGGTCCCAGAGTGACGCCCTCCTTTCTGACTCTCGCGCCACCCGAACACGGAGCAACCCGGCATACCCCATCAGCTGCAAAAAAAAAAGCAAACAAAGGGAAAATGATGCTAAGTAAAAAGCAAAGGCGAAATTGGCACTGAGGAAACAGTGAAGCGTACCTGGGCGGCATGTTCAGTGAGTTTGGCGGCCAAAGAGTTGTCGCCTGGGTAAGCCGCCGTAAGGGCCTTGTAAGAGGCCTCAGTAAGCACCCCTTTGCACACCTGCCTGGCCATCTCGGGACAGTCCTCGGAGTACATATTCATGTCCTCCGTGAACGTCCAGAAGGGCTCCTTCGGAACTTTCCCTGCTGGGACTTTGGCATCCCGAAGGGCCCTCTTGCGGGCGTGTTCGGCAACCCAGTCAGGAGCGGCCACCTCCGCTGCACAACAAGGCAGAAAAATTGGTTAAGGCCAGAAAACCCTTAAGGATTTACAAGAGAAAAAAAAAGGTTCTTCGACAAAGTACAAACCTGCTGGCACCTCGGTAACGTCGTCGTCAAGAATCGACGTCGCCTCAGTAGAGATCCCCTTGCCTTTTATTTGGCGCCGTTCCTCGGCAGAAGGGGTCTCCTCCCCATCGCCCTCCAGAAGAGCATGCGAAGGCGTGGGGCTTTGAGGAAGGACGTCGGAAGAAGGGACGTCGACAGAAGGAACCTCGGGCAAAGGGGCAGCAGGGTCTTCGGGCTCCTCGCCTACCTCCTCCGGAATTTGCGGAAGAGAGGAAGAAGGAGCAGCTTTCTAGAAGGGACGTCGGCAGAAGGAACCTCGGGCAAAGGGGCAGCAGGGTCTTCGGGCTCCTCGCCTACCCTCTCCGGAATTTGCGGAAGAGAGGAAGGAGCAGCTTTCTTTGCCCGTTTGGAAGGAGGGCCGGCCGAAGTCTGCTTCCGCCTCCGAGAGGCGGCCTTCTTTGTCTGTTCGCCCCTCTCGGCCTGCCCGGTAAAAAGAGCCTTGTAGAAGGCAGCCGCGTCGTCGCCCATCTCTGAAAAAAGAAAAAGAAGATCAGTGTAAGTCCAAGATGAAGTTATGAAGGGAAAAAATGAGAAAGTAACTTACTCTCATAAAAAGACTCATAAGTCTCATTCCCCCGAAGGAGTTTCACGAGCCAGGAGTCCTTCCCCGAAGAAGCCGGTTTCGGCATGTTGAGGTCTGTCTCATGCTCCTTTACCACCTTGAGTTCCCGAAGGACCTCTTCGGTCATGAGCCTCCAGTTGATCGGAAAGGGGTAAAGGGCACGAGGAGAGACCTCGGCAGCCCAGTCAGAGACGGCCCGGATGCGCCTGTCGAAGTCCTCAAAGATAGGTGCTACGTCGGCGTCTAGCAGTATCTTCGGGTCAACGACATCCATCTTGAGCCTCCCCTGAGCCCACTTGGTCGGGACGTGCGACCAAGCCTCCGACTTCTTCAGGAAAAAGAATTTTTGTTGCCACCCTCGCCAGCTGTCTTTGGTGGCGAAGGTGAACGTATACTTTTTGCTCCCGGATCCCCGAGGTAGCATAAAGTAGAAGCCACCCTTCGGGACCACGAAGAGCTTGTAGTACTGAAGAAAAACTACAAAGTGAGGTTTTATTTTGAAAACGCCGCACATACAGAGGAAGGCGTTGAAATAGCAGTACGAGTTCGGTGGGAGTTGGTTAACGGCAATGCCATGGAAGTTGCAGAACGCGCTAACCATCTCCGGGGGGGGATACCGAAGTCCGGCCTTCAGTTGGGCTCGGAAAACGGTGATTTCATCACTTCGGTTGGAGAAAGGAAATTGGTCAGGACGGGGCAACCTCGTCACAGAGTAAGAGGGTAAGAAAAACTTTTTCTTCCACTTCGCTAGTTTTGCCGGAGTAGTGCAGCAGGGGTGAGAAAGAAGAGGTTGCCAACTCTCGGGAACAGGCATGATGAAAACGAGTTCAGGAAAAACAACGAAAATGAGTTCGGGAAAAACAACGAAAACGAAAAAACAAAGAAGAAGCTTTGAAAAAAGCAAAAGGACTAAAACCCACCAAAGGTCTTGCCGAAATCTGGATTTCTGGAAGCCGTCGTGAAAAGTGGTCGGAAAAACGCCTGAAAAAGGAGAACCGCCGCGGAAAATCGGGAGAGAATTAGAAGGCAGAAGAAAGCAAAAGCAGAAGCAAAAAGAGGGTTATGACAGGGCTGGTATATATAGGCCGAGAAGGCCAGGTGAACCGTCGTCATTAGTACCCCTCGGAAGGCGAAGCGTCGCCATAACTGCTAAATGCGCCTGAAAAGTCGCGCCTGCCGTACTCAGTGCATTCCCACCCAATAATAGTGTGCCATGTGTCGGCCATCGCGCAGCAAACGTGCCACGTGTCGTCCATCACGTCGAGCACGCCCTCTGACACCATTTGGTCTAGAGGCGCCGCCCTAGACTGACTCTGCTGGACACAGGACGCGACGCATGAGCAGACCTATAAAGGCAAAAAAGTAGGTTACCTCGAAGACACCAAAAGACAGCCTGTGACTTCGGGCAAAAGGTCTATCTTCGGTACAAGGTTATCCTATTTTCCCTCGCCACGAGGACACCAAGAGACAGCCTGTGACTTCGGGCAGAAGGTGTATCTTCGGCACAGGGACAGCCTATCTTCTCGCGCCTCGAGGACGCAAAAAGGGCTGCCCATCGCTTCAGGCAGAAGAAGGCGTCTTCGGCGCAGATATCACAACCACAGGACCCGAAAACCGATGAACCGAAGTTTCTCACTTCGGCTTTTCGGAGGGGGGCCTGTGATAGCCAAAGGCTATTGCCTCCTCGGTAGTAACTCCCTGCCAGAATATTGGCCGAGGAGTCTGACGTCACCCAAGAGAGGATCTTTTTACTGACCTCGGAAGGTGCGAAGTCAAACACTATGAGCTCGAGACTTCGGTTAGCTCGTCAGGAATTCCGAGGATAACACCGTCTCCATCAAGGGGCCAAACTGACCGTCTTCAGGTAAGAAAGCCATTTCTCTGAAGCAAGGAAGAATCTCCCCGAAGGCAGAAGCCCCGAAGAGGATCTTCCCCGAACAAGAAACACCTGAACAAGGGAATCACCGGACTATGGGTATAAGTCCCGAAGAAGGTGTTCATCAAGGGAACTCCCAGAACTATGGGATAGATCCCGAAGGAGGTGCTCGCACCAAAAGACGGATAGAATCCGAAGAGGGTGCACGCACCGAAGGGCGACCTCGCCCAGAGGACCTCGGGACTACGGTATGAGCATTTAAGGAGCCTCTGACATGTCGCCCACAAGCCCTACACGTCACATCAGAACGGCGAACTGACACGCCGCAGCCGCCCCAGTCCTGACACAACCTGTCCGGGTCCAGGGCTAAAGGAGGCTGCAAACGGCTGCCTGTCCCCTAGGTCCAAAAGTACAGATCAAATCCGACCGAACACGTGTCATGATCTGAACGGACCAGCTACTCCTATAAATACTAGGAAATGGGACTGGGCAAAGGGGGGCATTTTCCTCCCTCTGAGAAAACACAAAATAGGCAAGACACTTGATCCCTTAGTGTTCTTCCTCCACTTTCACTTAGAAAACTGACTTGGGCGTCGGAGGGTCCTCCCCGGAAAAGCAAACCGGGGACCTCCTAACCTCTTCTTTGAGCTTTTCAGGCACACTCAGCTGGGAAACTAGAGCTCCAGGCGCTCGCCTCCTCAGGAAGTCTCCCCACTTGTCAACATGACAACAAACGAAGATGCCTCGGGGCATCACCTTGGCAACAAAGTCAAGACCCATTGCCTCGAAAAGTCATCTATGACTTGACTAGCGGGCAGAAGGAACCGATTCTACTTCCCTAAACACGCTGTCGCTGTCCGAAGTGACCTGCCCCTGCACGACGTCACAAAAAAAAAAAGGGGTAGAGCATTCGGAAAAAGCTATCAAAATGGTGCATCGAACTCGGAAAGTACTACATCACGCATGAGCATAGAAGGGCAGTGAACGCCCAGGTACTCACATATTACACCACTGAAATCCCAAAAGGAGGGAAGGCTGGAACCAATAAGGAAGATAGAGTGAAGGTAGACCCAGAATGGAAACTCCTTGCCAGTGGAACCCCAAGCGTAGAACTTCTGGACGCTGGGATACCCCCGTGGGGGCCCGAAGGCAGGAAGGCCACCAAAACGATCAAATTTTGATTACCAAAAAGTGTTGGGCCATCTTAGTATAACAATGCCAGGTATAATGACCTTGCACAAAAGGCTGAAAGATCCTATCGAGAGAAACCTCGAAACCTAAGGGTACCAAAAATCCTCATGAAGCGGCAGAAAGTGCAAAGGCATTCCGGATGATATTTCCTAATTAAGGTAAAACCATGCAGGCAAAGGTACACAACTCCATTATTACTATATATCGGTAAAAAAGGTGCAAGACAATTCGTCCAGTAAGCTCGACGTGAAAATGGCCAAGGACGAGCCACCACCCGAAGACTGCCTTCTGAGCGGATTACCTCGGAAAAATTACACCGAGCCACTCCTGACAGCACCCGAAGATGTGAAGTAGAGGACTACTTCACTGAGTGGGGTAGGGCAGGACTCCTAGCAACCATTGCACAGAAAGTTCATCTGGAAGAACATAATATGCTGATTTGGCATACCAACAATGGTGTTGGCCAAAAATGATTTCCAGTCTATAGACAAAGGATTTCAATAATCCGTCACCAAGCTCCGATATAAGAAAGCACTTCAGCCTACTAGCTCAACTTCCGAGCAACAGACTAGCAAAGTTGCCAAAAGAGCTATAAAAAAAGGGCTACAAAAGAGGTTGGAGAAAGCAAAGGAAAAACGGCTAGGAAAATTTCTTATCGTACCTAAGAGTTGCCAAACAACTCTCAAAGGAGCGAAAAGGGGAAATACCTTTCTCACCAACCTCCAATATGAAGGCCGCCATCCGTTCGAAGTAGTGCGACCACCCGTTAAAATAAGAGTGTTCGGCAAAAGAGGAAGCGACCTCGGGTTGAGAAATAAGCTCGACCTAAGTCTATCGAATATGGCCGGAGAAGGCTAGGATGGGCCTGAGGGAACTTTGTTAAACAACAGACAAGCCCCCGAAAGATTGATGGGAGAAACAAATGACAAGAGTTTTCCCAAAATCCCTTGAGCGAATGTGGTCGGGAAAGGATGGAAAACGACAAGTGTTTTCCCAAAATCCTTTGACCGAATGTGGTCGGGAAAGGATGGAAAACGACAAGTGTTGTCCCAAAATCCCTTGACCGAATGTGGTCGGGAAAGGATGGAAAACGGCAAGTGTTTTCCCAAAATCCCTTGACTGAATATGGTCGGGAAAGGATGGAAAACGACAAGTGTTTTCCCAAAATCCCTTGATCGAATGTGGCCGGGAAAAATCCCTTGACCGAATGTGGTCGGGAAAGGATGGAAAACGACAAGTGTTTTCCCAAAATCCCTTGACCGAATGTGGTCGGGAAAAATCCCTTGACCAAGTATGGCCGGGAAAAATCCCTTAACCGAATGTGGTCGGGAAAGGATGGAAAACGACAGGTGTTTTCCCAAAATCCCTTGACCGAATGTTGTCGGGAAAGGATGGAAAATGACAAGTCTTTTCCCAAAATCCCTTGACCGAATGTGGTCAGGAAAAGATGGAAAATGAGGAAACAGCAAGTGTTTTCCCAAAATCCGTTGGCTGAATGTGGTCGGGAAAAATCCCTTGACTGAAGGTGGTCAGGAAAAGATGGAAAACAAGGAAGGTTTTTAACCAAAAATGGTCGGGACAATAATAGTAAGCGAGAAGTATTTCGCAGTTCCTTGACCAAATGTGGTCGGGATCGTTGAAAAAGATCGCTCGAAATGTTGGCAGATTACTCAAAACACTTAGCCAAAATTATGAGAATTCACTAATCACAATTTTGATACAGGAAGAAGGTTACAAAGAAAAGAAAAACACGAAGAGAAAGAAGAAGCAAAAAAGCCCTAGGATATCTAGGGGGCCCCGGTGTCATGGGAAGCTCCAGCTCCGCTGCCTTTGGCCGACGTCTTCGGAAATAAGGCAGGTGGCAGGTTGAGGAGCTCTATCTTTGACCAAGCCCACCGAGGACCCTCGGGAATATCCATGGCCGCCAAAAAAGAAAGGTCAAGGTCTGGATACTTCTTGTGAAACTGATGACGGGCTAGGCAGAAACCGTCCTGAAAAGCAACCTTCGTTGCCTGGACAGCTTTCTCCTTAGCCACGTCTAAGTCATCCGCCTCGTTCTGATGATTCGAGACCTCCTTCTGAACGGTTGCAACCTCCTTCTCCAGTTCCTTCACCTTCTTCTTGTTTTTCGAGTCCTTCTTCAGCATGTCGACCTCGGCGCGGAGGTTAGCATTGTCCTCCTTTAGCATGCCGACCTCGGCTCGAAGGCTGGCATTGTCAGCAAGAGCCATCGCCAAGAGAGCGGTCTCTTCCTCCTTCTCCTATTTAATGGCTTCATTGGCTGAGGTTAAGCTCATAACCTCCGTGCCGAGGATGGACATCTTATTTGAGAAGTCTTTGATGAGGTCCTCCTGGCCCCTAAAAAACTCATCCCAAACAGCAGCTACCTTCTCCCTAGCTATCCGGCTTAATTTGATGTTGGCCAACGCCAAATCAGCACAGAAGCGCTTGGCCATCGCCAGCTCATGCTCGGCCCAAACTCGTGCCGAAGACTGCTTTGCCGTCCACACCCGAAGGTGCTCGCTGTACCCTAAGAGCTGCAAGAGAGGAGACACTTAGCAAAATTTACAAGGAAAGCCAAAATACGGAGATAAGGAAGTGGGAAGAAAAGTAAAGGGACCAGGAGAGTTACATGGGTAGCGTGCTCAGAAATCTTGGGAACGAGGGTGCCCTCAGAGGCGCACTCCTCGGCAACCGCCTTGGAGGAAGCTTGGGTGAGCATGCCCCTTGCCATCTAGGGAGCCATTTCCCGGCAGTCTTCGGAGAACAGATTCATGTCCTCCGTGAAAGACCAGAATGGCTCCCTTGGGATTTTGTCCCTCGGGATGAGAGAGTCCCGAAGAGCACGTCTTCAGGCATGATCAGTAACCAAGACTGGGGGCGCCAAATCCTCTAAAAAAATGAAGACGTAAGTTAGATAAACACCCTCAGTCATGCAAATTGAAAGTATTGAAAACAAAAAAAGGGAGCAAGAGGCAAACCAGGCGGAGCCCCAGCAGTGTCCTCGTCAGAGTCGGGGATCTCTTCCATGACAGCAGGAACCTATTTCCCTTTATCCCTGCAGGGTTTCTCCAATTCCTCAGCAGTGGGAACGTGTTCCCCTTCATCCCTTCAGCGTTTCTCCATTTCCTCAGCAGTAGAATCACCTGCTAAGCGTTTCTCCAATTCCTCAGCAGTAGAATCACCTGCTAAGGTACTGAAAGGGATCACCGAGGCGACAGGACTTAGAACGGTGGCAACAGTAAGTGCCCCCGCAGGAACCTCGGCAGAAATTTTAGCCCCGACAGGAGTCTCAGGCGGGATGGAAGTTGCGATGACATGTTCAGTCCCCGCCGCATCCTTTGTGGGTGGAAGAAGGGTGTCCTTCTTCGTCTTTTTCGACGCCGAAGATGGCCCGCTTCCAGAAGTCTTGCGCCTCTTGGTATCACCCTTCTTCGTTTGTTCTCCCTTCTTGGTCTGACCAAGAAAGAGGGACTTATAGTAGGCAGCAGATTCGTCACTCATTTATGAAAAAGAACATCAAGAGTGAGCCTACAAAGACAAAGAATGCTGAAAATTTTGAAAGGAAATTCACTTTCAAAAAACTGGCAAGAGGGAGACATAAGAGGATGCCCGATCTCGGGAATGAACGAAGATATGGCAGGACAAGAAGAGGAGGGACTTCGGGACAGAGGAAAATGACTTCGGGAAACCGAAAACCAAAAAACCGGAGGAACTCTTGAGCAGAACTCACCAAAAGCCTTGCCAAAATCTGGATTTCTAGACACCGTCGTGAAAAATAGCCGGAAATCGCTCCGCCGTAAGAATTGCGCCGGAAAATGGGGAAAAGACAGAGAAAATGCTCTAGAGCAGATGAGATCTAAAAATAAAGAGTGAAGCAAAAATGAAGCGAAAGGTGTTTATATAGAGCAAGAAGGGGCACAATTGCTGCGCAAAGGCGAAACGATGCCATAATTGCCCCTCGCACGCGAAAAGACGTGCCTTTCCCAGCCAGCTCTTGCCACGTGCCACCCATCGCGAGAAACCTGGGCGCGCTTTCTGATATTCTGAAAACCCAGGCGCATCACCCAGAACTGACACACCTAGTTTCAAGATGTGACAGTTCGCTGGCCAATGGCAGGAAAAATGAAAAAGTTGGGAGAAATTGGGCACCTCGAGAATGCCAAAAGAACACCAAAAGACAGACAGGTGGCATTTTCCCGAACAAGGCACATCCCTTGGGTGGCAAATGACACACTCCGAAGTCCTGAAAATAACCCACAAATGAAAGCATCAGCCGAAGTATCCTTTTCGGCTTTCCGAATGGGGGCATGTGATGACCGAAGTGTGGCCACACTAGTTACCTAAGGACTTCGGGAAAAAAGGGAGCCAGACACCTGAGGAATACCACCTCGGCAGAACGCCGGTACCTACCTCGGGAAATCAACGGACCAACTCCCTCGCGAGGGTGACCGAACTAATATCGGAAATAAGTGATGCCCCGAGGTACCAGCCTGACTCCGGGAAAGGCCCCCACTACGAAGACGGACTTCGACCTAGGGGACCTCAGAGGCGCAGCAGAAGTCATCTAAGAGTCTCTGACACTTCGCCCGTACGCCCTGTACGGGCGCCCTCACATGAGCTCTGACAAAGTGACACGCCCCTCGTCTTGTCATGTCGGGGTACGATTGTTGTAGCTCATGGCTCGAGGAGCCTGTAGGTAGCCAAGGAATCCCACGCCCAGCAGTACAGGCATCATCCAACCATACACACGCCACAATCTTAAAGGCTCATTTCCTCCTTTAAATACGCCAGGCACATGGCCGTAAAGAAGGACGCTCCGGCTCCGGCTGGAAGAGAACAGGACAGAGAGAGGCCGGAAAATGGAGGCCACTCTCTCCTCTCCCCTAAATACTCTCCCTCCGGCCCACAGAAAGGCACGTTAGGTACACGTCTCTTGTACTTATTACGGTGTTTCCCACTGAAAAAAGGCACTAACTTGGGCGTCGGAGGCTCCTCCCCGGAAAAAGATTCCGGGGACCTCCTAACCGTTGTCTTCTAAGTATTCCAACCAGGCATCCCTGGAGGATCTTTGTTTCGGGCAATTTACCATGCCGTTGGAGCTTCACGTCACCTCCTCGCCACAGGACCAAGGAGTTGCTGGCCATCACTTGAGGCGATCCACCCAGAACGCCAATTTTTCTCTAGGACCCCCTGCTAGCTTCATCACCATGCATAGCGGAGATGCCGGTTCCGCACAACCAGACGGCATCACTAGGTAATACACATAACTGATTCTGGGAGAAAGGCTCCTCACCAACCTTGGAGGTGCACACTACCAACCTTGGGAGTATAGGTTCACCATCCTCAATAGAGGAAAATGTCTCCCAAATATGGTCCTCACGTCCGTAGGGCCTTTTCCCTTCCCGAATGGGTCTTACACCTCTGAAGGGGTCTTACGTAGAAACGACAAATACAATTTAAGGATCTCTAACTTAGGAGCGTTGCACATGCCCCTAACCTCTAGCCAAAACTGCCTTCGGCCAGCTAGAGATAACTATCTCTGAAGGTGTGGACCAAATCTAACCAAACACATGTCCTGATCTGAACACGCTGTGTAAAACGGCCTTCTCCCCCCATCCTCCTATAAATGCTCATGAGGCTCCTTAGTAAGGACACATGACTTTCTCTTTCTTACTCTTGGCTCTTACCAACTTCTCTCCTGTATACTAACTTGGACGTCGGAGGTTCCTCCCCTGGAAATACACACCTTAGAGCTCCTAACCCACATGCTTCAAAGTATTGCAAATACATTCTCATCGATAGTCTCTCTTTCTCAGGCCCAGGATGTAATTCAACGTGGATGATGTTGGGCATCATTTAGCACCATTTGTGGGAACTCACCCCCAAATTCCTGTTGTTGAGACTTGGTGTTCAAAGGACAAGGGACTCCCTAGGCCCCAGTTTGTGACGGATACTCAAGGAGCGACTAAACAGCCAATAGCGGAGACTTCCCTACTGGAGAGCAAACATCCTCTAATAGTCACAATGGGTTTTTTACATGACTTTCAGTGCTTTATCATGGTTGAAATGATGCAATAGCTCAGCCAAAAATGGTCACAAGCACCTTCAAAAAGGGTATTACCTTGTTTAGATGCCCGTCCGGAGAAAAGTCATAGGTCACCCCACTGGAGCTCTAGTAGTAGAAGCCTTCATGATGAGTCCTCAATGGAGAACATACCACCCCGGCCCAATGCGGTACAAGAGCAAGGTCAAAAGAGCCTAGGACCTTTTTCCAGTGAAGTCCACCCTCAGACAAGAAGTCTTTCTCCCCGTGCCAATGAAGTTACTCACAAAAAAGATGATGATATTCTCCTTTGGTGACGGCTCCTAGGCAGCAAGGAGACTAGGGCACTACCATCCTGATGGAGAAAATCTTGCAGAGGTTGGAAAAGGTGGGAAAATAGGCCTCTCGAAAGCCTATCTGGTCAAGGCTATCAGAGACCTTCACTGAAGATGAGTCCTAGCTCATCTGTACCATTGTAGAGGCACCAATGCCTAGCGATTTCTGAGTACTATGTATGGAGACATATGTTGGGCACAGCGACCCCCAGGCCCATCTGATGAAGTATAGGCGGAGCATGGTATTGCATGATGCCGACAACACTGCCCTTTCCAAATGTTTCAAAGTCCCTTTGTCATGACTAGCAACTATGTGGCACAACTCTCTGGCACTCGGAACCATAATGGGTTTTTAGGAGTTGTCCAATGCTTTCACCTAGTAGTTCATCAAAAGTAGACAAATGGAAAAAATGCCAGTCAAAATGTTCAACATAGCCCAAAGGAATGGGGAGACCATTCGGGACTCTGTTGAGAGGTTTAACCGAGAAACCCTTAGTGTGCCAGACTTCTGCCCTGAAATTCGAATCATCATTATGATCAAGGGACTAAGGAGGGACTCATTGCTCTTCTATGAGTTCTCCACGGATCCCCCTGACACCCTTGCATAATTCTATCGAAGGGCCAAGGAACACATGACAGCCGAGGAGCTAAGAATGGGTGGCCCAAAGTTTGAAAATAATCACTCCGAGGGTCAGGGTCACCAGCCTTAGTATTCCACTAAGGGAGGGTGTAAACATCAGAAAGAAAAGGGGAAGAGTCTAGTATTATTTACTCCCCTAAACACCCCAAGAACGAACATCCTTATGGCCCTAGAAAGGTAAGGAACCATAATCCAACGTCCAAAGGCCATGACCTCGGACAATAAGAAGAACATGAAGAAATTCTGTCAATTTTATCGAGACCATGGGCATGATACCGAGGAATGCTTTCAACTAAGAAAGTATATTGAATCCTTGATTAAGGGCAACTTCATTGCTACTTGCGGATGGCGTCACCCAAAGTCCGAGAGAAAGGAAGAAGATAGAAATGGACATGATGTGGATTATGATTCTAACCAACGTCAGAATCAAAGTCCCAGGAAATACCCGCCACCTTCGACTGGTATAATCCAGATAATCATGACTACAATACCCTTGGCTGAGAGGAAAAGGAAAGGTTAGAAAATCATGATGACAAAATTTGATAACCCAACAAACAAGCTTGTTTGAAAAGGTAGGCCTATAGTGAAATTTCCACATAATGACCCTCTCCTGATCATGGCAAGGATAGGAAGCTGGGATGTCAAGAGGGTGTTCATTGATGATGGGTCGAATGCTGACATTTTATTCTCCCATTTGTTGCCGAATTTGGGTATTTCCAAGGGTGATCTTAAACTCGTTACCTCGCTTGCCTTAGGTGTTGGTCCTTCAGAACTCCCAGCACTTAGGTGGATTGACCTACCCCTAATGCTGAAGGGCACCTCTGTCCAGACCATGGAAGAACTCTTTGCTTCCACTATGAAAAGGTTTATCATCATAGATGTCCCATCGTCATATAACGCCATACTCAAAAGGCAAACACAGGGTGAAATGCTTGACTGTCACGTTTGGGACAAAGGAGGGTAATGCAGAAATACTCAACAATCAAGCCGAAGTAAGAAAATTTTTTGTAAAAGTAAGACAGAATCTGGTGAAAGTTCACATACAAACATTGGTAGAGAAGAACATATCAGGAAAAGGTGAGAGAGAGAGTGAAAAAAGTGATCTTGGAAAAATAGAAACAAAGAATGTCGAACTTGTCCCTGGCTAAAGTACTTATGTAAGGAAAAAACTAGTTGAAGGTGACAAGGAAAAGCTTGTATGCCTTTTATTAATGAACAAAGATCTATTTGCTTACTCTCTGAAGGATATACCTAGAGTAGACCCAAGCATAATTCAACTCAGCGTTAAAGTATGCACAGAGGTGAAGCCTATTCGATAGAAAAAGTGTAGCCTCTTGATACAGAAGAACAATTTCATTAAAACTGAAGTCCAGTGACTAATGGAGGAGAGCATAATAAGAGAGGTCAAGTACCCTGAATGACTTAGCAACGTTGTCATTGCCACAAAGGAAGGGGGTTAATAAACTTTGAATATGCATCAATTTCAGAAATACAAACAATGCCTATCCAAAGGACTCATATCCTTAGCCACCAATAGATCAACTGGTAGATTCTTCTACTGAATACAGTCTACTTAGCTTCCTTGACACTTTTAGTGGATGCCATAAAATTTGGAAGGATCCCGAAGATGAGCAAAAAAATGCCTTCGTTACCAAAGTTGGGACCTACTGTTACGTCAGAATGCCCTTCGACCTTAAAAACACAAGAGCCACATACGCAAGGCTGATGAACAGGGTATTCAGCTTGCAAATTGAGAGAAATATGCATCGATGATATGATAGTTAAGAGTAAACAATCTAGTAGTCATATCATAGACTTGGGGGACACATTCCACCAAGTTTGGAAATTTGGGATCCATCTTAACCCCGAAAAGTGTGTGTTTGGAGTGACTGTTGGCAAATTCCTCGGGTTTATGGTATCCGAAAGAGGTACCAATGCCAACCCAGAAAAGGTTAATGCTCTGCTACGATTCCGAACTACCACCATGACCAAGGATGTATAGAGGCTTAAAGGGTGAATTACGGCCCTTAGCAGATTCATCTCCGGATATGGAGATCGGTGCCAACCATTCTTTAAAGTGCTCACTAAAGCAACAAAAAATGAAGGTAACTTCAATTTTGAGGAACATCCTTGGAGCAAAGGTTGGCAAAAGGCTTGGGATGAACTTAAGAGCTACTTAACTCATCTGCCGACACTTCAGTAACCACTAGAAAGGGAACCTCTCATCCTCTACCTCATTGTCACAAAGAAAGCAGCAAGTTCGGTATTGCATTGGTAAGGGAAAAGGGAAGAAAGCAATGGCCGGTGTACTATGTAAGCAAGTCCCTGTACGATGCTGAAGTTAGGTACCCTCTACTGTAAAAGGCTATCTATGCCTTAGTACTATCAAGCAGGAGACTTTAGCCTTATTTCCAAGGACACCCCATCATAGTGTTAAGTAACTTACCTCTTCAGGATATCATGAGGAAAGTAGAGAACTCAGGATGATTGTCAAAGTGGTGGATCGAGCTTGGTGAGTTTGATATCACTTATGAGCCAAGGAAGGCAATAAAAGCCCAGCGTTGGTGGATTTCATTGCTGAGGTGCCTAAAACTGAAGGTACTCTAGAAGACCTTAAAGAGAATGAACCTGAGTGGACGTTATACATTGATGATGCCTCAGGATCCGAACACCAGGGAGTAGGAATAATTCTCCATGGCCTTGAAGGTATGGAAGCAACGAAGGCCATCAAATTTGCTTTCAATGTCACCAACAATGTTGCTGAATATGAAGCCCTCATAGCAGGCTTACGATTGGCAAAAAGAGTCAGTGTGAGAAATCTGAAAGCCCACAGTGATTGTCAGCTGGTGGTCAGGCAGATGACTAGAGATTATGGGGCAAAAGATCTGAACTTGGCCAAATACCACAATATGGTAAAATGGCTTATCGAAGAATTTGACAGGGTATAGGTAGAAACGTGCTCCAACAAGATAATGTGGAAGCATACACTTTGGCCAAATCAAAGCAGTTACCTGAAGTACTTGAACACTCGAGCATAGCAATAATATCCATTGTAACCTTGGGCAAAGGATGGAAGGATCCTATCAAACAATATCCCATGATGTTAGAACTACACGAAGACCCTCTGAAAGCCATGAAGGTGCAAAAGTGCTTGGGTACATACTTCCTAATCAGGGAAGAATTATACCGACAAGGGTATGCCAATCCACTGCAAACATATATCAATAAAGATCACATTAAAGCAGCTCTCACCGAAGTCCATGAAGGAGCCTATGGATCTTACATCGGGACCGATGCCCTAGGTAGGGTACTACTTCGGCAAGAGTATTTCTACCCTACTTTTAAGGAAGGATGCAAGACAGTTCATCAAAAAATGCAATAGGTGCAAGAGACATGCACCCATTCAAATAGTACCTTTGGAGGTGATAACATCGGCTAACTATCCTTGCCCATTTGTAGTTTGGGGTATCAACCTTGTTGATCCTCTCCCTGCAACTCCTGAAGGAGTGAAGCTTTGCATAGTGCAATAGATTTTTTCGCCGAGTGGATTGAGGAAGAGGCTCAGGCAACAATCTTGGCAAAAGACATCTAGAAGTTTATCTGGAAAAGCATCATATGGCAATTCGATGTGCTGGGCGTGATAGTACTAGATAACGGTTCCCAATTCATTAATAGAAGATTTCAGGAAGCTGCCATCAACCTCAGCATGAAATTACACTTTACCTTAGTTGCTCATCCTCAGGGCGATGAACAAGTTGAGGTGCCCAATACGACAATAAAAGATGGTCTAAAGAAGAGGTTAAAAAAAGCCAAGGGAAAATGGCTTGGAGAACTGTTGAGTGTACTATGGAGTTAACTAACAACTCCTAGAATAGCTACTAGTGAAACACCTTTCCCATTCATATTCGGCATAGAGGCCATTATCCCTGTCAAAGTCATACAACCGTTTATCAGAGTATAGCCGTTTGATGAAGAAGGGAACAACCACGGTTTAAGAACTAAGTTATATATGATTGATAAGCATAGGGAGATGGGTGAACTCAGAAGAAAAGCCTTTCAGCAAAAGGTAGCCATTGATATGGATTTGCATGTCAAATCTAAAGGGATCAAGAATCGAGACCTTATTCTCTGAAAGGCAGAACTAAGGCCAAGAAGACCATCCCATGGAGTACTTCAGGGCAAATTGGGAAGACCATATTCGGTCCTCAAAGACGTTCGTCTAGGAGTCTATAAGCTTGGAAAGACAGAAGGAGAAGAGTTGAAAAACACATGCCATTCAGACTCTTTGAAAAAGAATTTCAGTTAGAAAATTTTGATGGAATGATCTTTATTATGAGAATCTTCCGAAAGGGTATAGCTAAATATGGCCATTACTAAAGGTACTTAAGTAATCCTATGCCAGTTTAACCGAATACGGTTGATTCTAAAAATACCTAAGCGTTCTTGTACATAGCAAGTTTCCTAAAAATGTTTCTTGAATTTTGTTAAACACTTAGAAAATATTGCTTGAATCCTTGATAGTACTTTCATCAAAGATAGTACATGACCGAATCTGTGGGGTTTTATGTAACTAAAGGTTGTTGGCTAGCCGAAGGTGGATAGTCAACCAAAAAGTTTCCAAATAAGAAATACTTTCCAAAGATAGTGCTATTGTGGGCTTAGCCAAAATTTTGAGAAATGAAGGCACTTCCATTAAAAGGTGCAAAGTGTAAAAAAAAACTACAACAAACTAAGCCCTATGGGTTATTTTGCCTATCTTCAGTTTCTTCAGCATCTCCGTCCTTAGCATCCTCCTCATCATCATCGTTAGCATCTTCAGCTGAATGAGGGAGTTCATGGTGATTTAGGAATTCCATCTTCCACCATGGCGAGGAGGGTCCTTTAGGAATATCAATAGCTTTGGGGAAAGAGACATTGAGGCTGCGATACTGAAGGAGCATTTGATGGTGAGTGAGGCAGAAGCCATCTTGAAAGGAGGACTTCACCGCCTCATCTGCCTTGGCCTTCTCAACCTTTAGATGCTCCACTTCCTTTTCGAAGACTCCATCTCCTTCTCAGCCTTCTTCTTCTTCTTCTTTTCTTCGACTTCTTTAGCTAATCAATTTCAGCAAGGAGCTCAGCATTGATCTCTAGTGCCTTGGTAAAATTGGCTATAGCATCATTGTTACCCACTCCGGGGTAGTCCAGCTATGGTGCCAAAACTATGCATTTAGACTCCCAGGATTGGTAATGTTCTGTAGGCCATCAGAACACTACCTTTAGTGTGCATACCCAAGTGGCCCTCTTGGGCACTATGTGAATACATGCATATTGGTCCAACAATCACACGCATATTCGCATTTCATGCACACCATGGCAGAAAATAAGGAAAACACTAGCACAAGTCTTAGTTTTGGCTTCCACACATTAGGCAATCTTGTTAAGTTCTAGTGGCCAGCTACTGCACCTGTAACTTCCAATAATAAACTGTATCATTATAGCCCCATACCCCCATGTTTTATTTTCTCCATTACCAATTAGATACTTAGATAAAACCAAGGAAGTTTGTTTTACATCAATAGCCCACCTATGGACCAAGTTATGGATTTTTGAAGTTGGTTACAAAATTCTGACCAAATGAACAGTAACTCATCGAATTTTGCAATGTCATATCTTTGGATAAAAGGATCCAAATTCAGAAATTCAAAATTCCAGTTAAACCTCTAGATGTTCTCTAGGTGTGGTCAAAATTTCATACCAGGATTCATTCTACACAGGGAGATATTAAACTTTAGGTACATGGTCGAAATTCTGGCAACTTTTGGACCATTTTGCCCATACAAATTTTCCAAACCATGCAAACACTTCATTCACAAGGGCAAAGCCCTCCAAGGCTATCCCATACATGTCTAATATACATATTAATTACATTCTCTTGCATCTAGCAACTTTATGTGGCCAAAACAGAATTTACAAGTAAACAGCCTATCATTCACACTTAGGCAGCTTTGCACCACATCACTTACATAGCCAAAACATTACTCAAATGTTCACATAATTTTCTCATCTTACATACAATACATGTACATGAATACATGCACTAAAATATGGTCTTAACTCAGCTAAATACGCACCCTAGGTTACAGGAGGTCCTGAGACACAATGGACTCCAAAAACAGGATGGTGGACAGCTGCTGCACAACACAGTAAGTACTACCATTAAAAATACCAAATGTGCTCCTAAAATCACCAAACTTTCCAGATCACAAACAGAAATATGGAATTTCATGTACCTGAAATTTCAGATCAAAAATCAAACCACAAAGGTTAGTTTGAAGGTGATCTTTCAGCTGGACCTGAAATGACAGAATTGAGGGGAGTAAGTTTCATTGGGAAACTTAGTAAGGGTAACACTTGGTTTCTTAAGGTAATGTGATCCTCATTAAAACCTGAATCCAAAGACACTAAAACACAAAAACCACAATGCATATATACAATATATAGCAACCAAATGCGGCAGCCAAACACAAACAACAAACACATGAAATGTGGCAGCAACATATACCATAGGTTAGTCCATAAAGCACATAATAAACATAACCAAATAACTATGGCAGCCCTCATCAAGCTAATGCTTGGTCTTAGGAGGATTTTAAAAGTAGTTAGTACTAACTTTGGGCTCTAGAAACCCTCACTTTACTGCCATCATTGTGCACTTCACACTAGGTCACAAAACCTTCAATAAGTGCACTCCCCTCACTAAGCTTGGTTCATCAAGCACATGGCTCACTTCCAAGCTTAGCCCTACCTCCATGGATGTTTGAAAATTGTAGAAAATAGTCCATGAGAGCAAGAGAACCCTTACCAAAGTGAGTAGTCCGAATTTGAAGCTTAATCCTTGAAGTATGCAAGAAATAGCTCTAGTTTGCTTCCAATTGCTTCCTTTTGCCTTCAATTTCAATCAATTGCAAGTTTGAAGGTGTGGTGGCTATGGAGGAAGTATCACTGTGTTCTTGGTCTGGGGGAGGACGAAAATGAGAGAGGGATAAGTGATTTGGCCACTTAAATGGCCTTAAATGAGCTTAAGGGCACCAAAACACACTTAACAAGTTTAAACTTGCTTTATGTCATTTTCCTTCTCACTAATTATGGTTTCTTTGTCTTAAACTCATTGATACACATGTGCCCAACATTTTTGACTAATTATCAAGTCATGGCTGCCTCCCCCATGGTGGGATAACCCCAAAATTCCACCCTTAGACTTAAGTCAAAAGCTTGAACACCTTAACGTTTACACTAGGACATTTAGGTCCTTATTGCCTTTAGTGTTTCCTTTGTTCAAACTTGTCTTCCATGAGTAATTTGGTCCTCCAATAGCACTTTCATACCATTTATATCCTGCCCATAACTCTCCAAGTCTCTTTCTTCAGAGTTTTGCAATTGAGTACCCGAATTTCCAAAACCTTACAAAAAAGTCCATAGGTTGCTTGACAAACAAGCAATCCTTAAGGCTTTTCTTAGGGACCAAGTTACCAACTTGGAACACTTTTAAGGAGGTGTTGATCATGCCTTTTACCCCCCACACTTCAAACACTATGGTGAGAATTACACAATCTAATGGTTTTTAGCCACTATGACACACTTGTAATTCTCCCATTTTATGAGATGGCAACAATCGTCCCTTTGCTACCTAAGATGTCCCCCTCCAAGCTCTGCTGCACCACCTTTACCCCAAGGTCATTCATTTTGTAGGAGCACTCCTCAAAGAGCAACCTTTGGCTCTCCAGCACTTCCTGCAGAAGCTTTGCCAAGCCCTCCTTCGCAATTGTGTTGAGCTTGCCATATTTCATGCATGAGCTCATGAACATCTTCTTGGCCTTGGTCAAGTTCTCCTCTGACTCGCTTCTGGTGGAGGATTGCTTAGACACCCAAGCCCGAAGATGGCCCTTATAGGATAGCAGCTGCAAGAAAAAAAAATATGTGAGGTACAGGCAACTGACAAAACTCCAAATTTTTTCTAAGTATTAATGAACCAAGGTTTACCTGAGCTACGTGCTAAAATATCCAAGTAACAATGACCTCCTAGTTCAAGCACTCCTCCGTCAGGGTTTGCAAAATGGCATTGGTCATGATCCGCCTCGCCATTTAAGGGGCGATCTTTTGGCAATCTTCTGAAAACAAGTCCATGTCTTTAGTAAATGTCCAGAAAGGTTCCCTGGGCACTTTGTCCTTCGGGATTTTTGAATCCCGAACAGCCCTCTTCTGAAGGTGGTCCATCATCCACTCACTCTAAGCCCGATCCTCTGCAAAATCATGTAGAAGTTCCTTTATCACATCATCTCCTAGCCATTCATCTAGAAAGTCTAAAATGCCAAAAAAGCCAAAATTCATAGACGAATGTCTAAGAGACAAACCTGGTAGGAGTTTGGCATCATCCCCATCAAAGTCACTAACGTCACACACCTCGGTAAGGACCTATTTCCCCTTCCTTCTTCCCCTTTCTTTGGCCTCCTCGATCGAAACCTCCCTGAGCGAAGTGCCAAGGGTATCTGCGATAGCATCGGGGCACAACGGGATGGATAAAATGGTGGGCTCTTTCATAGGATTTGGTTTTTGGGAGGACGAGGGAGAGAGTCCTCATTTGTCTTCTTCATCTTCGGCATCACTAAAGACTACCCAAATGGCCTCTTCATTCTTTTGGGAGTGTTCTTCTTTTGCTCCCCTTTCTTGGCTTGGCCAAGGAATAGATTGTCGTAGAAGGCCACTAATTTATCACCCATCTTTGTAAAGAGAAAAACATCAATGTAAGTATGGAGAAATTTCAAAAAGAAAAGTGGGAAAAAAGCTTACTCTCTAGAAATGCTGAATAAGTAAGTTTGTGCTGAAGAAGCATGACCAGCCAAGACTTCTTCCCATCCACTGCTGGTTTTGGCATTTTCCTGTCAATGATATGCTCCTTGATGACCCCAAGCTCCCAAAGTACCTCTTCGGTCGTAAGGTTCCATCTTATCGGGAAGGGGTAAAGTGGATGCAAAAAAGGATGGTCTGACCAGTTAGCCACTGCCCAAATACGGGTATCAAATTCGTCAAACTAAGATTCAAGTTTGAAAGTAAGTAGCTTCGACGGTTCCATCACATCAATGTTAAGAGTTCCCAAAGCCTATTTCACGAGCATTTCCTTCAACTTCTCATCTACTTTCATGAAAAAGTACTTCTTCTGCCATCTTTGCCAACTATCTTTGCAACCAAAAGTGAAAGTGAATTTCTTGCTCCAAGAACCCGAAGGGAGCAAGAAGTAGAACCCGCCTTTTGGGATGCGGTGAAGCTTGTAGTATTACATGAAAAAGATGAAGTAGGGCTCTATTTTGAAGACCCCACACATGCATAGAAAGGCATTAAAGTAGGAGTGGGAGTTCAGGGGAAATTGGTTAACGACTATGCCATGAAATTGGCAAAAGTCGCAAACCATCTTTGGTTGAGGATACTGAAGACCCGCCTTTAGATGTGCTCTGAAGATGGTAACCTCATTATGATGAGGAAGGTAGCTTGGCACAGTAGGGCAGGGAAGTCTAGTAGTTATGTAAGAAGGAAGAAAAAATTTGGCTAACCATTTCTTTAGTTTTTCTAAAATGGCGCAGCTCAAATAAGAGTTAAAAGGAATCCAACTCATGAGAATCGAATGAACCTTGGCTTGAGAAGAAGACATTTTTGGGGATCTAAGACCCTAACCTCAAAAATTCTATTAAAGAAAAATAACTAACTTCGGGGACACTAACCTATAAAGACCATAGCAATAGGCTGCCAAAAATTGCTCCACCACTAACACTGGCAGAGGAAAAAGTTTGAGAGCGAGAGAGGGTTTGAAAGCAAGAATGAGAGTAGAAGAGTGAAAAAGCTTTAAAGGGAGATGTCTTTATATAGCTCGAATGGGGCTGGTGAAGTGGCACTGTTATGACCCTTTGTAGGCGAAGGGATGTAACTGATGTAACAGACGCGAAGGATGACAAATTGCGTAATGACACATGTTGAATGATTTTAGAAACAAGGGCACACCTTCTGACCTAGTAGATCTATGTTGCATAAACCAAGATGACATGACTGCTTGGTCAGACGATGTAAGGATTCATTTGCAGAAGGCGGGAATAAAAACCTTAAGGCAAAAATGACCCATTGTGTGTTGAAGATGTGACCTCTACGAAATTGAGAATTCAGATTGAATGTATAAAATAGCCCTTAACATTCTAAAGGAATGACTTCGCCAAAAGTCAACAATTGGCTTGAAGTAACGACCCCATCAAAGATTCAAACTCAGAAAATGGTACACAAAAGGTCCAAGATGATGCCAAAAATACTACATTGACAAAAGGAAGTGTCTTTGACCAAAGAGCTAATTATGCTAAAGGAACGACCTTGGTTAAGAGAATTTCTTCTACTAGGGACAGCTTTAGCTGCCAAGGGCAGGATTTTAGTAACATGCTCCAAGATGATTAGAATCGAATACAGAACTCCGGGGCTTCAGAGTAGGGCATGTGATAGCTGAAAGGCTATCACCCACAAAAACCTTCTCCCTCGGTGGAACCTAACACAACCCTTAGAAATTTATAACACCAACCTTGGGAGCAACCTCTCCACCACCCTCAGTAATACACGTAGCTGACTCCGGGAAAAACGCTCCTCGCCACCGTTGGAAGTGCACACTATCAACCTTGGGAGAATAGGTTTACCATCCTCAACAGAGGAAAATGTCTCCCAAAGACGGGCCTCCCATCCGAAGGGCCTTCTCCAGTAGCCCTCAAGGGAAATCCCTGCTCTAAGGGGTTTCACAGCTTTGAAGGGGTGTTATGGAGAAATGACAAATACAGTTGAACGATCTATGATATAGAAGCCTCACACACGCCTCTACCCTTTGGCTGGAACTGCCTATGGCCATCTAGAGATACCTGTCTCCAAAGGAATGGACCGGATCTAGCTGAACACGTGTCCTAATCTGCAAAGGCTGTGCAAAATGGCCTTCTCCCCCATCGTCCTACAAATCCTCCAAAGGCTTCTAGGTAAGGACACGAGACGCTTTCTTTCTTACTGTTGGCTCTTACCAACTTCTCTCATGTATACTAACTTATGCATTGCAAGTTACTCCCCCAGAAATACACTCCGGGGAGCTCCTAGTCCACATTCTTCAAACTCTTGCAGATACATTCTCACTGGAAGTCTCTCTCTCTTAGGCCAAGCAAGTCATACAACGAGGATGTCATCAGGCATCACCTCGTCTAGATAAATGAAAACTTTGTAAGGTTACTGCAAGCCCAACAACAAGGAGTGCAAGTAACACCAAGCAAAGGCACTATGGGGTTTGGCAAACATAGTGAGCTATCTCCAAGGTACATTGGTCCTTATGAAATGTTATAAAGGGTTGGCAAGGGGGCTTATAAGTTGGCTTTACTGGCAAGTGTGTCAACTGTCCATAATGTTTTCCACATCAGTATGCGTAAGAAGTGTTTATTGGATACAAAGCATACTATAGTGGTGGAGGACATATAGTTAGAGCCTAGTCTGACATACGAAGAGAAACCCATAGCTATATTAGCTAAGGATACTAGAAGGCTAAGAAACAAGGGTATTCCCATGGTCAAAGTTCAATGGTCACACCATTCTAAAAGAGAGGTGACCTAGGAAATTGATAAATGAATGCAAGAGAGATATCCAGAAAATTACCCCAAGCTACAGGCAATTTTGGAGGATAAAAATTTTTAACGGGGGAGGGGGGGAGATTGTCACCACCTTCATAAAATTGGAAAATTACAGCATAATGACCTAAACTTATATGCTTTAATTTTCACCATAGTGTATGAATTGTGAAGTGTAAAGTATTCAATATACACTCCCTTAAGTGGCACAAACAATGACAGTGTGGTCTTTAAGAAAGCATTGCCATATTGCTAAATTTTCAAGAAACCTATGGGCTAAATTGTAAGGTTACAAAAGTTGGGTACACAATTGCACAAATTTCTAAAAATGGCTATGGGAAGGACATGGATGGAATTATGAGGAAAGGACATTGATGGAATTATGAAGAAAGGGCATGGATGGAATTAAGGATATTGTTGGGGACCAAAGTGCTTAAGAAGGCAAAGTTGATCATTTATGTCATAATGCCAACTAATGATCCAAGTGTCCACCTTTTTGTCTAAAGGTTATAATGACCATTGAAAAGGTTAAAGGTGGTCAAAAACATCAATTTTCCAGCCAAAATAGCTAAATATAATCTGTCCAAGTGTTGGCCAAAGTTTAAAAAATTTGCACATATGCCACCAAGGTCAAGGATAGAATAAATAAGGAAAAACTAAAGAATAATCATTATTTCTTTCATTTCTTCCTCCATATTTTGACCCCCAATAGCTAGGTTTCTTCCTTAAGCTCCTCCACCATCCATCATAGCCACCTTACTACAAACAATCAAGAGACAACAAGAGAAAACAACTGAAGCATTAAGGAAGACCATAAACCATAATTTTTCGTTTCATCTAAGGTTTATTGGATTTCCAGCAAAAGATAAGGGTTTTCTAAAGTTTCTTGGATTGTTTACTATATTTCCATACATCCATGAAGCTAAGACCATGCTTGGAAGAGAGCAAAAAACCTCAAGGAACCAAGTAAGAAGCATGGCAAGATTTCGGCCTTAGTGTAAGTATGCTAAAGATGGTAGCAAGAAAGATGGGTTTCTAGAGCCCAAGTTTAGTACTAACTAAGACCTAAAAAAGTCCTAAGACCAAGAAATATCTTGAGGAGCGTTTCCATAGTGTTACTAAGGTGATATCTTATTGTTTTATTGAATGATTATAGACTAACCCTTATGTGTTATTGCTGCCAGCATTACATGTGTTTGTTGATGTGTTTGTTGGTGCATATGGTTGCCATATTTATGTGTATGTGTTGTTTTTTTATGTATTTATGTCTTTGGATTCATTTGGTACGTTTCTATGCAAGACTTTATATTGAAATCCCATACTAAGTTCTTTAGAAAAAGCTTATCCCATTTCTCTCAATTTTCAGGAACACACGAAAGAGAATGTTCAAACTAATAGTTCTAGTTTGAGTTTTCCTATGAAATTTTGGGTACATGAACTTCAATATGTCTAGTATTAAACTGGAGTGTTCAGTGATTTTTAAAGCACATTTGCTAATTTTAGTGTTGGTACTTTCGGCCTTACACAGCAACTACCTTCTGAAGTTTCTAGAGTGCATTGTAATTTTAAGGCTCTCCAAGAGGCTAGTGTACCCAAATAAGGTAGGACATAAGTATGATGCATCTATGCATTTAAATAAACTATGGATGGTGTATGGATGATATATGAAGCAATAAAGTGATGTTTGTGGTTGAATGTTCAGTTCTATCCATTTTGCAACTCATTAGCTGTTCCAATGAAAATTATGTTTAATTCTTATGGAATGCCTATAAATTTAGGTGAATGACTTTCCCAAGTGTTTAAGACATGTAAGAACCTACCCATGTTGGTTTTCCACCTAGAAATGAAATGTATGAATTTTATCAAATTTTCTATAGGCATTATGTTCGTTAGTTGTACAGATTTGGCACCCTGTACTCGAAGAGCCATAACTTACTATACATAATGAGTTTGGCTATGAAATTTTCACCACACTTGGAACACTTCAATATGAATAATTTGGATTATCAATCACTGGATTTGGTGCCCTATAGCCAGAGTTATAACCTGTCAAATTTGGCTGATTTTGTTGTGTATTGTTCATATGGTCAATTTTACCCGATCAAGTATAAAATCCGTAATTCTAAACTTGTTTGGATTTAATGCATAAAATTTGTTTCCCTATGAAGGTTCAAGTGTATTAAAGGGTTTAAGACCTTTAGGGCACAGGGGAACATGGGTCAAAATTGATTTGGACATGGTGTGAAAGTTTGGACACGTGTAATGGGTACCAATAATACCAAGTGTGCATATGATTGTACATGCACTTGGGGATTTTACTCAAATCCCATACTAAACAGGAATAAAGAAATGATTGTCATCATTGTTACTTTTGGATGAAATTGTATGTGAATATGTGTATGATGGATGGACCAATATACATATATTTCCATAAAGACGAAGTGGGCCACTTCGGCAATATAGTGAGCATTGTTCTAGTGGCCTACAAAACATGTATAGCTCTTGGGAATTGACACATTAAATATGATGTCTGTATTTAAGTTCTCAGAGTGGTAACAGGGCAAACTGGGAAGGACCTTATTTAAAAATGGATGAAGTTCGGCCAAGGGTCTATAAACTTGGAAGTACTGAAGGAGAAGAGTTGAAACACATGGCATTCAAACTCTTTGAAAAATTCTACACTTAGAAATTTCCAAGGAAGTATCCTTTTTATGAGAAACCTCCCCAAAGAGATCAACCAAATGTGGTGATCCCCTAAGTTGCCTAAAGTGCTAGGATTCTTATCACATGGAAGCCTACCGAAGGAGATTAACCAAATACGGTTGTTTCCAAAAGTGCCTAAGTGTTTTTGTGAATAGCAAGTTTCCCAAAAACATTGCTTAAATTTTATTCTAAAGCACATAGGAAAATATTCATAACTCTCCAAAAGTTATAAGATATTACTTTTGGAAATAGTGAAGGTTTTGAATCCTTGATAGTATTTTTGTCAAGGATAGTACATGATCAAATGTGTTGAGCATTGCAATATTGAAGGTGGTAAATCAGCCAAAGATGGTGAATCAACCGAAAAGCTCTGTGAGCAAGCAATGCTAGTGAAAATAATTAATATGCCGAAGGCTAAAAAGGTTCAAAGATCGTACTAATCATGGACTTAGCCAAAATTTGGAGAAATAAGGTTATTCCATTCAAAAGGACAAAGTACATGGGAAGCAACACAAAAAAAAATGCAAAGCCATAAGAGTTATTTTTCCCATCTTCATGCTCCTCTACTCTAGCACCATTGGCATCATCCTCATCATCATTGCTGACATCTTCGACTGAAGGAGGATGCTCGGCAAGGTTGAGGAACTCCTTCTTTAACCACGGCGAAGATAGTCCTTTAGGGATGTCAAAGGCTCTAAGGAAGGAGATATCAAGGTCTGGATATTGTTAGAGAATTTTGTGGGAAGCAAGGCAAAAACCATCCTAGAATGAAGATTTTATTGCCTCATCTACCTTAGGCTTCTCAGCTTTCTAAACTTCCACTTCTTTTTTCAGAGCCTTTCTCACCTTCTTCACCTTCTTCTTCTTCTTTTTCTTCCACTTCTTCAGCTAATCAACCTCAGCAACAAGTTCAGCATTGATTTCCAATGCCTTGGTCAGATCAGCAATTGCATCCTCCTTTTCCATCTGAAGAGTTTACCCAACCGAACTCTATGCCGCCAGCTTCGGTCTGAGGTTAGAAATTTTCATGGAACACTCCTTGAGGAGTGCCTCTAGCTCTCTAGCACCTCTTGGTGAAGCTTGGCTAGGTCTTCCTTGGTGATCTTATTGAGTTCACCATACTTAAGGCACAAGCTCACAAACATCTCCTTGACCTTAGCCAAGTTTTCCTCTAACTAACTTCAGATGGACGACAGCTTTGACACCCATGCCCGAAGGTAACCTCCGTATGCTAGCAGTTGCAAAAGGAAGGCTTAATGTGAGTTACAACAACTTAAACGCCTAAATTTTTTCAAAGTACTTAAAGACAAAGGATTACCTAAGTAGCGTGCTTGGAAATTCAGGCAGGAAGAATCTCGTCATTCAGACATTCATTTGTTAGAGATTGAAAGGTGGCATTTATGACGATGCCCTTCGCCATTTGAGGGACCATCTTTTGGCAGTCTTCCAAAAACAAGTCCATGTCTTCAATGAAAGTCTAGAAGGGTTCCCTTGGTACCTTGTCTTTAGGGATCTTCAAACCCTAAACGGCCCATTTCAGAACATGGTCCATCATCCATCCTATTTGGACCTTGTCCTTTGCAAAATCACGATGAAGTTCCCTTACTACATTGTCTTTTAGCCATTCATCTACAAAATTTAAAACTCTGAAAAAGCTAAAATTGATAGATGAATGACTAATAGACAAACCTGGTAGGACTTCAACGTCTCCCCCATCGGAGTCACTTATGTTGAGGACCACGGTAAGGATCTCCTTATCTTTTGCCTCAATCTTTCTTCCACCTCCTCAGTTGAAACTATCCCTAGTGAAGTCCCTAAAGTCTCTACAGTAGTGTTAGGGCTTATAGGAATGGATAGGATGGCTGCCTCCGGCAGAGGATTTGCACCTTTAGCAGAATGACCCTGAGCATCGGTTAGACATTCGGGGGGAGGAGGGAAAGAGTCCGCCTTTGTTTTGTTAGTCTTTAAAGCCCTGAAGACTGTCCAGTTGGTCCCTTCTTCCTTTTTGGAGCTTTCTTTTTCTACTCCCCATTCTCGACTTGACCAAGGAACAAACTTTTGTAAAAATCCATGGATTTATCTCCCATTTATGCATTAAGAAAAATATCAATATAAGTATCAAAAATAAAAAAATACACAAGTTGAATAGAGCTTACTCTTTACAAGGGTAGAATAGGAGAGTTCGCCCTGAAGGAGCATAACCAAACATGAATTCTTTTCGTTTACTACTGGCTTTGGAATGCTTTTGTCAGTCACATGCCCCTTGATGACCCCTAGCTCCCGAAGTAACTCTTTGGTAATGAGGTTCCATCTGATTGGAAAAGGGTACAGTGGACACGAAGAAGCTTGATTTGTGAAATCAACTACTGTTGGAATGTGACTATCAAACTCCATGAACTGGGACTCTAGTTCGAGGGTAAGCAAGTTCAATAGGTCCCTCACATCGACAACAAGGGTCCCAGAAGCCCACTTCACAGGCATGTCTTTACATCTTTTTTTTTACCTCCATGAAGAAGTACTTGTTCTGCCACCCTTGCCAACCATCCTTGGTTCTGAAGGTGAAAGTGAATTTCTTCCTCCTAGATCCCTGAGGGAGCAAGAAATAAATTCCCCCTTTGGGATAGGATGAAGCTTATAATATTGCATGAAAAAAATGAAGTGAGGGACTATCTTGAAGACCCCACCCATGTGAAGAAAGGCGTTGAAGTAAGAGTATCAGTTCGGAGCCAGCTAGTTAACGGCTATGCCGTGAAATTAGCAAAAGTCACTCACCATCTTCAAGGGGGATATCGAAAACAAGCCTTTAGCTGTGAACTAAAAATGATAATCTCATTGTACTGAGGAAGGTAGATCTGCTTGCGAAGATCACGAAGCCTAGTCCTGGCATAAAAAGGAAGATAAACTTAGTTATCCATTTCTTCATCTTTTTTGAAGTGGCGGAGCTCAGGTGAGAGTTGAGTGGACTACAGCTCTCAAGAATTTGATGGACTTTAGTACAAGAAGTAGGCAAATTCATTGACTATAACCCTAACCTCAAAATTACTAAGGGAAGAAAGATTGAAGAAAAAACTAAATTTAGAAATTACCAAGCTATTCAACGCTAGAAAACCACCGTAAAAAGTAGCTAGAAATCACTCCGCCACTAAACCATTACCATAAGAGAATAGCAAAGTTAGAAAGCAAGAGAATGCAAAAGGCAGAATTAATAAAACCTTGGGGAGAGATGGCTTTATATAGCCCAGAGAGCACAGGCGAAGCGACACCATAATGACCCTCTGCAGGTGAAGAGACATAACTGATGTAATTGATGCATAGCATAGCCAATAATCTAGTGCGAGAAACAAGGGCACACTCCCTGATCTGTTAAATATATGATGCATGAATTGAGGTGACATGACCGCTCATCCGAAAAAATTGGATGATCCACTTGCAAATGATGGGAATAAGAACCTTAGCAAAAAAGCAACTTTTTTTCGTAATGAAGGTGTGACCTCATCGAAAGTGGGAATTTAGCTTCAGGTAACATCTTCACCCAGAGGTTTAACCTCACCAAAATGGAACACAAAAAAAATAATCCAAAAGTTTGCTGAAAGTACAACAACGGCAAAAAAAGGGATCTTAGATCACAAATTCTAGACTAATAAGAGGAAACAAAGTTAGGCTAGATGATCGACATTGGCCGAAGGAAGTTCTTGGACAAAAGGGGAGCCCGATCGATTAGAACCTAAGATATAGCTTCAACTCCTTGGGGAGGGGGGATGTCATAGTCAAAGCGCCACTGCCTACAGAACATCTGAATTAGCAGACTTGACACCACCCTAAAAAATGGATACAACCAACCTTGGGGTAAGAGTCTACACCACCCTCGAAGATGGATACGACCAACCTTGGCTTAAGTATCTACACCACCCTTAAAATGTACATGACCAACCTTGGAGCAAACTTACCACCCTCGGCAAAACGAATACCTCCCAAAACTGGCCTGTGCAGTGGATGGGCTTTCCCCAGTCACCTTCAGGGGAAATCTTACATTCAAAAGGGTCTCAGATCACCGAGGGGTCCTAATGGAAAAATGACAAATATAGTTGAAGGATCTATAACAAAAACCTCGCACATGCTCGTACCCTTTGGGCGTAACCACCTACAGTCAGCGGGAGATACCTCTCTCTGAAGCTACGGACCAAATCTGGCCGAACACATGTCCTGATCTACTTAGGCTAGGCATAACGGCCTCCTCCTCCCGGCCTCTTATAAATACTTAGGAGAGGCTCCTAGGCAAGACACATGAGATACCCTTCTTTTTTGTTCCTTACTCTTAGCTCTTAACAACTTCTCCCCTCGCATACTAACTTGGGCGTTGGAGATCCCTACCCCGGAAACACACTCTAGAGAACTCCTAACCCTTATTCTTCACGTGCTGCAGCTACTACTCAGGCGAAGTTCTACCAAAGGTTCCATCAACATGACGTACATTGAAGATGTGCTACAGCATCACCTTTATTTGGGTTCCTTGAGTCCACTGATGCTCACGTCTTCTCCCATTTTTGAATTTTGATCTAGCTTAGCCTTGATTCAGGCTAAGAGAAAAAGAAAGAAGAAAATAGGCTAAGAGAAAATACAAGAAGAATTTTTCAATTTGATTGGCGTATGGCAGTAAATAATGAGCACTTGAGAAGGGTTCTTTTTGGCTTTAACCAAGTAAGGCTAATTGGCACCCAAATGCATTCATATGGATATGTTAATTTTATGCAAACTAACCCTAAGTGTAGGAGGCACAAAAACATTATTTGGGACCAAGGAGGATGGTTTTGAGTGTGTGTCCAGTGCCCAAAGCCAAACAAAACAGAACTTGAAGGCCAAGAGGTAAGAAAACAAGCAAAATGCCTTAGTCAATTGGTTGAGATATTTCTAGCGAGAGTTAACTATCATCCTCCTCTTTTTTTTGTCCTATTTTTGTGCCTCTCTCTCTTTAGCAGCTCACTTGCTACAAGCTCTCCTAATTTAAAAAAATTACAGAAAATTTGAAGGTCTTAATGTGAAATCAAGAAGCCTCAAACTCATTCTTGATGTATTTGCTTCATTTTAGCTCTTTGTTGCTTGTTTTAGGGATAAACCCAAGGTAAGCTTCTTGTTTTGGATTAAGCTAGTTCTAAATTGATTGAATTGCTAGAAATGGTCTTGATTTCAAGTTCTTGGTGCCATATCATGTTGGTTTTAGGTCTAGAATCCAATAGAGCTAAGTTGAGCTCAAGTGAGCTTGTAGTGCTTGTGGTTTATTCTTTCTTTGTAGCTAAATTTAAGGTAAGGGCTCAAGTTAATTTAGCTCAAATAATGCATAGAAATGTAGTATTTCATATTGGGATTAAGTAGAGAAAAACTTATTTGAATTTGCTTTAGGGATTGAAAGATTAAACAATTTTTGTGCAAGGTAGCATAAGTGCATGAAATGCTGTTAGGCCATTGGTGACATGCCACCAACTTGAGGACATGTCACTAGGAACCTTTTACCAAACTCAGGGATTGTTGCCTTTGGTGAAGTACTACCAAGGCCCAAGTTCCTTAAGCTTAGGGCACCCAAAGAATGTCTCAATCTCTCGGTTAACATCCCTAGGCTATTCAATGATGTTTCGTAGCTTTAGTTGGGTCTAAAATGCATTCCTAACTTAGGAATTTTGTAGTATTTAAGTGGTAGCTAAGTGGTGCGGTGGAGGTATGGCTAGGTCAGGTAGCGATGGGGGTTAAAGTACTTAAGATGCTAATGGGGCACTAATAAGATTAAGGCATGTTTCACAATCTTCGTTGGCTGAAGTGAAAGGTCTTAGACCTTTGGGAATGAAGAGAAAATTGAAGGTTTTCCTAACCAAACCTTGTGGTTTGTGAAGTAAGACACTAAGGGGCCCTAAAGTAAGCTTCTAGAGCTTGGCAAGTTAGACAACATAAGATGGCTACCTTGTACAATAAGTTAGGGGAAAGACGGGCATGATTTGAGAAGAGGTGATGACCAAGTCTAGGACCCATAAGTCGGGCTTAAGGGAGGTAATGGATTTGGGATATGAGGGCCAGTGTCTCAAGTACCTTTGCCATTTAAGCTCACTGCAAGAATAAGGCACCTAGGATATAAGACATCGCAAGGATTTGAGCTTCATACAATCATGCATTGCATATTTATTATGTTATTTTTTTATGTTGATTGTTGGTTAGTTGTTTGCTTGTTTATACACCATATTTGCATGCTTGCTTGTTATCTTGTTTGCAGGTAACCCATGGGACCCTTACTGGGTACATTTATGTATGTAGCCCTTTATGTATGTTGTGCACATTTTGACATCAAACCTACCAACTAGTAGGATAGTTGTGGGCTGAGTGTCCTTTTTGTAGGTACTTGTTTACTTGAATTCTTAATATTCTAAAGTTACTTGAGAAATAGGCTTTATACTAAATAAGTGTTGTCCCTTTACAGTTAGAGGCTATGTGTTGTGCAAGGACAAGTGAGGGCTTCACACTTGGAGCTTGATAGCTCAAAGGTGGGAGCCCAAGTAGATGATTTTAGTAGTATTTTGCCTCATGTATATGGTACCTTGCATATAATGACATTGCATCTATTAGGATAGATTATGGTGTATGACCACTGAATTACTTTTAGGTGCATTCTAATGTTAAATAGTGTACACAAACCATTACTTGAAGTTCAAGTAACTAGTGCATTATTGTCTTGGCATGTTTTAAGAATGTTTAAAAAAGGAATGCTTGAGTGATATTTTCTTTAAATGGTTTACTTATTTGTTTTGCATTTCTAGGGCAAAATGAATACATATCTTCTTGCAGGGTAGGCTAAATAACTGGTTACACATAAATTGTCATAATTTATCTATTAGTAATAGTTAGCCAGTAGTAACTAAGTGGGATCACATTCCTTAAAAGCTTACAAGATAGGTGATTCAGGGCACTAGGACCCCATTCCTGACTGTTTGGTATCAGAGCAGGTCAATGTTTCTAGTTGAGGTAGTAACTAACATAAAATCTATGTGTTCCTTGTGCTAAGTATAGTTAGTATTCCTTATATGTTAATCTGGGTGTGGTCTTCTCGCTTTGGTTGCAGGTATCATGGTGAATACTTGGTTAGGTGCTATTGTTGATGCTCAAGTTCTTCGTGAGGGAACTAGTGACCATAATGGGGCATATATGATGGAATGGTAGGTTTGTTCCATAAGCTTAATGACTATATAAACCGGATGCTACATGTCATGACTATCCTACTTGAGGAGCATTCTCGTCCTCAGATTGGATGGGAGACCTTGGAGGATCCTATTGGGGTAAAGGCCAATGTGTGCCAAGGCCCACCTTTGCACCAAGGTTAGGGAGAAATCCTCCACCCCAAGGTTAAGTGCAAGGTCAAGATCAAGTGGATTAGTGTCTACAAGTGAGCATCCGTTATAGCCCTCCTCATAGAAAACTCATCTAAGGGATGTAAATTAAGTAAATTCCTAGTTTAATACCTTATTTCAAGTTAACTAGGCAACGATTAGTAAGTTGGACAAAGTTTACTAAGTTCTAAGTAGTTTATGGAACCAAAAGAAGTCAGGGGGAAAATGGTAATTTTACATCTTGAGGTGTTAGGCTGAGACCAGAGGGTCAAAAATATGTTTTGAATCATAAACCTTGCTTACCAACCACGCCTTCTTCTCGTTGAAAGGAGGCTTCGGCATGTTCAGGTCGGTAACGTGTTCCCTGATCACCCCAAGTTCCTAAAGGACCTCTTCGGTCATGAGCTTCCATCTAATAGGAAAGGGGTACAAAGAACGTAGAAGGACCTCGGGATTCCAGTCCGTGACAGCCCGAATGCGGCTGTTGAACTCCTCAAACTGGTCTTCTCACTATAAGATTAGTAGTTTCCTAGGATCGACTACATCTATATCCAAAGTCCCCCAAGCCCATTTGGTTGGCACATGCTTCCACTGCTCATCCACCTTCAGAAAGAAGAACTTCTTCTGCCACCCTCGCCAACTGTCCTTCATCCCAAAGGTGAACGTGTAATTCCTGCTCCCAGATCCCCAATGAAGCATGAAGTAAAACCCACCCTTTGGGATAGGGTGGAGTTTGTAATATTGCATGAAGAAGATGAAGTAAGGCTCTATCTTGAAGACCCCACATGTGTAAAGGAAGGCATTGAAGTGAGAATAGGAGTTTGGAGGAAGTTGATTCATAGCTATGCCATGGAATTCGCAGAACTCGCAAACCATCTTTGGTGGAGGATACCAAAATCCAGCCTTCAATTGGGCCCGAAAGACGGTAACCTCGTCTGATTGATTCATGTAACTAGGCAAACCGGGACTAGGTAGCCTAGTAACGGTGTAAGAGGGGAGAAAGAATTTAGCTGTCCACTTTTCTAACTTCTCCAGAGTAACACAACTTGGATGAGAGTTAAGGGGAAGCCAACTCTCGGGGACAGGTTGAACAAACATAAAGTGGGACTAGAGTAGACATGTTCAGCAAAAAAAAGTCTAACGTCAGAAAGGTGAAAAAGAATGGGGGAGAAAAAAAATTCCAAAGAATGACTTCGGAAAAAAGACGCACGTAGCTCGGAATAAGGAAAGGACTTCGCAAGACACCGCAGGTAATGTCGGAAATCGCTCCGCCGCTAGCACCGCCTCTGAAAAAGAAAAGAGAGGAGGAAAATTTGAGAGCAAAAGATAGCAAAAGAACAGAAGTGTGGAAAAAACTGAGGAGGAAGGGTTTATATAGGCCAAAGGAGGCAGGCGAAGCATTGCCATAATTAACCCTCAAAGGCGAAGACGCACGACTGACGTAACGGACACGACTGTTCGCTAATCACCAGGTGACAGATGTCCTGACAGCTGCCAGGCCTAGGCAAGTCTTTCCCTAAGAGAGTCGTCTGTCTGTCTAGAAGATGTGATGATTCACTGGCAGGCAATAAAAAACCCAAGAGACAAGTATACACTTCGGATGAAGAAGTGACCTCACGAACACCAAAAGCTCTTCCAAAAAACAAATACTACTACCTTGGTTAGAAGAGTTGTTCTAGACCGAAGAGTAACCTGTTGGGTTTTGGGAGCCAAACAAGTGCAGTGGAATTTAACCAAAACCCTCCAGGATCCAAGTTAAATGGGGTAAACCAGGTGTTTGAAAATTTTCATACCTAATTTGCAATTGAGATCTCTCACCTAACTGTAGAGCCGACTCACGAAACCTGAACAGTTGACATGTTCAAGCTCTCTATGGTATCCACACGACCCTCTCGGGATCAGCACGCTTCCACCACGTCCCGACAGATGCGTTTCTCTAGTGCTTGCAGTGCTAGCGTGAGTCGTCCAAGGAATTGCAATAGAAGAGTGCGGTTGTCCTTTTGGGAGGCTAGGGCAAGAAGCTGTGAATTTCTCACTAAATGTTGTATTTATAGTGAGTCTCAACTTCCAGGCCTAATGGGTTTCAAAGCCCTAATCTGATTAGGCTTCACTTTCAGGCTTAATAATGGCTCAACGTTTGGGCCCACTATTAATACAAAATTATTGTGAAACCATAACCTAAATAATTAGCCCATGCACTCTAATGATCCAAATAGCTCTATGTGTGCGACCCAATAGGCTCTTACCACATTGGCGATGATCATAAATCACAATTATGATCATAAGCAATGAACAGTGTCTAACAACACATCATTGCTACCTAAGCGATAAGATTGTCGATGATTCGACTAAACCTTTATGATCATTATCGATATATGCCATTGTCCTTTTGTCCAAGATATCAAGACTAAGCACGAGACATGGAATGTGTCACTCTCGTATAGCCCAATCTTTGGTTTCTTGATTACTGAGTAGACCAACTTAAACTAATGACATTTATATCGTATATCAACTCATCCAAGCATGGCCATGCATTTTTCTAAGTCTTCCTCTATCAAGGGGCCCAAAAATGTCACTCCCATTACATAGGAGGGACAAATCTCATCTTGATCATACAAATCCCTCCGCATGATATGTGACATACCCAATGACCTCCTTCAAGTTCAGTTAGTTACGAGCAACAAATGAAAGTATCAAAGTATGTGACTCACATGTAGGGAACCTTGATGACCTTAGGTCAAAGGACTAGATATACCATGATCACTATGAGAATCACTTATGACACTCATATAATGATCCATGTAGTGTTCTCATGGTGGGTCGGTCTAGTGCACAAGTTCTCCAACTTGTACCCATATGTAGACTACATATCTCATATTAGTCTCCACATATGCTAGTCGTTATGTATTATTGCAACCTGTTCCACAATAATACTAGATAAAGGACGTTTAAGAATATCATTATTCTAGGGTTACAATTATGTTTATTACGTTATGCAGAAACAAAACAACAAACATAATTGCTGGATTAATGCCTTAATAAAATATCATGACTTAATGTGCAAAAATACAATCATCTCATGATAAGATTTTTGGGCACAACACTAACAGAACCCTCACCAAAGAAGGTAACCTCGGTAAAAAAGTCAGCTAATATTTGCTGAGACATCGATCATCTACCATAAAGAGTACCATGAGACACTTGTAAAATCTTGAGTACCGAAGATGCAACTTCCGCTTTCCATGGGGGGCATGTGATAGCCAAAGGGATATTCCCCTTGGGGAACTCCCAGATCGGTCTGATGAGCACCACCTTCGGGAAGAGGGGGCCCTCACCATCCTCGGAGAAGGCTTAGCACCGACCTCGAGGGACACTCACACCAGCATCAGAAAGGTGACACGACCAATTTCGGTGAATGGTGTCTTTCGCCACCCTCAGATTTTACGAACCTGATGACCTTGGAAAAGTAATTCCCCATGCTTGGCAAGGGAGAACGTCTTCCAAAGGAGCCCTGCTTTGTCGAAGAACTTATCCTGATGGCCCTCGGTGATGATATCTAGCCGAAAGAGGGCCTCCTATTCCGAAGGGGTCTCATACCTCGAAGTGGTCCCGCTCCCCGTAGGGTTCTTACAGAGATAAGAGAAAAAAGGTTAAGGAGCCTCTGACAAAGAGACCTCGCACACCACCCTGACACAAAGACCTCCCACACGGCCCTAACCTCTAGCCAGAACAGGCTAGGGCTAGTAGGAGATACCTGTCTATAGAGGTACGGATCGCATCCGGCCAAACACGTGTCATGATCTAAGTGGGCTGTGCCAAACGGCCTCCTCCCTACACCCTCCTATAAATAGCTGGGAGTGACCTTGGTAAGGAGGACACAAAACTATCTACTCTTTGCTTTCCATTTTCTACTTCTTACTTCCCAAATACTGACTTGGGCGTCAGAGGCTCTTCCCCTGAAAACACATTTCGGGTGGTCTCTATCCCTTGTTTTTCTGAGTCTTGCAGCCACCCTCATATCGGAAGTCTCTCATTCAGACGCCTTCATACCGGAAGTCCCTACTTCAGGCTACTATGTCACACAATGAGGTTGCCAACGGGCATCACCTAGACTTCGACCAGAGTTCATTTGTTGAACCACACCCCACCTGCCTCGGCATCGATGTGCCGGATATGGACAAATGTCATTACGAAATAGCTCCCAAGTGCATGTAAAGTGCTTTCTAAGGCCTGTGTCAAAGCGGCTAATTGCAGAGAATGGTTGGGATGATGTTGACCACTGCTCCCTAATCTAGTCAAACATGTGTAAGGTTGATATGAGAACTTCACCGTTAGGAGCCAGTATAAAAGGAGCCATTCCTTGGTATATGAACAAAAGAACACTCAGTTGAGCTTATAGAATATAACTAGCAATATCACTGTCTTACTTAGGAGTCAGAGATCCACCTCAGAAAACATTTAGGGATTCCCTTCACCCCTTTGTTTGGTGTCTTTTAGGGAGTAGTAGCCAGCCACTAGACACGTCAAGCTCAACACAAATGTAAAGCTCAAATGACCGCAGTCCTTTAGGAGCACTTTCTGTTTTGTTTGACTGAGAAGGAAAGGAAATAACTAAACTTGTCACTTTCAATTTATTTGGTAATTGTATAGGGCTAACAAAAAAGAAAAAGAAAATATTGGGTCCAAAAATCTTTAAGAGGCCGGATATATGGAGACCAATGTAAAAGTTAACTTAGCCACTTAAACTATATAGGACTTTAGTAATTACTGGCCTAGATATGGTCTATTTATGTTTTAAAATAATCAGTATAGGCCTTATGCATAAGCGACTAAGAGGGGTCATAAGTTTGGCTTGAAAATGAGGCAAAACGAGCAAAGTGCTTTGAGCTTGCAAACTAAGTTATCTAAGGCAAGGGTTCTTTAATTTGTATGCTTACTGATGCCTGGCGGCTTCCTCATTATATTACATGTTGGCCTGAAGGAGAGACTTCTGGTATGAGGGTGCCTGAAATACTCATAAAGACAAGGGTTAGGAGCTCCCCGGAAGGTGTTTCCGGGGGAAGAGCCTTCGACACCCAAGTCAGTGTTTGGGAAGTAAGGAGCAAAGAGTGGGGAGTAAAAGAGTATAAAGAGTTTTAGCCTCTTACCAAGGTCATTCCCATGTTTTTATAGGAGGGCATAGGGAAGAGGCCATTTGACACAGCCCGCTCAGATCATGACATGCGTACGGTTGGATATGGTCCGTACCTTCAGAGATAGGTATCTCCAATTGGCTGTAGGCTGTTCTGGCCAGGCGTCAGGGGCGTGTGCGAGGTCTCTGTGTCAAAGGCTGCTTGACCATTTTTGTCGTGTCTCCATGAGACCCCTTCGGGAAGCTAGAACCCTTCGGTGTATGAAACTCCTTCGGGACAGGAAGTCTCCTTTGGTCTAACATTACCACCGAGTCTTGTTAGGTGAGGTCCTTCTATAGAATGGGGCACCTTCAGGAGACATTCTCCCTTGCTGAGGACAGGGATGCACACTCTCGAAGTTGGTGGGCGCACGATCCAAGGGTGGTTGTACACGCAATTTTTGAGGTTGGTCTAATCACTTACTGAGGGTAGTCGAGGTCAGGACTAGGTCTTGACCTAACGTGGTCTTTGAATAGGTGTTCAGATCCAGGAGACATTAGCCCTTCTGTTTTATGGTGGTGTTCACATCGAGGATGGCAGGGGCTTCCCTTTTTCCTGAGGTTGGTCACGTGTGTTCCTCGAGGGTGGTACTCACCAAGCCAATTTGGGAAATCACCAAGGGTAATAGCCATTTGGCTATCACTTACATGTTAAATAAATTTGGCTATGAAACTTGTATATCATGTGGCTGAATTATTGACAATTTTAATAAGCATATGATTTGAGTATTCATCACTATTTAAGAACCTTATATGGTTGAGTTTGGTCGAACACCAAACTATGAAGCTCATCTAAAGTGTATATGTGCATATGCATGTGCTTGTGTGTGCATGCAACAAGTACCTTGAAAGCGTCTAGTTGTGGCGAATGTGATGGTTATGAAAGTTGTATGTGTTAAATAAATTGGCTATGAAACTTGCATATCAAGTGCCTGAATTATTGATAAATTTAACAAGCATATGATTTAAGTATTGACAGCTATTTAAGAGGCTTATATGATTGACTTCAGTAGAACCCCAAACTATGAAGCTCATATGAAGTGTATATGTGCATATGGGTAAGCTTGTGTGTGCACGCAACAAGTACCTTGAAAGGGTCTAGTTATGGTTAGTATGATGGCTTAGAAACCTAAGACATCTAAGCTCACCATGATGGGCTAGGGCTTGTGTGGACCTAAGAAGGGGAGGTGCCAATAACCACTCATGAAACCTTAGAATGCCAGCACTAACACATGCACTAAATAAGCAAATAGTTAGCTCCTATGTATAAAATAATGGATATCAACAAATACTAAGGTGCTCTAAAAGTGGTATTTGCAAGGACAAGTTGGACTTGTTAGTTGTCGGATAAATGGGTAAAGGAATTATGAGAATTAGCTATTCCCATAATTATTCGCCAATAGTATGAGTTCCTATCACTATGATTTGAGAATAAATGTATGAGGCATATATTAATAACTTAGAGATAATATGCATAGTCTTATATAATTCTTTTTTCTTATAGGCTTATGACCCTTACTGGGAACCTTTGGTTCTAATATTCATTACATGTTTTGCATGCAAATACTACTATATCTAGGGAGAATGACTAATAGAAGGAAAAAATGTTAGTATTTTGGTACCAGATGTGCATAAGTTATTTATAATAGTACATTGTTCTTATGTTTCTTTCTGGTAGGTTTCTAATTACTCAAAATACTAACTTACTGGCCATTATTGTACAGAGGTAACAAGCAGGGGATACCTGGACATTGTAGTGATCCCTTTTGGCAGTGTAAATAAGTTGGGATTGGATTCCAGGATTCTCAATGCTTAACATATGTATAACACTTTTTTGTATGATGTATACAAGCACATGAAACTTGTGCTTATGCTAAATGCTATGGAATTATTGGTTATGCACCCTAGTTGCTTGTATAGATCCACTATCATGCCTGTGACTTGTATAGACCATGCGCTATAATGAAATGTACACATAATGTACGTTGGGTGAATATCTAAACAATACAAGTCTCAAATGTGCAATAAAAGCTAAATATAATGAGTATCCTATGAGAGTGCTCTAAAAGTGCTCTAGGTGTACCTTAGAGGCACTTAAGGTTGATGCCATAAAGAACGTGGTATGGTTATGAACCAAAAAAGGCTAAGCTTAAGTGCTAAGTTCATTGTTACAAGGGGCCTCAAATTTGAGAACAAACTTGGCCAAGAAACCAAGTAAACGAGGTGGTCTAAGATGACACATGAAAATAGACCTCTACGCACACCCTAGTGTGCATTTATGTGGACTTAAGGGCTTTAAAGCCTAAAACACTAAAGGGGCATTGTGTGAGCTCAATTCCTAAGAATGGGATATCAATGAAGGCAACCACATAAACTCAAGAAATGTGAGCAACTCATGAAAAATGACCAAGACACACTAGAGTGCACTAGAGGACTGTTAAGTGCACCTTTTTGTGCAACCATCTGCTTATGAAGGTTCTAAAGCCTAGTGTCTTGAAGAGCACTGTTACCCATTTTGGGGTAGTCCAATTATGGTACCAAAATTGTGCATTTAGACTCCCAGGATTGGTAATGTTTTAAAGGCCATCAGAGCACTACCCTTGGTGTTCATACCAAAGTGGCCCTCTTGGGCGCTATGTAAACACATGCATATTGGTCCAACCATCACACACATATTCACATTTCATGCACACCATGGTGGCAAAGAAGGAAAACACTAGCACATGTCTTAATCTTGGCTACCATACATTAGGCAATCTTGTTAAGTTCTAGTAACCAGCAACTCCACCTATAACTTCCACTAATAAACTGTATCATTCTATCCATGTACCCCCTTGTTTTATTTACTTTATTATCAAGTAGAGACTTAGATCAAACCAAGGAATTTTTTTTTACATCAATAGCCCACCTATGGACCAAGTTATGGATTTTTTAAGTTGGTTACAAAATTCTGACCAAATGAACAGTAACTTAGCCAAATTTGCAATGTCATATCTTTGGCTACAAGGATTCAAATTAATAAATTCCAATTCCCATTTCAACCTCTTGATGTTCTCTAAAGGTGGTCAAAATTTCATACAAAGATTCCTTCTACAGAGGGAGATATAGAACTTTAAGTACAAGTCAAAATTCTGGTCACTTTATCACTATTTTGCCCATACAAATTTCATAAGTGTGCAAGCACTTCATTCACAAGGGGAATGACCTCGAATGGTACGTCATATATGTCCATTACACATGGAAAACACATTCTCTTGCATTTAACAACCATATGTGGCTAAAACAGAATTTACAAGTAAGCAGCCCATCATTCACACTTAGGCAGCTTTCCACCACATCACTTACATAGCCAAAACATTACTCAAATGTTCACATACTTGCCTCATTTTACAAACACAACATGTGCATGCATACATGCACTAAAAAGTGGTATTAAATAAGCTAAATAACGAGCTTAGGTTATAGGAGTGCCTGAGACACAATGGACTCCAAAACAGGATGCTGGATAGCTGCTCCACAACACAATAAGTACCACCATTCAAAGTACCTAATGTGCTCCTCAAATCACAAAAATTTCCAGATCATCACTAGACATATGGAAGTTCATGTACCTGAAATTTCAGATCAAAAATCAAACCACAAATGTCAGTTTGAATGAGATCTTTCTGCTGCACCTGAAATGACAGAATTGAGGGGTGTAAGTTTCATTGAGAAACTTAGAAAAGGTAGCACTTTGATTCAATAGGCAATGTAACCATCATTAAAACCTGCATCCAAAGATACTACAACACAAAAACCACAATGAATATATAGAAGATATAGCAACCAAATGCAGCAGCCATTCACAACCAACAAACACATAAAATGCAGCAGCAACAATAACCATAGATTAGTCCATAAAACAAATAATAAACATAACCAAATCACTATGGCAGCCCTCCTAATGCTAATACTTGGTCTTAGGAGGATTTGAACACTAGCTAGTACTAACTTTGGGGTCTAGCACCCCTCATTTCACTGCCATCTTTGTGCACTTCACACTAGGCCACAAAACCTTCAATAAGTGCACTCCCCTCACTAAGCTTTGTTCATCAAGCTCATGGCTCTCTTCCAAGCTTAGCCCTTGCTCCATGGTTGCTTGTGTTAGTGTTGTGCCCAAAAGGCCAATCATGTGATGATTGTATTTTTGCACATTGAGTCATGATATTTTATTAAGGCATTAATCCAGCGATTATGTTTGTTGTTTTGTTTCTGCGTAACTTAACAAACATAACTGTAACCCTAGAACAATGATATTCTTAAATGTCCCTGGTTTAGTATTATTATGGAGCGGGTTGCAATAATATATAACGACTAGCATATGTGGAGACTAATATAAGATATGTAGTCTACATATGGGTACAAGTTAGAGAACTTGTGTACTGGACCGACCCACCATGAGAACACTACATGGATCGTTATATGAGTGTCATAAGTGATTCTCATACTGATCATGGTATATGTAGTCCTTTGACCTAAGATCATCAAGGTTCCCTACATGTGAGTCACATACTTTGATACTTTCCTTTGTTGCTCGTAACTAAGTGAACTTGAAGGAGGTTATTGGGTATGCCACATATCATGCGGAGGGATTTGTATGATCAAGATGGGATTTGTCCCTCCTATGTAATGGGAGTGATATCTTCGGGCCCCTTGATAGAGTAAGACTTAGAAAAATGCATGGCCATGCTCAGATGAGTTTATATATGATATCAATGTCATCAGTTTAAGTTGGTATACTCGGTAATCAATAAACCAAAGATTGGGCTATACAAGAGTGACACATTCCATGTATCGTGCTTAGTCTTGATATCTTGGACAAAGGGACAATGGCATATATCAGGGATGATAATAAAGGTTTAGTCGAATCATCGACAATCTTGTCACTTGGGTAGCAATGATCTGTTGCTAGACACCGCTCATTGCTTATCATCATAAATGTGATTTATGATCATTGCCAATGTGGTAAGAGCCTATTGGGTCGCACACATAGAGGAATTTGGATCATTAGAGTGCATGGGCTAATAATTTGGGTTTTGGGTTCACAATAATTTCGTATTAATAATGGGCCCAATAGTTGATCCATTATTAACCTGAAAATAAAGCCTAATTGGATTAGGGCTTTGAAACCCATTAGGCCTGGAAGTTGAGTCTCACTATAAATACAACTTCTAGTGAGAAATTCGTAGGTCTCCTTGCCCTAGCCTCCCAAAAGGACAACCGCACTCTTCTCTTGCAATTCCTTGGAGGACGCAAGCTAGCACTGCGAGCGCAAGAGAAACACATTTGTCGGGACGTGGTGGAAGCGTGGTGATCCCAAGAAGCTCGTGTGGATACCATAGAGAGCTTGAACACGTCAACTGTTCAAGTTTTGTGATTCGACTCTATAGTTGAGTGAGAGATCTCAACCAAAAATTAGGTATGAAAATTTTTGAACACCCGGTTTACCCCGTTTCACTTGGATCCTGGAGGGTTTCGATTAAATTCCGCTACACTATTTGGCTCCCAAAACCCAACAGCTTGAAAATACAAAAAACAACCAATGGGAGTAAGAGACCCTTACCAAAGTAGGTAGGCCAAAAATCAAGGTTGACCCTTGAACTATCCAAGCAATAGCTCTAGTTTGCTTCCAATTGCTTCCTTTTGCCTTCAATTTCGATCAATTGCATGTTTGAAGGTGTGGTGGCTATGGAGGAAGTGTGGCTGTGTTATTTTGCTGGAGGAGGCCAAAAATAGGAGGGAGATAAGTGAATTGGCCACTTAAATGGCCTTAAATGAGCTTAAGGGCACAAAACACACTTAAACAAGCTTAACCTTGCTTTATGTCATTTTCCTTCTCACTAATTATGGTTTATTTGTCTTAAACTCATTGGTACACATGTTCCCAACATTTTTGACCCATTTACAAGGATAGCTGCCCCTCCCTAGGTGAGAAAACTTGAAATTGCTTCCTTTGACTTAAGTCAAAGACATACACATCCTAAGGCCTACATTAGAACACTTAGGTCCTTTATGCCTTTTTTTGTTTTCTTTGTCCTTAGTTGTCTTCCATAAGCAATTTCATCCTCCAATAGCACTTTCATATCATTCATATCATGCTCATAACTCTGCAAATCTCTTTCTTGAAAGATTTGCAATTGAGCACCCAAATTTCCAAAACCTTACAAAAAAGTCTGTAGGTTGTTTGACAAACAAGCAACCTTTAAGGATTTTCTTGTGGGCCCAGTTACCAATTTGGAACGCTTTTAAGGAAGTGTTCATTGGCTCTTTTATGTCTCATACTTCAATCACTATGAATAGAATTACACAATATAATGGCTTTTTGACCATTATGCCACACTTGTAATTCTCCCATTTTTGTGTGGTGGTAACATGCACTACATGAGATTGATACTTATCATTTAAATTAGAATGAGAGCTAAAATGTGGGCTAAGAGAAGGTGGAAAACACAAGGAAGCCTTGGAGATACCTCAAAGAACACTAAGGTGCTCTTGGATGCACTCTAAAGTGCACTTATGTTCAATGCAATGTTTGAGGGCCAAATTGGCCAAATAAATTGGCAAAGTGTGCACTTAATATGTGCTAGTTGAATTTGAAATCAGGAAAAAAAAAATTTTAAAGGAATTAAGCTGCTTGGAGGAAGATTTGGCCAAAATATTAGTCAAAAGTGAAGGCGGCTTGGTCAATCGGCCACCATTTGCCTTGTAAACCTTCAAGGCTACTTTAATGTAGCTTTGTAGATTTTTCTAGCTAGCGTCATGACCTCAACATGTCTAGCTAAATACCTACAAAGCACCAAAACATAAAGAAAACAAAATGAAAGCTAAACTAGTCAAATGTCTTAGCGGCTAAGTCATTTGGCCATCCTTTATTCACAAGTCTGCAAATGCAACTTCTAGCTATTTCCAAGTACATTCCTAGCTAATTTATTGCATAGGATCATAGAATAAGCCCTACTAAAAATAGAAGGAAATAAATAAAAAATTAAAAAAATCCAAACCAAATCCAAGACAATGAAAAATAGCCAAACTGAGACTATGGCATATCAACTTTGGTGTTCTTCTTGAGCTACTATCTTCTTGATTTATTCCTATTTTCTTAAGCTTTACTACCTACCCAAACACTTTCCAAGACACCCTATAACTATGGGAAAAAAATGAGGCAAAGAAGGACAAAAACAAGGTGAATCTGAAGCATAATGGTGCAAGACTAGCTCATGATGGTGTCTATGCTTGATGCTTGTGTTCAAGGATGTGTGATCAAGCTTCTTTTTTTCCACTTTTACCATAGGTGAGGACCCATATAAAGCTTTTTGCCCTATATTTTGAAGGGGGAAAGCTACCCAAGATGATGGCTTAAGCCAAAGGAACAAAAGGCTATGTAATGGGATATGTGTGCATAGAGCACCATGGTAAGCTAGCTAGTTTGCTTTCGGCAAGAATAGAGTTTTCATTCAAGTTAGGCCAAGCTTGACCAGTCACCTTGAGCTCTATATTAAATAAACCTAATCAGAGTGGTCAAATGCTATGTTAAGAAAACCATGTGTATGTGGTGTGTGTGTTCGCATGCTTCAATGTTTGTATGTGTGTGCTAACCCCATTGTTGCTTGTATATGTGCTATGTATTATCTTATATATGTTGTTTTTGTTGTCTTTTATGTCTTTGGATATAGGTTATTAAGAAAAATTGGAGGTTTATAAGTATAAAAATGTTTCAAACATTATAAAGGCACCAGGTGCTGTATTGGGTCTTCACTAAGTACCTATGTAGTCATGCCCTCTTTTGCCCATTTTAGGTAAACAAGTGGAAGATTGATGGGCTAGGGAACCTCTAGGAGAGGCCTATGTATATAGAGGTATACATTAAAATTTATGGCTTTTGAAAATGAAGCAGGGAAAGTTCATCAAATTAAACAAATGATTGTCTTCTGTTGCTGTGTTTATAGGCCTGGATGGCTACCGCGGGAGTTGTTGTATTTGGTTCCATGCTAATATGGTCTAGGACCAGAAAGGTAATAGAGAACTATGGCCTATGTGTGAAGTCAAAGTAGAAGTCAAGGTCAGAGTGGACTTAGAGACAGTTTGAACCAAGTGGTGTACCATGCATGACACTTAGTACATCAAACTTTTATTGTATATGGTTTGGGCCATGCTGTCCTTATTTTCAAAATTTGGCCTGTACATATTTGTATATGCTGAGGGCAAGGGGACTAGGCTTAGAATAAAATATGACCTATGTCTGGTACATATTTTTGGTCTTAAGTAAGCCGTAAGGCACCAAGCATGGTATGTTAGCAAAAATGCATGCATGGTTTATAACCTATTAAACTAATTTCAACTGGTGGAAATTCCATCAATTGGGTAAAGCTAAGTAAAACCTATTAAGTCTTCAGAAGCTTGAGATTCCCACCTAACTAAAAAACAAATTGGGGTTAAGAATCTTGGGAGTCAAAGTCTAACTCACCCTATGAAATCAACTTAGTGATAAACAATCCAACTAGATGGTTAAAACACCTAGTTGGTCCCAAGCATCTTAAGAAGGTTTAAGGTGGAAGTGAATTGGACCCTGACAGAGTTGGTATCAAAGCTTTTGGTTATATAAGACCTTTAGGTGTTACCACGTCACAAAATGGGAGAATTATAAGTGTGTCATAATAGCTAAAACCATTATATTGTGTAATTCTCACCATAGTGATCGAAGTATGAGAGGTAAAAGGCATGATCAACACCTCCTTAAAAGTGTTCCAAGTTGGTAACTGCGCCCCTAAGAAAAGCCTTAAGGATTGCTTGTTTGTCAAGCAACCTATGGACTTTTTTGTAAGGTTTTAGAAATTTGGGTACTCAATTGCAAAACTCTCAAGAAAGAGACTTCGAGAGTTATGGGAAGGATATGAATGGTATGAAAGTGCTATTGGAGGACCAAATTGCTCATGGAAGACAAGTTTGGACAAAGGAAACACTAAAGGCAATAAGGCCCTAAATGTCCTAGTGTAAACCTTAAGGTGTTCAAGCTTTTGACTCAAGTCTAAGGGTGGAATTGTGGGGTCATTCCACCATGGGGGAGGCAGCCAAGGCTTGATAATTTGTCAAAAATGTTGGGCACATGTGTACCAATGATTTTAAGACAAAGAAACCATAATTAGTGAGAAGGAAAATGACATAAAGCAAGGTTAAGCTTGTTAAGTGTGTTTTGGTGCCCTTAAGCTCATTTAAGGCCATTTAAGTGGCCAAATCACTTATCCCTCTCTCATTTTCGTCCTCTCCCAGCCCAAGAACACAGCCATACTTCATCCATAGCCACAACACCTTAAAACTTGCAATTGATTGAAATTGAAGGCAAAAGGAAGCAATTGGAAGCAAACTAGAGCTATTTCTTGGATACTTCAAGGATCAAGCTTGATTTTCGGCCTACCCAATTTGGTAAGGGTTCCCTTGCTCTCATGGAATTTTTTCTTCAATTTTCAAACATCCATGGAGCTAGGGCTAAGCTTGGAAGAGAGCCATGAGCTTGATGAACCAAGCTTAGTGAGGGGAGTGCAGTTATTGAATGTTTTGTGACCTAGTGTGAAGTGCACGATGATGGCAATAAAGTGAGGGTTTCTAGAGCCCAAACTTAGTACTAACTACTCTTAAAATCCTCCTAAGATCAGGAATTAGCTTGAGGAGGGCTGCCATAGTGATATGGTTATGTTTATTATGTGTTTTATGGACTAACCTATGGTATATGTTGCTGCCACATTTCATGTGTTTGTTGGTTGTGAATGGCTCCTGCATTTGTTTGCTATAGCTTGTATATATGCAATGTAGTTTTTTTGTTTTAGTGTCTTTGGATGAAGGTTTTAATGAGGATCACATTACCTTAAGAAACCAAGTGTTACCCTTGCTAAGTTTCTCAATGAAACTTACTCCCCTCAATTCTGTCATTTTGGGTCCAGCTGAAAGATAACCTTCAAAATAACCCTTGTGGTTTGAATTTTAATCTGAAATTTCAGGTACATGAACTTCCATATGTCTAGTTATGATCTGGGAATTTTGGTGATTTTAGGAGCACATTTGGTATTTTTAATGGTGGTACTTATTGTGTTGTGCAGCAGCTGTCCAGCACCCTGTTTTTGGAGTCCATTGTGTCTCAGGACCACCTGTAATTTAGGGTGCGTATTTAGCTGAGTTAAGACCATATTTTGGTACAGTATTTTATGCAAAATGAGACAAGTATGTGAACATTTGAGTAATGTTTTGGCTATGTAAGTGATGTGGTGCAAAGCTGCCTACGTTTGAATGATGGGCTGCTTACTTGTAAATTCTGTTTTGACCACATAAAGTTGTTAAAAGAAAGCGAATGTAATTCCTATGTGTAATGGAAATATATGGGATAGCCTTGGAGGGCTTTCCCCTTGTGAATGAAGTATTTGCATGGTTTGGAAAAATTGTATGGGCAAAATGGTCCAAAAGTTGCCAGAATTTTGACTCTGGAGTTAAAGTTTAATATCTCGCTGTGTAGAATGAATCTTGGTATGAAATTTTGGCCACACCTATAGGACATCTAGAGGGTTAACTGGGATTTTGAATTTATGGATTTAGAGCCCTGTAGCCAAAGATATGATGTTGTAAAGTTGGCTGAGTTACTGTTTATTTGGTCAGAATTTTGTAACCAACTTAAAAAATCCATAACTTTGTCCGTAGGTGGGCTATTGATGTAAAAAAAAATTTCTTGGTTTTCGCTAAGCTCTAATTGATAATGGAGCAAATAAAATAGGGTGGTATGTGGCTAGAATGATACAGTTTGTTAGTGGAAGTTGCAGGTGCAATAATTGGTCACTAGAACTTAACAAGATTGCCTAATGTGTGGAAGCCAAAACTAAGACTTGTGCTAGTGTTTTCCTTCTTAGCTGCCATAGTGTGCATAAATGTAAATATGTGTTTTATGGTTAGACCAATATTCATGTATTTACATAGTGCTCAAGAGGGTCACTTGAGTATGTACACTAGGGGTGTTGTTCTGATGGCCTACAGGACACACCAATCTTGGGAGTTTAAATGCACAATTTTGGCACCATAACTGGACTACCCCAGAGTGGATAACATTAAGGTCTATTAGACAGGTTCCCACTATGATACACAATCATTGCTTTGGTTGTAGGACTAAATGGCCAGAGGTAGAAATAGAAAGATGAAGAACCAGATTAACACTAATGCTGATCAGTTACCTGATCAACAACTTCAAATTGAGGAAGTAGCTAAAACAGAATAAGACTTCTTGATAGGACCATAGAGCCTAAACCTAGTATAGAAAATTAGTACAGAATGGAGCACATGATGGAAATGATGCAGGCTACTGTTCTGAGCTTGTAGTGGTCATGCAAGCTCTTACTGGGACCCAGGACCAGGCTATTACCCACTCCGGGGTAGTCCAGTTATGGAGCCAAAATGGTGCATTTAAACTCCCAGGTTTGGTGTGTCCTGTAGGTCATCAGAACAACATCCCTAGTGTACATACTCAAGTGACCCTCTTAAGCACTATGTAAACACATGCATATTGGTCTAACCATAACACACATATTTACATTTATGCACACTATGGAAGCTAAGAAGGAAAATACTAGCACAAGTCTTAGTTTTGGCTTCCAAACATTAGGCAATCTTGTTAAGTTCTAGTGACCAGCTACTGCACCTGTAACTTCCACTAATAAACTGTATCATTCTATGTTATGGCCCTTCTAGTGGGAGGCGCAATTGAGGAAGGTAAAGTGTTTTAAATTAAGGCTCTAAGCTTAATTCAAGTTTACATAGCAAGAATAGAGAAGTTTAGCAAAGTTCACTGAGTTCCGAGAGGAATAAAGCAAAATGGTAATTTTGCATCTTGAATAGCCGGGACGAGTCCTGAGTGTTTTAAAATTAATTTTTAGAACTTAACTTTCAACCTTAACTCAAACTTGAAAAATAGACAAGAATTTAATTAAGAATTACTAAGTTACAAAGATGGGGGGCTTAATTCTAACAAGCTTAATACTTTCAGGTTTTTTTGGGTTAAGTGAGGGTTTAAGAAGGGGAAAGTGGACTATGGCTACCATAATCCCGTTTCCAGCCTTCTCAACCTCATTTTGCTCTCAAATTAAGCTTGGAATCAAGAGTTTTTGGTGCCAAGAGAAGCAATTTAAAGTATATAAGCTAGGAGGAAGCATTTTCAAGCTTGAAACCATGTTTTTGAGGCTTGGAATGGCGTTTTCCTACTTCCCCTGTTTTTGAACGAGGTAAGGAATGTGTTCTTGATTGAATTCGTGTTTGTTAGTTAGTTTGAAGCTAGGGATTTGGTTAGAGAGTGAAGTTTTGATGATTAGTGCTTTGTTTTTTATTGGAACTTATGTAGAACTTTGGTGAGCTTGGTTGAATGAAAAGGGGATTGATTCTTGCTTGTTACTTGGAGTTGAGGTAAGGGAGATATGTTTTTAAGTTCATTGAATGCCATTAGCTTGACTTTGCTTGAAGAATTTGAGTAGTTTAGGCTATCGCATTAGGCAAACATTTTGGTTGAATTGTGGTGGACTAGAGGAGTTTGAAGGATTGGATTGATGTTTCTAGACATCATAGCTTAGCTTTTGATAGTTGGTTATGTTCTATGCAACATGTTCTATGTGTATATGAAATTTGGAGGCATTCCAAGCATGTTTGATATGTGTAGGAAGTGTCCAAAGTTCATAGCAGCAAAACCGGAGTTTTTCTGGGCATTTTGCAGGTTGGGCGACGCATCGCCAATCCCCACGAGTTCCCACGACGTGTTGCCAATCCAGAAAATTGTCTTAGAACGTCGACAAGACAGCATTTGACACCCGATTTTGTTGTCAGCATAACTTTTCGCTTGGGTGTCCGATTGAGGTGATTTAAGATTCCACGCGAAGCTAAGAGGGAGTAATATCACCTCAATGTTTTAAAAATACTTAAAATGTCCCAGTTTTAGATTTATATTAACTCAAAGTGAAGGCAAGTTTTTAAGGAAACTATGTTGCAAATGAACATAATTAGCTACCACTAGCTCAGGTGAGAGGTTTAGAACCCCTGTCAGCCTAGCCGTGCCGTAGCCACGAGGTCACAAGGCGAAACCTTGTTCATCTAGTCTACATCAAAGAGGCCCTACAGCCTAGTCTACAAGTCTTACCACAATTCCCCTGCATAACGGCTATGGGTGATAGCCAAAGTGCTATCACCCTAACCACCTACCGACCACGGTAAAGAGGGAGCCAGACACCTGAGGTCTATGACCTCAAAAAGGACTCTAGAGTAACGAAATTCATACACCTGGGGCATACGACCTCGGTAGACTCACCAAAACCAGCTCCGGGAACCAGCATATCGCCTCCTTAGGGACGATGACCAAACCAGCTTCGGGGGAGAAGGACCGACCACCCTCCGAGGGAGAAAGCCCCCCCAAAGATGGAACTGCCGAAGTACCAGCCTAACTCTGGTAGAAGGCTCCTCATCCTGAAGTAAGACATCGACCAGAGGGACCTCGATTGTACGGCAAGAGCAATTAAAGAGTCTCTGATACTCCGATCACTTACGTCTCCGACACGCCAGCTTCAGATACGCTCTGATACGTCACCTTCAGGCATGCTCTGGCACGCAGTCACAGTCTGATGTCCTGTCACAAAGGGCTACAGCTCGCGGCCCGAGGAGCCTGCGGGTGGCTAGGGTCCTCCATGCCCGAGAGTACACCATCCGACCACACACGTGTCGAACACGTGTCATAATCCAAAGGGGTCACCGCCTTCTTTTATACAAGGAAAATAGTCACAGAAAGGGGGGCTGGGCTCTCTTCCAAAGAGAAAAAAAAGGGACAGAAAGGCCGGAAAATAGAGGAGGCTCTCCTCTCTCCGCCTGAATACTCTTCCCTCCAGCCCTCAGAAGGATCTCCGCTAGGCAAGCACGTCTTGTGCTTATTACTATGCCATTCTCTCTCTTTAAGCACTAACTTGGGCGTCGGAAGTTCCCCCCCGGAAAATCACTCCGGGGGTCTCCTAACCCTTGTTTTCTGAGTGTTTCTGCCTTGTCTCCCTGAGGAACCACTGTTCCGGGCTCTCCCCCGCATAGGAGATACCTCCCGTCCTCACTCCCCACAGGACGAAGAAGCTGCTGGCCATCCCAGGACGCCTTCCTTTCGCACCTCCAGGACCCCCTGCTGCCCACACCACTGCATACAGTGGAGATGTTGGCTCCACCTAACCGTACCACATCAGATGCTGGCTCCGCACCAATCGCATCATTCTGGCGACGTCTGTGGGAAGTCACTCCCAGGTCGCCGTCGTTGAAACTCGGCGTTCTAAGGACAAAGGGACTCCCGGGGTCCCCGTCCGCGCTAGAAATTCAACCGGCAATCGAAGAACGACAGCAGGAATTTCCCTGTCCAAGGGCAAAAGCCCCTTGACTATCGCTATAGGCTTCCTGCGTGAATTCCCATGCTCTGGCGTGGTCGAAAAGACACAGTAGTCAAGCCAAAGAAGGCCACAGCAAAATGCGGACCGAACGCCTTCTCCATCGGTACCTCGATAAGAAGAGAGTCTTGCGTTAATTCACAAAAGTATGGGAAACGAAGGCTAACGAGATGAGTCCTCGACAGGAAGCATAACCCCCAGAGTATGACCTACGGGAAAAACGGGGTCCAGATGACCCAGACCTCCCCGCCGAAAGAGTTCCGCACCTGAGGAAAGAATTGCCATCTCCTCGGCAACGAAGTCAAAACCCACTGCCCCGAAAGGTCGTCTACAACTTGACGTATGGGCAGAAGATGTCAACTCTACTTCCCTGGACGTGCTATCGCTGTCCGAAGTGACTCGCCTTTGCACGACGTCGTGAAAAGAAGTAGAGCATTCGGAAAAAGACTATCAAAATGGTGCATCGAACTCAAAGAGTACTACATCCCGTATAAGCCTAGAAGGGCAATACATGCCCAGATACTGGCAGACTAGATTGCCGAAATCCCAGAAGTAAGAAAGGCTTAAACCAACAAGGGAGACTCGTAACCAAAGGTGGGAAGATCCTACATAGAGGATTCTCGCAACCAAAGAGTCCCGAAAATCCTCATCAAGAGGCAGAAAAGTGCAAAAACGTTCCGGACGACATTTCCTGACTAAGGAAAAACTATGCAGGCAAAGGTACGCAACTTGATTATTATAATATATATCGGTAAAAAGGGTGCAGGACAACTCGTCCGAGAGGCGTGAAAATGGCCAAAGACACACCAACACCTGAAGATTGCCTTCGGAGCGGATAACCTCGGAAAGATTGTACAGAGCCACTCCAGACAGCACCCGAAGATGTGAAGCAGAGAATTACTTCACTGAGTGGGCTAAGGTAGAATTTCTAGCAACCATGCCGGCAAAAGGTGCACAGAAAGTTCGCCCGGAAGAACATGGTATGCTGATTTGGCATACCAACGGTGACAAGGGCCAATAATGATTTCCAGTCTAGGGACAGAGGATTTCAAGAATTCGTCACCGACCTCGGAATAAAAAGGCACTTCAGGCCATTAGCTCAGCCCCCGAGCAACAGACAAACAGAGGTGGCCAAAAGAGCTTTAAAAGAGGGATTCTAAGAGATGCAAAGGCAAAGTGGCCAGGAAAACTTCCTACTGCACCAAGGAGTTATCAGACAACTCCCCGAGGGACCAAGGAGAAGACACTTTTCTCACTTATCCCCAGCACAGAAAGCCATTATCCATTTAAAGTATTTTGGCTACCACACAGATGTTTGATGAAAGAGAAAGTAACCTCATTGTCAAACACTGAGAAATGGCCGAGCTCGAAAGGAGGCCTTTTCGGCAAAAGGTGGCCATAAGTGCAAACCTGCATGACAGGCCAAAAGGAACAAGGAAAAAGAGAGCTCGCCCCTGAAAAGTTGAATTAGAACCTCATGAGGTACTTCGGCCAAATGGGAAAGGGCCTTGTTCGGTCCTAAAAACAAAGTCTAAAAGGGAGCATACAAGCTTGGCAACACCGAAGGGAGAAAAACTGAAAAAGTACAAGTCACTCGGGCGCTTTAAAGAAATTCTGTACTTAGAATTTTTAGACAAGAAATGGTGCAAGCCAGAAATTTGTCTAAGTACAGAAAGTTTCCCCTGTATGAGAATGTTTGCCGAGCAAAGCTGAAGCATAGACTCCCGAAAGTCTCCTGTTCCTTTCGAAGATAGTTGGATTATATGTCTAAAAGAGGGCAAGTCTACCGAACACAACCGGCAAGGGACTGGCTAAAATTGGTCTGAAAGGACTTCGTTCACCCAAAGAATAACCGACGAAGCAAGCAAAAAAAGTACCGAAGTCCCTTGGCCGAGAGTGGTCGGCACAATTGGGAAACAAAAAAAAGAGCTCACAATAGACTTAGCCAAAATTATGAAGATTAATCCATTGAAGAAGGCCTTGATACAAGGAGAAGATTACAAAAAGGAAAGTACAAAGAAGAAGAAGAAGGCAAAGGTCCTAGAACATGTAAGGGACCCCGGCGTTATGGGAAGCTTCGGCTCCTGAGCTCTTCGCCACAGCCTTCGGTGCAGGAGGAAGCGGCGGCAAGTTGAGGAACTCAACTCTTGACCACATCCACCGAGGACCCCCGGGAATATCCAAGGCAGCCAGAAAGGAAGGATCGAGGTCCGGATACTTCTTCAGAAATTGATAACGAGCAAGGCAGAAACTATCCTGAAAAGCAACCTTGGACGTCTGGACGGTTATATCTCTTTCAACGTCCAACTCGTCTGCCTCATGTTGAAGATCCGAAACCTTCTGCTGAAGATCGAAAATCTCCTTCTCCAGCTCCTCAGTTTTGTTCTTCTCGTCCGAACTCTCCTTCAGCGAGCCGACCTCGGCCTGGAGTTCGGCATTCTCAGCCATCGTCTTCGCCAAAACGGCAGACTCCCCTTATTTTTCCTTTCGAAGGGCCTCATTGGCCGCAGTCAGGCTGATTAACTTATCACCAAGGTCGGACATCTTCTTGGAAAAATCCTTCAAGAGCTCCTCTTGGCCCTTCAAAAATTCCTCCCGAAGACTAGCAACCTTCTCCTTGCATTTCTCGCTCAGCTTGGTGTTTGTCAACACCGAGTTGGTGCAGAAAATTTTGGCCTTCTCCAACTTATCTTCGGCCCAAGCTCGGACCGAAGGCTGCTTTGCTGCCCAAGCTCGGAGGTATCCACTATACCCCAAAAGCTGCAAAAAAGAAAGGCACTTAGTGAAAATTTGCACAAGCAAAGCCAGAGCACTTAGGCAGAAAAGTGGAAGGAAAAGTGAAAAGCCCGAAGGGTTAGCTGAGCAGCATGCTGGGAAACTTTTGCAGCAAGGGCATCCTCGAAGGCACACTCCTCAGTGACTGCCTTGAAGGATGCCTGAGTAACCACACCCCTCGCCATTTGGGGAGCCATTTCCCGGTAGTCCTCGGAGAACAAGTTCATGTCCTCCGTGAAAGACCAGAACGGCTCCATTGGAACTTTGCCCTTCGGGACGTGGCAATCCCGAAGATCCCCCCTTCGGGAGTGCTCAATCTTCCAAGGCAGATGCGATAATTCTCTGCAAAAAGAAACATCTCATCAGGTAAATTTTCCTTGGTTATATTTTCTTGGTTATAAAAAATGTGTGAGATTGCAGGAGAAAATAGACAAACCTGCCGCGACTTCGGCATAGTCATCATCAGAGTCACCAACCTTCTCCCGGTCGGCAGGAACATGTTTGCCCTTGGCTCTTTGGCGTTTCTCTAATTCTTCAACAGGAAGATCCTCCGAAGGGCCCAACAAATCTGCCGACATGGCGGGACTCAGAGGCGCAGAAATGGCCACCTCGGCAAAAACCCCCCGGCCGTTTCAAGCTGGGAAAAAGTTACAACCTCGGTCGAGGTTGCAGTGACATTGCCCGTCTCCAAACGTCCTTCGGGGAGGGAGGAGGGGTGTCCCTCTTGGTCTTCTTGGCAGAAGATGATCCACCACCAGAAGCCTTCTTGGTCTTCTTCATTTGTTCTCCCTTCTCGGACTGACCAAGGAAGAGAGATCTGTAGTAGGCGGCAGACCCGTCGCCCATCTCTGAAAAAGAGAAAAAATCAGCGTAAGTCCACAGGCACTTATGCTGAAAAATTTTGAAAGATACTTACTTTCAGAAAAGGCTTTGAAAGTGAGTTCACTCCGAAGGAGCGTCACCAGCCAAGAGTTCTTCCCCTCGGTAGCAAGAGCTGGCATGCCAAGATCCGTCTTATGCTCCGCAACCACCCCCAGCTCCCGAAGGACGTCCTCGGTCATGAGTTTCCACATGATCGGGAAAGGGTAGAGAGAGCGTGGAGAGACCTCGACATCCCAGTCGGCGACAGCACAGATTCGTCTGTCAAAGTCCCCAAACCTAGCTGCCAACTCAAGAGTCAGCAACTTCCTGGGGTCCGTGACATCCGCCTCCAGCTCTCCACGAGCCCACTTAGTCGGGACGTGTGACCAGGCCTCTGCCACCTTCAGGAAGAAGAACTTACTTTGCCACCCTCGCCAGCTATCCTTGGTAGCGAAGGTGAACATAAATTTCTTGCTCCCAGATCCCCGAGGTAGCATGAAATAAAAGCCACTCTTCAGAATCGGATAAAGCTTATAGTACTACATGAACAGGATGAAATGGGGTTCTACCCCGAAGATCCCACATATGCAGAGAAAGGCTTTAAAATAGTAGTATGAGTTCGGAGGAAGCTGATTCACGGCTGTGCCATGAAATTGGAAAAAGTCACAAATCATCTTCGCCGGAGGAAACCGAAGTCCGGCCTTCAGTTGGGCTCGAAAAATGGTAACCTCGTCACCTCAGTTCATAAAGCAAAACTGGCCAAGGCGAGGTAACCTTGTGATGGCATAAGAGGGAAGGAAAAATTTGGTCTTCCATTTTTCTAATTTTTTAGGAGTGGTGCAACAAGGGTGAGACATAAGAGGTTGCCAGATCTCGGGAATAAGCATGGTAGACAGAAAAATGACTTCGGGAAGCGAAAAGAAAAGCAAAAAATGAAAGGAACTCTAGAAGTCAGAACCCACCAAAAGACTTGCCAAAGTCTGGGTTCGAGGACGCCGTCGTGAAAGATCACCGGAAATCGCTCCACCGCTAAGACCGCCGCAAAAAAGGAAGGAAAAGCAAGAGCAAAGCGAGAGCAAAGAAACACAAGTGAAGAGTATGATGGGAGGAAAGCTTTTATAGATCGAGAAAAGGCAGCCAAGAGGCCATCATAAATGCTGCGTGAAGGCAAAGTGTTGCCATAATTGCTCCTCGTGCATGAAAAGACGTGCCCATCCCAGCTGATGCCTGCCACATGTCACCCATTGTCAGCAACGAGGTCTCATTTTCTAGCATCCAGAAAACTCGGGCACATTGCTGAAGACTGGCACACCTAGTTTCAAGATGTGTCGATCCATTAGCCTATGGTGGTAAAAGTGAACAAGTTGGGAATCTCGAGAATACCGAAAGCCGGATAGGCGACACCTGTCCGAACAGGGCTTACCGCCTAAAAAATGAAGTGCCTCCCCTGCCGACGTCATACTCTAATCATGAAGTCCAAGAGGTCAGGGGTTCAAGGCTCCGTGCCGCCCTGTTCGACCGAAAACGGACATCCTACTACGTGGACCTCCGAGAGTCCATGAGGGCGTCCTGGCAAAACTGCCAAGTTAAGCGCAAGACGGACACTAGGAGGGCTACTTGCCGAAGTCTTTTCTCCGACTTTCCAAGGGGGGCATGTGATAGACAAAGTGCTATCACCCTGACCACCTACCGACCACGGTAAAGAGGGAGCTAGACACCTGAGGTCTGCGACCTCGGAAAGGACTGCGGAGTAAAGGAATTCATACACCTGGGGCATATGACCTCGGTAAACTCACCAAAACCAGCTTCGGGAACCAGTATATCACCTCCTTAAGGACGGTGACCAAACCAGCTTCGGGGGAGAAGGACCGACCACCCTCCGTGGGAGAAAGCCCCCCTAAAGATGGAACTGCCGAAGTACCAGCTTGACTCCGGTAGAAGGCTCCTCATCCTGAAGTAAGACATCGACCAGAGGGACCTCGGTTGTACGGCAAGAGCAATTAAAAAGTCTCTGACACTCCGATCACTTACATCTTCGACACGCCACCTTCAGTTATGCTTTGATACACCACCTTCAGGCACGTCGTCGCAGTCTGATGTCCTATCACGAAGGGCTACAGCTCGTGGCCCAAGGAGCCTGCAGGTGGCTAGGGTCCTCCGCCCCAGGGAGTACACCATCCGACCATACACGTGTCGAACACGTGTCATAATCCAAAGGGGTCACCCCCTTCTTTTATACAAGGAAAATAGTCACAGAAATGGGGGCTGGGCTCTCTTATAGAGAGAAAAAAAGGGACAGAAAGGTCACAAAATAGAGGAGGCTCTCCTCTCTCTGCCTGAATACTCTTCCCTCCAGCCCTTAGAAGGATCTCCGCCAGGCAAGCGCCTATTGTGCTTATCACTATGCCATTCTCTCTCTTTAAACACTGACTTGGGCGTCGGAGGTTCCCCCCCGGAAAATCACTCCGGGGGTCTCCTAACCCTTATTTGCTGAGTGTTTCAGCCAGGTCTCCCTGAGGAACCACTGTTCCGGGCTCTCCCCCGCACCGAAGATACCTCCCGTCCTCACTCCCCACAGGACCAAGAAGCTGCTGGCCATCCTCTAAGGTGAACCACCTAGGACGCCTTCCTTTCGCACCTCCGGGACCCCCGGTTACACACACCACTGCACACAGTGGAGATGTTGGCTCCGCCTAACCGGACCACATCAAATGCTGGCTCCGCGCCTATCGTATCAATGGGAAGGCTAAATGATTGCATTTAGTAAGCTTCGACTTGCTAGGAGCGGGTTAGTGATCAAAACTCGCTAGGCGGAGAGTGATGCTCCATGAGGAGGACTACTTGAGGAAAGGTCTTTTGGCCTAGTTATATGTGCATATAATAGAACCCTCGTGCTGTGTGAGCTTGCAGCAAGAGTCCTAGTATTTTCTTGCAGGTACCTTGAAGATCCCTTACTGAGAATTGTCGAATTCTCACTCCCTGGTTTTGTTATGTAGAGCCTGAAGTTGCTGGACTGGGTAATCATTGAGGATTATCTCGGTAGTACTCTTTTGTGTGTACAGGTATGGTAGTTGAGAATCCTTGTGATTCTAGTCTGCATAAGTACTTAGATGGCTTGTTGGTCAGGTAACAGTACTAACTAGTATCTTCCTTTGGCTGTAGAGCCTAGTAGCACTTGGCAAAGGACTTTTGAGACTCGCCACTGGGATGTGCAAGTTAGTTTAAAGAGATCTCAGTAGAGTCTTGTATTTATACAGTACTTTAGTTTCCCTCCATAGTCTATGTTATGAGGAGTCCTCGACTTTAGGATTGCTCTTGGGTAAGGGCATTAGTCTACTTTATGTATGAATGTTCTCACGAGTTGTTATGTGTAGTAAACTCACACAAATGTTGATTTTATATGCTTTGGCTATTTGTATTTATTTTGTGTAGAAAACTACTCGGCCGAGTTAATGTTTTATGGTTTTAATAAACTAAGTCAAAGCACAAGAGCATGCATATTGCATATTATAGGTTAATCAACTAGTATCATGGGATTTAATCCTCACACAAACACAACTAGCCAATTGAAATCCATCGTGAGACCAACTCTCACAGGGCTTCCTGGGCAGGGGCACGGGCGGTCGTGTCATTCTAGGCACATACCCCCCTCTTTTCTTTGCTCCATTACCAAGTAGAGACTTAGAGCAAACCAAATAATTTTGTTTTACATCAATAGCCCACCTATGGACCAACTTATGGTTTTTTGAAGTTGGTTACAAAATTCTGACCAAATGAACAGTAACTTAGCCAACTTTGCAATGTCATATCTTTCGCTACAGGGCTCTAAATCTAGAAATTCCAAAGCCCAGTTAACCCTCTAAATGTCCTCTAGATGTGGCCAACATACCAAGATTCATTCTACATAGCGAGATATTAAACTTTATGTCCAAAGTCAAAATTCTGGCAACTTTTGGACCATTTTGCCCATACAATTTTTCCAAACCATGCAAACACTTCATGCACAAGGGGAAAGCCCTCCAAGGCTACTCCATATATGTCCATTACAAATAGGAAATACATTCCTTTGCATTTACAACTTTATGTGGCCAAAACAGAATTTACAAGTAAGCAGCCTATCATTCACACTTAGGCAGCTTTGCACCACATCACTTACATAGCCAAAACATTACTCAAATGTTCACATACTTGTCTCATTTTACATTCACTACATGTACATGCATACATGCACTACAATATGGTCTTAACTCAGCTAAATATGCACCCTAGGTTACAGGAGTTCCTGAGACATAGTGGACTGCAGAACAGGATGCTGGACAGCTGCTGCACAACACAATAAGTACCACCATTAAAAATACCAAATGTGCTCTTAAAGTCACTAAACTTTCCAGATATAATAAACATAACCAAATCATGATGGCAGCCCTCCTCAAGCTGATGCTTGGTATTAGGAGGATTTTAACAGTATTTAGTTCTAACTTTGGGCTCTGGAAACCCTCATTTTACTGCCATCTTTGTGCACTTGACAATAGGTCACAAAACCTTCAATAAGTGCACTCCCCTCAATAAGCTTAGTTCATCAAGCTCATGGCTCTCTTCCAAGCTTAGCCATAGCTCCATGGATGTTTGAAAATATAGAAAACAACCCATGAGAGCAATAGAACCCTTACCTTGATGGGTATGCTGAAATTGGAGCTTGATCCTAGGTGCACTCAAGCAAAAGCACCAAATAGCTTCCAATTGTGCTTCCTTGACTTCAATTGCAAGTAGTTTTGAGTTTGACGGTATGGCGGCTATGGAGGAAGAGTGGAGGAGAGGGCTGGCTTTCTTTTTTCTAGTGAAGGCCGAAATTTAGAGAAGCAAAGGTGGTCTTGACTACTTAAATAGTCAAAAGTACACTAAACACACTTAAGTAGTCTTAACCTTGTCTTATGTCATTTTCCTTGCTACAAGACTATGGTTTCTTAGTCTTAATCTCTTGGTCAACATTTGACCATCCTTATCTTCCTTTAGCATCCCTCCTTATGTGGGATAACCCAACAGAACTTCCATTTGACTTAAGTCATAGACATACACATCTTAAGGCCTACATTAGAACACTTAGGTCCTTTATGCCTTTTTGTGTTTTCTTTGTCCTTAGTTGTCTTCCATAAGCAATTTGGCCCTCTAATAGCACTTTCAAACCATTCATATCCTTCCAATAACTCTCCAAATCTCTTTTGTGAAATTTTTGCAATTGAGTACCCGAATTTCCAAAATCTTACAAAAAAAGTCCACAGGTTGCTTGACAAACAAGCAATCCTTAAGGCTTTTCTTGGGGACCAAGTTACCACCTTGGAAAATTTTTAAGGAGGTCTTGATCATACCTTTTGGCCCCCACACTACAATCACTATGGTGAGAATTACACAATATAATGGTTTTTAGCCATTGTGACACACTTGTAATTCTCCCATTTTGTGAGGTGGTAACACATATGTAGACTACATATCTCATATTAGTATCCACATATGCTAGTCGTTATGTGTTATTGCAACCCACTCCACAATAATACTAGACTAAGGACATTTAAGAATATCATTATTCTAGGGTTACAATTATGTTTATTACGTTACGCAGAAACAAAACAACAAACAAAATTGCTAGATTAATGCCTTAATAAAATATCATTACTCAATGTGCAAAAAATACAATCATCTCGTGATTGGCTTTTGGGCACAACACTAACAATCTCCCACTTGCACTAAAAGCCAATCATCCATGTATCTAATACCGATGGACCTAGAATGGCTATCATGCTTCTGCTACATAAGGGGCTTTGTCAGTGGATCAGCAATGTTGCTATCTGTCGAAGTCCTGCATATCCTTACATCACCCCTCTCGATGATCTCCCTGATGAGATGATAGCATCGGAGTATGTGTTTGGATCGCTGGTGAGATCGAGGTTCCTTAGCCTGTGTGATTGCTCCATTGTTGTCACAATAGAGCTCTATCGGGTCGGCAATGCTTGGAACCACTCCAAGTTCAGTGATGAACTTCTTGATCCAAACTGCCTCCTTCACAGCATCAGAGGCGGCAATGTACTCAGATTCTGTTGTAGAGTCAGCTACTGTCTCTTGCTTTGAACTCTTCCAGCTCACAGCACCACCACCAATACAAAACACATAACCAGATTGCGATCTAAAATCATCCTTATCGGATTGGAAGCTTGCATCGGTGTAACCCCTTACAACGAGCTCATCTTCACCTCCAAAGACCAAGAATGCATCCTTAGTCCTTCATAAGTACTTAAGGATGTTCTTAACAGCTGTCCAGTGACTCTCACCAGGGTTCGATTGGTACCTACTCGTCATGCTCAAGGCATATGAGACATCAGGATGAGTACATATCATGGCATACATGATAGATCCAATTGCTGAGGCATATGGAATCTTACTCATGCGCTCTCTCTCCTCAGGTGTACTCGGACACTGAGATCTAGAAAGAGTTATACCATGTGACATGGGCAAGAATCCTTTCTTGGAATCTTGCATGCTAAACCTCTTTAGCACCTTGTCAATGTATGTACTTTGACTTAGGCCAAGAAGCTTTCTAGATCTATCTCTATAGATCCTGATGCCTAACACATAGGCTGCTTCACCCAAGTCCTTCATAGAGAAACATTTCCCTAGCCAAGTCTTCACAGACTGTAGCTCAGGAATGTCATTCCCGATGAGTAGTATGTCATCTACATACAACACCAAGAAGACAATAGCGCTCCCACTAACCTTCTTGTAGACACAAGGTTCATCTTCATTTTTGATAAAACCAAACTCTTTGATTGCTTCATCAAAATGAAGATTCCAACTTCAAGAAGCTTGCTTTAGTCCATAAATAGACCTTTGCAACTTGCACACTTTATTGGCATTTTGGGGAGTGACAAAACCCTCAGGTTGTGTCATGTACACATCCTCAAGTAGCTTTCCATTTAGGAATGCAGTTTTGACATCCATTTGCCATATCTCTTAATCATAGTGTACGGCAATAGCAAACAAAATTTGGATGGATTTAAGCATAGCAACTAGTGAAAAAGCTTCATCATAGTCAATACCATGAATATGCTTGAAACCTTTTACAACAAATCGTCCCTTAAAGGTAATCACATTACCATCCATGTCAGTTTTCTTCTTGAAAACCCATTTGCACCCTATGGGTTTCACACCTTCAAGTGGGTCAACCAAAGTCCATACTTGGTTTTTATACATGGATTCCATCTCGGATTTCATGGCCACTAGCCACTTCTAAGAGTCAGGCCCCGACATAGCTTGTTGGTAGGTTGTGGGCCCATCCTGATCCATGAGCATCACATCACCAGTGTAAGTCACGAGAAATCCATATCTCTCAGGCTCATACCGAATCCTACCAGACATACGTAGGCTCTGTGCTGCAGGAACAAACTCTTGAACCACAACATCTTGTGGTGTCTGTTCAGGTTCCATTTTAGGTTCAATGTCTCCTTGTTGTTCTTGAATTTCTTTAAGTTCTACTCTCCTCAAACTAGTTCCTTTAGAGATAAAATCTTTCTCTAAAAAGACAATAGTTCGAGCAATAAACCCTTTTTACTCAGAATGAGTGTAGAAATAGTAACCCTTTGTTTGTTTGGGATACCAAAAAAAAAGGCATTTTTAAGATTTGGGCCTTAGTTTGTCAGAGGATTGATGTTTCACATAAGTGTCACAACCCCAAATCTTCATAAGAGACAAATTGGGATGCCTCCCACTCCATATCTCATATGATGTCTTTTGAACCGATTTATATGGAACTCAATTTAGTGTAAAAGTGGCTGTCTCTAGAGCATGTCCCCAAAAGGAGTTTGGAAGTTCAGCTTGACTCGTAATGGAGCAAACCATGTCTAACAGAGTTTGATTTCTCCTTTCAGATACACCATTCCATTGAGGTGTACCTGGTGGAGTGAGTTGTGATACTATAGCATACTCCTTCAGATAGTCAAGGAATTCTCGATCCAAGTACTCTCCACCTCGATCTGATCAAAGCACTTTGATACTCTTCCCGAGTTGATTTTCTACTTCATTCTTGAATTCTTTGAACTTTTCAAAGGATTTTGACTTATGTCTCATGAGATACATATAGCCATATTTGCTAGAGTCATCAGTGAAAGTAATAAAGTATTGAAAACCTCCTCTAGCACATGTAGACATAGGGCCACAAACATCACTATGTATGAGTCCTAGTAACTCATCAGCCCTTTCACTTTGCCTTGTGAATGGGGCTTTGGTCATCTTGCCCAACAAACATGACTCACATGTCTAATATGATTAAAAAGTCAAATGAGTCCAAAAGTCCATCCTTATGGAGCATGGATATGCGGGTCTTGTTTATATGGCCTAAGCAATAGTGCCAGAGATAGGTCAGGTTCGAATCATTTAATTTGACCTTCCTGGTATTCATATTATAGATTGGACCTTTGAGGTCTAGAACATACAACCCATTGCTAAGTTGAGCACTGCCATAAAAGATTTCATTCAAACAAATAGAACAACATTTGTCCTTTATTATAAATGAAAAACCTTTCTTGTCCAAATAAGAAACAGAAATCAAATTTCGACTAATAGTAGGCACAAAGTAGCAGTTGTCTAATTCTAAAACTAATCCACTAGGTAAAGTGAGAACATAAGTCACTATGGCTAACGCAGCAACCCTTGCTCCATTTCCAACACGTAGGTCCACTTTACCTCAGGCCAATCTTTTACTTTTACATAGATCCTGCACATTTGCACAAATGTGAGATCCACATCCAGTATCCAATACCCAAGATGAGGAAGTAGAAAAGTTAGCCTCTATAACAAAAATACCTGAAGTGGAAGTCTTACTTCCCTTTTCCTTAGTAAGTTCTTCAAGATAGAGCTTGCAGTTGTGCTTCCAGTGTCCAGGTTGCTTACAATGGAAGCACTCCCCTTCCTTTGCCACACCACCCTTTGGTTTCAGTGCGGCTGAAGAAGAATTAACATTGGACTTTCCATTAGCTTTATCCTTCTTCTTGTTGGCTTTTCCCTTTCCCTTGCCCTTTGGAACCACCAAAATGAGCTTAGCCTTCTTAAAGTTTTGCTCAACAGTTCTTAACATGATGAACAATTCAGGAAGGGATTTGTCAAGGTCGTTCATGTTATAGTTCATGATGAACTGACTCTAACTTTCCGGCAACAATTGCAAGACTACATCAATAGCCAACTCTTTTTGAGGAGCAAATCCCAAACTCTCAATATTCTCAATGTACCCAATCATCTTGAGCACATGAGGACCCACAGGACTTCCCTCATACATTTTGCACTGAAACAATGCCTTAGAGGTCTCAAACTTCTCATGCCTAGCTTGCTCTTGGAAAAGCATTTTGAGATTTTTGATCATATCGAATGCCCCCATGTTCTCATGTTGCTTCTGAAGCTCAGATTCCATGGTAATAAGCATGAGGCATGCAACATCCAAAGCATCATCAAAATGCCTCTTGTGAGCATCCCTTTCAGCTTTTCGAGTAGTGGCAGCAGGCTCATTCGGAATGGGCTGCTTTAGGACATAAGCCTTTCTCTCTTGCTTGAAGACTATCCTCAAGTTTTGGTACCATTTGAGAAAGTTTGTTCCATTCAGTTTTTCCTCCTCACGGATCGATCACGACGAAAGTGTCGATGTGTTTTGTGCCATGGTTATCTACAACAGTAAATATGCAGTATAAAAGCCATGTATTTTAATTCATTTAATAAGGACTTTTATTAAATGATACTCCCACTATTTTCCACAAAATAAAAACCCTCGATATTATTTCAGAACACCTCGGTGCTAAGGTATTCTAGTGGGCCAAGATCCATATTTGACCACAACCTGAGTCAACTTTGGCTTTTCTCTCAAGTTATGGCTATTTAGGTAGGCAACTGATTGCCAATTGCATCTCATGAAACTCTTGGATAGTTAGGTGAACTACACTTGTCCAAGATCATCTCATGAACTTAAGCCCAACTCTATGCCTCTAAGTCCCTAATCCTATTAGGATGACTTAGTTAAGTCGGACCCAAAGTTAGCAATTTGGATATCACTATTATTCTATCACGCCTTACCAAGGTGAACATAGGTGCTTTGCTTTGGCAAACCCACCTAATGTTGATCAAAGTTTTGACGAGTGCCAACATTTGGAAGGCATCACATTTAATGACTTAATATTTGTTTTGAGGGATTTTTCTTTTGATCTCACCAATTTGTTATCTCCGGTTGTCTTATACATGCATCACATACAAATATAAAACATGCATCTCATGCTTACAAGAAAGTAAATGTGACATGGTTATAGCCCAAACTATGCGATATTCTCAAGCCAATGAGAATATCATAAAAGCCTAAGAAAAGAAAAGGGTCTTCACAAGCTTCTTCTCTTCCTTTCTTGGCTGCCCTTTTGTTGTCATCTCCTTGGGCATACCACCTTGGATGATCCCATAATGTACCATTACATCAATAATAGAAACATCGAGTTACATTCGAGGTGAGTAAGGTGAGAAGAGAATGTACAATGGGAGTAATAAGAGAAAGCTCGACTTGCAGGCCGTATTTACAAGTGCAACCAATCAAGGGCTATAACCATGCACCGTGCTTTAACCATCAATCAGCATAACATGCCAAATCTCATTCAAAAAATGCATGCCAATTTTTGTGAGTTGATTAACCAGTTTTTATTTATGTGGCCCTTCGCATACAGCGGTCCCGCTGGTTGGTCAGCGGGCTGAATCCAAACAAAGCTAGGGTTTTTGCAACTATTGTAAGAATCCTAATCCATATAGGTATCTCATACCAATCAATTTTGGGTTAATCTCATTAACCAATTAGTGTCATTTCTTCATAAATGTCATATGTTCATTACGAGTTCTGGTTTCATGCATCATGAATCAATCTAATTAATCATGGCCGAAAGCAATTGAACACATAACATCTTGCGATTCAACATTCAAGCCCGATTTAGGGTTCCACCAGTAGCTCCGATACCACTTTTGGGTTTCGGGAGCCAAACAGCACAGCGGAATTTAACCGAAACCCTCTAGGATCCAAGTGAACAGTTGACATGCTCAAGCTCTATATGGTATCCACATGAGCCTTTCGGGATCACTATGTTTCCACCGCATCCTGGTAAATGCGTTTCTTTTGCGCTCACAGTGCTAGCTTGCGTCCTCCAAGGAATTGCAAGAGAAGAGTGCGGCTGTACTTTTGGGCGGCTAGGGCAAGGAGACCTGAAAATTTCTCACTAAAAGTTGTATTTATAGTGAGACTCAACTTCCAGGCCTAATGGGTTTCAAAGCCCTAATCCAATTAAGCTTTAATTTTGGGCTTAATAATGGCTCAACTATTGGGCTCATTATTAATACAAAATTATTGTGGAACCAAAACCCAAATTATTAGCCCATGAACTCGAATGATCCAAATAGCTCTATGTGTGTGACCCAATAGGCTCTTACCACATTGGCAATGATCATAAATCTCATTTATGATCATAAGCAATGAGCGGTGTCTAGCAACACATCATTGCTACCGAAGTGACAAGATTGCCGATGATTCAACTAAACCTTTATGATCATCACCAATATATGTCATTGTCCCTTTGTCTATGATATCAAGACCAAGCACGACACATGGAATGTTGCACTCTCGTATAGACCAATCTTTGGTTTCTTGATTACCGAGTAACTTAAACTGATGACATTGATATCGTATATCAACTCATCCGAGCATTGCCATGCATTTTTCTAAGGCGTACTCTATTAAGGGGCCCAAAGATATCACTCCCATTACATAGGAGGGACAAATCCCATCTTGATCATACAAATCCCTCCGCATGATATGTGACATACCCAATGACCTCCTTCAAGTTCACTCAGTTACGAGCAACAAAGGAAAGTATCAAAGTATGTGACTCACATGTAGGGAACCTTGATGATCTTAGGTCAAAGGACTACATATACCATGATCACTATATGAATCACTTATGACACTCATATATCGATCCATGTATTGTTCTCATGGTGGGTCGGTTCAATACACAAGTTCTCCAACTTGTACCCATATGTAGACTACATATCTCGTATTAGTGTCCACATATGCTAGTCGTTATGTATTAGTGCAACCCACTCCACAAGAATACTAGACTAGGGATGTTTAAGAATATCATTATTCTAAGGTTACAATTATTTTTATTATGTTACACAGAAACAAAACAACAAACATAATTGCTGGATTAATGCCTTAATAAAATATCATGACTCAATATGCAAAAAATACAATCATCTCATGATTGGCTTTTGGGCACAACACTAACATGTAGAAAGTCTCTCACTACAAGTATTTTTTCCACTTCCTCATCACAGTGTAATTCATTCAATGCATAACAATAATCATGCTCAGAAATCACAGGTATTTCATCTAGTACCTCTAGCTCCATGCCATGCATTTCATACACTAATTTCTTAGAATTCACTAATGCATGCACTTCACCATCAGGCAATGTGATTTCCCTCTTAGGACAATCAATTCTTATGTTATACATAGCAAGCCAATTCATGCGCAACACCAAATCGTACTTAGGAATTTCCAACACTCGTAGATTAGTCATAACCTTAGTATTTCCTACTACTAGCTCATAATCCTTAGCTAGCTCATTAGTGAAAAGACATTGACTAGCTGCTGTTTTGACTAAGGATATCCTAGGCATGATTTCAATAGGCAATTTCATGGCTTCAACAAATTTCCTAGCCACTACAGACCTAGATGTACCAGTATCAAATAGAACACCAACAAGCATACCATTAAGGTAAATGTTACCTCTTTATGCTCCTCCATACTCTGATGTCTTTAGCCTCTCCACTTGGATGACTTTGCCAGCTATTTACACTAGAGGCCGAGGCACTCGAGGAACTGGCCTCTGTTGTCCCTTCCTAGGTGCTCCCCCGTTAGGTGCTGCTCCAAGAGGCCTTACTGGACCTTGGTCTTTTGGCCTCCTTTGAGCTTGTGGGCAGTCTTTGATCCAATGATCCACGGATCCACATCTTAGACATTCTTGGGTGTCAAAATAGCAAGGTTTATTTTCATGAAACTTCATGCATTTAGGGCACCTTAGGCCAAGGAACTTCCCCTTAACCTTGCCCTCACCACCAGCATGAGAATTCATGGCAATTCCCCTGCCATATGGTGGCTTCTTCTGCTTGCCTCTTGTCTGACTAGTTTCCCCTGGTTCACTAGGAAAGTACTTAGTCTTATACTCCTCTTGCTTTACTAATAGAGCTTTCTGCACTCCTTCATAGTATATGACTACTCAAAAGGTCTTACAACCTTTCTGACATCTGACTTTAGGCCTCTGACAAATCTTTTGGCCTTCAACTCCTCCAGTCCATGATACTGAGGAGTATACCTCACCAACTAATTGAATTTGAGCTCATACTCTAGGACATTGAGGTTTTCCTGCTTTAGAGCATCAAATTCAGCTTGGTTTATATCCTTGATGGCATCACTGATGTACTGCTCCTAGAATAGCTACGTGAACTCTAGCCAGCTCATTTCAATATCTCTTCCTGGCCTTCTGCCCTTCTGGAAAGCATACCTATCTCTGGTGTTTCTCCACCACATCTCTACACTGCCTACCAAGTTATAAGTAGCCATTGACACCATCTTGGTAGGGCTGAGTGGCATCCTCTCAAACATCTTTTCTATGAAGATTAACCACTCCTCAGCTTTCTCTAGCCCAGCTCTTCCATCATACAGTGGAGGTCTTAGGCCTTGAAACCTCTCCAACAGTCTGACTTCATCTATGCCTTCTAGATCCTCTGATCTATGTCTCCTAAATCTATGATATCTTTGCCTTCTCCTAGATCTTCTCTCATGGCCTTCCTCAAACTCATTCCTAGTGGTGGATTGGTCATAGACTGAGGGATTGGTCCAGGACACCTAACCAATCTCAGACCTTAGTCTTCTTCCTCTTGGATTTCTCCTATCCTCATCTTCCTCCTCAATGGTCTCATCATTTGTATCTTCTAAGCTTCTATAAGAAACATATTCAGATGTGTTCCTAGTATCCTCTTCTGGTTGTTGCTGTGCATCCTGACCTAGTTTTACTAGAGCTACTTAGACTCCTTATTGTTGTGCTTGAATCAGCCTTATTAAGTTTTCATTGATTAGAGCTAAGTTCTTTTGAAGCTCTAACCAAACCTGAGACTCTTCAAGGATTGGTACCCCCTGCTACCCCTGATTCCCTCTATTCTGTCAATTTCTTCATAGCCCATAATCAGTATGAGGCCTTCGAGGTGGTTCCCCTCTCTTTGTGACAACCATGTTTGCTTCCTACATTGATGATTCATCATAGAGCACGTATAAAGATCATAGGTATTTCAATGGTACTTGACACTAGCAGCTGACCAAACTGAGTTCATGTATGTAGATGCATGCAATGAAACTATATGTTATGTACATGTACAAACCATGCTCTAATACCAACTTCTATTACCCACTTTGAGGTAGTCTAATTATGGTGCAAAAATTGTGCATTTAGACTCCCAGGATTGGTAATCTTCTATAGGCCATCAGAACACTACCCTTAGTGTGCATAGCCAGGTGGCCCTCTTGGGCACTATGTAAACACATGCATATTGGTCCAACCATCATGAAAATATTCACATTTCATGCACACCATGGCAGCAAAGAAGGAAAACACTAGCACAAGTCTTAATCTTCGCTACCACACATTAGGCAATCTTGTTAAGTTCTAGTGACCAGCCACTGCACCTATAAATTCCACTAATAAAATGTATCCTTCTAGCCATGTACCCCCTATTTTATTTCCTCCATCATCAAGTAGAGACTTAAATAAAACCAAGGAATTTTTCTTTACACCAATAGCCCACCTATGGACCAAGTTACAGATTTTATAACTTGGTTACAAAATTCTCACCAAATGAACAATAACTTAGCCAACTTTGCGATGTTATATCTTTGGTTATAGGGCTCCAAATTCAGAAATTCTAAATCTCAGTTCAACCTCTAGATGTTATCTAGGTGTGTCCAAAATTTCATAAAAAAATTCCTTCTAAACAGGGAGATATAGAATGTTAAGTACATAGTCAAAATTCTGCTCACTTTATGACCATTTTGCCCATACAAAATTTCATAAGTGTGCAAACACTTCATTCACAAGGGGAAAACCCTCCAACGCTATCCGATATATTTCCATTACACATGTGAATTACATTCCCTTGAATTTAACAACCACATGTGGCTAAAATAGAATTTACAAGTAAGTAGCCCATCATTCACACTTAGGCAGCTTTGCACCACATCACTTACATAGCCAAAACATTACTCAAATGTTCACTTACTTGTCTCATTTTACATACACTACATGTAAACGCATACATGCAATAAATAATGGTGTTAACTCAGCTAAATATGTGCCCTAAGTTACAGAAGTGCCTAAGACACAATGGACTCCAAAACATGATGCTGGACAGCTGCTGCACAACACAATAAGCACCACCATTAAAATTACCAAATGTACTCCTAAAATCACCAAACCTTCTAGATCATAACTAGATGTATGAAAGTTCATGTACCTAAAATTTTAGATCAAAACTCAAGCCACAAATGTTAGTTTGAATGAGATCTTTCTGCTGGACCTGAAACGACAGAATTGAGGGGAGTTAGTTTCATTTCGAAACTTAGTAAGGGTAGCACTTGGATTCAATAGGCAATGTGACCATCATCAAAACCTGCATCCAAAAATACTAAAACACAAGACCAAAATGCATATGTACAAGATATAGCAACCAAATGCAGCATCCCTTCACAACCAGCAAACACGTGAAATGCAGGAGCAACAATAACCATATATTAGTCCATAAAACATGTAATAAACCTAAATAAATCACTATGGAAGCCATCCTCAAGCTAGTGCTTGGTCTTAGGAGGATTCTAACACTAGTTAGTACTAACTTTGCACTCTAGAAATGTTACCACTCTGAGAGCTTAAATACAATGACAATATTTAATGTGCCATTCTCCCAGGAGCTATCCATGTTCTGTAGGCTATCAGAACAATGCTCACTATATTACCCAAGTGGCACTCTTGGTATCTATAAAAATATATGTATATTGGTCAAACCATAACACACATATTTAAATTTATGCACACTATGGAAGCTAAGCAGGAAAACACTAGCACAATTATTAGTTTTGGCTTCCACACATTAGGCAATCTTGTTAAGTTCTAGTGGCCAGCCACTGCACCTGTAACTTCCACTAATAAACTGTATCATTCAAGCCATATAACTCCCTATTTTCTTTGTTCCATTATCAATTAGAGACTTACATAAAACTAATAATTTTTTTTTTACATCAAAATCCCACCTATGGACCAAGTTATGGATTTTTTAATTTGGTTACCAAATTCTGACAAGATGAATAGTAACTTAGCCATCTTTGGAATAACATATCTTTGGCTACAGAGCTCTAAATTTAGAAATTCCAAATTTTAGTTCAACCTCTGTATGTACTCTAGGTGTGGTCAAAATTTCATAGACGCCAAACTCATTATTTAGAGTAAGTTATGGCTCTTTCAATACAGGGTACAAAATCTAAACAACTAATGACTATAATGCCCATACAAAATTTCATAAAATTCATACACTTCATTTCTAGGTACGAAACCAACATGCACAGGTTCTTACATATCTTAAACACTTGGGAAAGTCATTTCCATGAATTTAGAGGCATTTCATAAATATTAAACATAATTTTCTTTGGAATAGTTAATGAGTTGCAAAATGGACAGAATTGAACATTCAACCTCAAACATCACTTTATTGCTTCATATATCATCCATATGTTCGGTTTTGGCAGCCAACAGCACAGCGGAATTTAACCGAAACCCTCCAGGATCCAAGTGAAATGGGGTAAACCTGGTCTTCAAAAATTTTCATACCTAATTTTCTGTTGAGATCTCTCACTCAACCGTAGAGTCAAATCACAAAACCTGAACAGTTGACATGTTCAAGCTCTCTATGGTATCTACATGAGCCTCTTGGGATCACCACGCTTCCACCACGTCCCCATAGATGCGTTTCTCTTGCGCTTGCAGTGCTAGCTTGCGTCCTCCAAGGAATTGCAAGAGAAGAGTGCCGCTGTGCTTTTGGGAGGCTAGAGCAAGCAGACCTTCGAATTTCTCACTAAAAGTTGTATTTATAGTGAGACTCAACTTCCAGGCCTAATGGGTTTCAAAGCCCTAATCCAATTAAGCTTTAATTTTAGGTTTAATAATGGCTCAACTATTGGGCCCATTATTAATACGAAATTATTATGAAACCAAAACCCAAATTATTAACTCATGTACTCTAATGATCCAAATAGCTCTATGTGTGCGACCTAATAGGCTCTTACCACATTGGCAATGATTATAAATCACATTTATGATCATAAGCAATGAGCGGTGGCTAGCAACACATCATTGCTACCCAAGTGACAAGAGTGTTGATGATTCGACTAAACCTTTATGATCATCACCGATATATGCTATTGTCCCTTTATCCAAGATATTAAGACTACGCATGAGACATGGAATGTGTCACTCTCGTATAGCCCAATCTTTGGTTTCTTGATTACCGAGTAGACCAACTTAAACTGATGACATTGATATTGTATATCAACTCATCCGAGCATGGCCATGCATTTTCTAAGTCTCACTCTATCAAGGGGCCCGAAGATATCACTCCCATTACATAGGAGGGACAAATACCGTCTTGATCATAAAAATCCCTCCGGATGATATGTGACATACCCAATGACCTCCTTCAAGTTTGTTCAGTTACGAGCAACAAAGGAAAGTATCAAAGTATGTGACTCACATGTAAGGAACCTTGATGATCTTAGGTCAAAGGACTACATATACCATGATCACTATGAGAATCACTTATGACACTCACATAATGATCCATGTTGTGTTCTCATGGTGGGTGGGTCCAGTACACAAGTTCTCCAACTTGCACCCATATGTATACTACATATCTCATATTAGTCTCCACATATGCTAGTCGTTATGTATTATTGCAACCCGCTCCACAATAATACTAGACTAGGGACATTTGAGAATATCATTTTTCTAGGGTTACAATTATGTTTATTGCATTACGCAGAAATAGAACAGCAAACATAATTACTGGATTAATGCCTTAATAAAATATCATGACTCAATGTGCAAAAAATACAATCATCTCATGATTGGCTTTTGGGCACAACACTAACACCATACACCATCCATAGTGTATTTAAATGTATAGATGCATCATACATATGTCCTAGCTTAGTTGGGTAAGTAAACTGGCTTCTTGGAGAGCCTTACAAACACAATGCACTCCAGAAACTTCAAAAGACAGTTGCTGTGTAAGGCAGAAAGTACCAACACTAAAATTAGCAAAAGTGCTCTAAAAATTATGAAACACTCCAGTTCAATACTAGACATATTGAAGTTCGTGTTCCTAAAATTTTACAGTAAAACTCAAACTAGAACTATTAGTTTGAACATTCTCTCTCAGGTGTTCTTGAAAATGGACAGAAAGGGGAGTAGTTCTTTGTAAAGAACTTAGTAAGGGTTTTCAATGTAAAGTCTTCCATCACAACGTACCACCTGAAATCAAAATACATAAAAACATACAAAAACAACACATACACATGTACCAACAAATACAGCAACAAACACATGTATATGCTGGCAGCAATAACACATTAGGGTTAGTCCAAAATCATTCAATAAAACAATAAGATATCACATTAAAAACACTATGGAAGCCCTCCTCAAGATTTTTATTGGTCTTAGGAGTCTTTTAGGCCTTAGTTAGTACTAACTTGGGCTTTAGAAACCCTTCTTTCTTGTTGACATCTTTAGCATGGTAACACTAAGGCCGAAACCTTGCCATGCTTGTTTCCCCTTAACCCATACTTGGTTCCTTGAGCTTTTTGCTCTCTTCCAAGCATGGTCTTAGGTTCATGGATGTTTGGAAATACAGTAAAAAATCCAAGAAACTATAGAAAATCCTTATCTTTTGCTATAAAATCTGAAAACCCAAATAGAACCAAAATTAGGTTTTCTTGCACTCTTTGATGTCTTATTTGCTTTTTGTGGCTTCCTCTTGCTTTCTTAAGGTATGGTGGCTATGGAGGATGGTGGAAAAGGTTAAGGAAGAACCCTTCACTACTGGGGGACAAAATTTAGAGGAAATGGCAAGAAAATGAAGATTTTTCTTCATTTATACATCATTTTGACCTTTGTGGCATATTTGTAAATTTTTGAAACTTTGGCCAACACTTGGACAAATTATATCCAGCTATTTTGACTGTGAAAATGATGTTTTTGACCACCTTGAACCTTTTCAAAGGTCATTATAGCTTTTAGACAAAAAGGTGGACACCTGGATCCTTGGTTGCCATTATGCCATAAACGATCAACTTTGCCTTCTTAAGCACTTTGGTCCCCAACAATATCCTTAATTCCATCCATGTCCTTTCTTCATAATTCCATCCATGTCCTTTCCACAGCCATTTAGAAATTTGTGTAATTGAGTACCCAACTTTTGTAACCTTACAATTTAGTCAATAGGTTACCTAAAAATTAGCCGATGTGCCAATGCTTTCTTAAGGACCAAGCTAACATTGTTTTTTCCACTTAAGGGGGGTGCATACTGAATACTTTACACTTCAAAAATCATGCACTATGGTGACAATTAAAGAATATAAGTTAAGGTCCTTATGCTGTAATTTTCCCATTTTACAAAGGTGTAACAAGAAACCCTCATTTCACTGGATATTTGTGCACTTCACACTAGCTCAGTAAACCTTCAATAAGTGCACTTCCCTCACTAAGCTTGGTTCATCAAGCTCATGGCTCTCTTCCAAGCTTAGGCCTAGCTCCATGGTTGCTTGAAAATATAGAAAACAACCCATGAGAGCGAGAGAATCCTTACCAAAGTAGTAGGCCAAAAATCAAGCTTGATCCTTGAAGCATCCAAGCAATAGCTCTAGTTTGCTTCCAATTGCTTCCTTTTGCCTTCAATTTCAATCAATTGTAAGTTTGAAGGTGTGGTGGTTATGGAAGAAGTGTGGCTGTGTTCTTGGGTTGGAGGAGGATGAAAATGAGAGAGAGATAAGTGATTTGGCCACTTAAATGGCCTTAAATGAGCTTAAGGGCACAAAATACACTTAAAGAAGCTTAACCTTTCTTTATGTCATTTTCCTTCTCAGTAATTATGGTTTCTTTATCTTAAAGTAATTGGTACACATGTGCCCAACATTTTTGAAGATTTATCAAGTCTCGGCTGCCTCCCCCATGGTGGTATAACCCCACAATTCCACCCTTTGACGTAAGTTCAAAGCTTGAACACCTTAAGGTTTACACTAAGACATTTAGGTCCTTAATGCCTTTAGTGTTTCCTTTGCATAGAATTGTCTTCCATGAGCAATTTGGTCCTCCAATGGCACTTTCATACCACTCATGTCCTTCCCATAACTCTCCAAGTCTCTTTCTTGAGAACTTTGCAATTGAGTACCCGAATTTCCAAAACCTTACAAAAAAGTCCACAGGTCGCTTAACTAACAAGCAATCCTTAAGCCTTTTCTTGGGAGCCAAGTTACCAACTTGGAACACTTTTAAGGAGGTGTTGATCATGCATTTTACCCCCCACACTTCAATCACTATGATGAGAATTACACAATATAATGGTTTTTTGACTATTATGCCACACTTATAATTCTCCCATTTTTGTGAGGTAGTAACAAAAATAATCTGATTAGTCTTTAATTTCAGTTCATTTAGACTACTCATGCAGTCTTTCACTATGTGATCTGAGAACATCATTCCAATTCTAGCTTTTTTTATCATATACATTTGAGGTAATGTTGTAACCTCTAAGTTTAATTCTCTAACCAAATTAGCTAAAATAATAGATATGTAACCACCAGTATCATAAATCACTCAAATTAACTGATCGTAAAGGCAAAGGTTACCATTTAGTGCTTCCTTCCTCAGCTTGTCATAACTGATAGCCTTTTCTTGATGGCTAGTTTCTTCTTTTCTCTTTGATTCTTCAATCTAATACACCCTCCCCTATAGTGGTTAGGCTTTAGTTGGGGTGGGTTGGCTTGCCCCTTTTTGTGTCTGTCTAGGAGGCTGACATATTGCCATCCCTTTTTCCTTTGCTTTGCTGGTTTATTGGCCATGGAGCGTCAAACTCGCCCATTGTTTTTCTTTCTTCTTTCTTAATAGGGCAATCTCTAACCCAGTAGTCCTAAGATTGATATTTCATGCATCTTTTAGTGAGTCTATAACATGGTTTAAAACCATGATACTTTCCACATGTCTGGGATTAAGGTTGAAACCTTTGAGCTTCCTTGGGTTTCTTTTGTTCTCTATCCACTTTAGTCTTTCCTAACCTATCTCTAGCTATTTTCTTTCCGCTTTGATGTTCCATAGAAGCCCCTTTAATGTTTTCTGCCATAGGATGTTGGAATTCCTGCTTTAATGTTAGGGCCCTTTGAACAGCCTTATAACAAGTTTTGTTGCCAATAGCCCTCAATATCTATCTCAACTTAGGTCTTAAGCCCCTAATAAACCTCTTTGTCCTCAACTCCTCTTATCCCTCATATTGTGGAGCATACCTGAAGAGACTACTAAACCAGTGTTCATATGCTTTGACTGACATATTCCCCTACTCTAGTAAGTCAAACTCTACTTGTTTTTTATCTTTGAGAGCTCCACTGACATACTGTTGTTAGAAGATCTGGAGGAATTTAGCCCACATTGTAGGTTCTCTCTTCCTTGTAGGTTTCCTCTCACGCTAACTCATATATGCCATTTGTATTGTCCTCTACCAAAGCTTTGCACTAGCTTCAAGCTTAGAGGTAGGTAGTAACATCTTTTGAGTAGATGTAACTTCCATTCTTTCAAATACTTTTTATATTTGGTAAATCCAGAATTCAGCCTCTTCTGGATCACCACTGCCCTTAAACAATAGGGGTTTAAGCACCAAAAAGCCTTCTAGTTGTCATTCCCTTCAATCTTCCATTCTTTACTTTATCTCCTTCTTTTAAGAGTCCTAGTCTTTATCTGAAAAGCCAGCTATTTTGAGCTTTCCAAGACTAGCTCCATTTTTCTAGCATTTATGCCTAACTGCTCATCTTCACTATTCTCTTTGCTTATATTGATTTCTACCCTCAATCTTATACCTCTTGGATGTCTTCTGCCACCATCAGGCTCGGTTCATTCCTCTCCAATCCTACTTGCTTACTCTCCTCTTATTGGTTCTTTTCCTGGCCATCTTCCATTTCTCTCTTATACTACTTATTCCCCATTAGCAGTATTGCCACTAGGAGCCTGGACCTGGCCCCAAGTAAGAGCTGGTGTGCCTACTACAAGCTAAGCAATAGAAGCTTGCATCATTTCCATCATCTATTCCATTCTGTGCTGATTTTGTATGCTGGGTTTAGGCTCTGTGGCCCTATCAAGTGGTCTCGTTCAACTTTCAACCACCTCCTCAATTTCAAGCTGTTGATCAGGTAATTAATTAGCCCTAGAAGTCATTTTGTTTTTCATTCCTCTACATCTACCTCTGCCATTTAGTCCTACAAACATAACAATGATTGTGTATCATAGTGGGAACTTACGTAACAAACCTTCCAAGTCATATACAAAATCAAACCTTACGCTCTAATACCAACTTTGTCAAGGCCCAATTCACCCCCACCCTAAACCTTATTAAGATGTTTAAGATCAACTAGTTGTTTTTAGTCACTTGGTTTATTTTAATACTTGGTTGATTTTCTTAGGGTGAGTTAGACTCTGACTCCTACGATTCTTAACCCCAACTTAACACTTTAGATTAACAGTTTAATAGGTTAAGTTGCTACTTTGACACACTAAGTTATCAGTTTAATGTGTTATTTTAGTGAATACAATTACTTAACCAATTTCTTTTAATGCATGGTGTGCATAAGCATGAGTGTGTGTCTTAACGTCTTTAGGGGGCTTACTATGGCCTACCTAGTACAAAACATACACACATACCTAAGCATACATACATGCATGCACATTAGTTTAATAGGATATAAGCCATGAATGCATTTTGCTATCATTACATACTTAGTGCCTTAAGGCCTACTTAAGCCCAAAATAAATACAAGGCATAGGCTAGCTTTTATTCTAAGTCCCATTGCCATCAATTATATATAAACATGTACTAGACAAAATTTGCAAGTAGGGACCACATGGCCCAAAAGTTAAGTACACAAAACTTTGGTTCACTAAGTGTCACGCATAGTGCAAAAGAAGGCTTAAATTGTCTATAAGCATACAGGCACTTTCACCTCCACTTTAACTTGACACTTAGGTGATAAACCTTTTATTACTCTACTGGTCCTAGCCCATACTAGGATGAGGCCAAACACAGCAAATCCCACAGCAGCCATCAAGGCCTACAAACAAAATAACAAAACACAATCATTTGTTCAGTTTTATGAACCTTTTGGAGCTCCCTTTTCATAAACCATAAATTTCTATAGCATAGACATCTCCTAGAGGTTCTCTTGCCCTTCACTCTTCCACTTCTTCACCTAGAATTGATGAAAGAGGTCATGAGTACATACGTACTCAATAAAGACCCAATACAGCACCTAGTGCCTTTACAATGTTTATAACACTGCTATACATATAAACCGCCAATTTTGCATAATAACCCGCATCCAAAGACATAAAAAACACCAAAATCAAGATATACAGAATAATACATAAAACATGTACATATACAAAATAGTGTTAGCACAAACATGCAAGCAAAGAAGCACACAAACACATGCACCATATACACATGGTTTCCTTAACATAGCATGCATGATTTTTCTTCAGTTTTTTCATGTGATCACTTTGATTATGTTCAATAAACATAGAGTTCCAGGTGATTGATCCAGCTTGGCTAAACTTGATGAAAAACCCTATGCTTGGCGAAAGCAAACTAGCTAGCTTACCATAGTGCTTTAGGCATACAAAGTCCATTGGATAGCCTGTAGGTTCTTTTGGCTTATGCCATCACCTTGGGCAGCTTTTCCTTTTCAAAATACAAGAGAAAAAGCTTTATATTGGTCCTCACCTATGGTTCATGTTACTGCCTCACAAAAATGGGAGAATTACAAAGTGTGGCAAAATGGTCAAAAACCATTATATTGTGTAATTCTCATCATAGTGATTGAAGTGTCACGGGGAAAGGGCATGATCAAGACCTCCTTGAAAGTGTTCCAAGTTGGTAACTTGGCCCCCAAGAAAATCCTTAAGGATTGTTTGTGAAGCAACCTATGGACATTTTTGTAAGATTTTGGAAATTCGGGTACTCAATTGTAAAACGTTCAAGAAAGAGATTTGGAGAGTTATGAGAAGGATATAAATGGCTTGAAAGTGCTAGTAGAGGATGAAATTGCTTATGAAAGACAACTAAGGACAAAGAGAACACAAAAGGCATAAAGGACCTAAGTGTTCTAATTTAGGCCTTAAGATATGTATGTCTTCGACTTAAGACAAAAGGTGAAATTGTGGGGTTATCCCACCTAAGGAGCGGCTGCTATAGCAAGATAAGAACGCCAAAAATTTGGTCCATGAGTTTAAGACTAAGAAACCATGGTTTGGAAATAAGGAAAATGACATAAAGCAAGGTTAAGACTACTTAAGTCTGTTTAGTATATTTTTGACAATTTAAGTAGTCAAGACCACCTTTTCTTCTCTCATATTTTGCCATACCAACTAAGGGATGCAACTCACCCTCCTCCACACTTCCTCCATAGCTGCCATACCTCCAAACTTTAAGCTACTTAAAATTGAAGGCAAAAGGAAGTAATTGGAAGCCAACTAGAGCTATTGCTTGGTTGCTTTAAGGATCAAGCTCAAAATTCGGCCTACCCATCTTGGTAAGAGTTCTCTTGCTCTCATGGATTGTTTACTATATTTTCAAGCTTCCATGGAGCTAGGCTAAGCTTGGAAGAGAGCCATGAGCTTGATGAATCAAGCTTACTGAAGGGAGTGCACTTATTGAAGGTTTTGTGACCTAGTGTGAAATGCACAATGATGGCAGTGAAATGAGGGTCTCTAGATCCCAAATTTAGTCCTAAATAGTGTTAAAATCCTCATAAGACCAACCATTAGCTTGAGGATGGCTTCCATAGTGATTTACTTAAGTTTATTGTGTGTTTTATGGACTAACCTATGGTTTATGTTGCTGCCGCATTTCATGTGTTTGTAGGTTATGAATGGCTGCTGCATCTGGTTGCTATATCTTGTACATATGCACTGTGGTTTTGTGTTTTAGGGTATTTGGAAGCAGGTTTTAATGAACGTCACATTTCCTTAAGAGTACAAGTGTTACCCTTACTAAGTTGCACAATGAAACTTACTCCCCTCAAATCTGCCCGTTTCATGTCCAGTAGAAAGATCAGATTCAAACTGAGCTTTTTATTTGATTTTTTGTCTGAAATTTCAGATACATGAACTTCCATGTGTCTCGTTATGATCTGGAAATTATGGTGATTTTAGGAGCACATTTGTTATTTCTAGTGATGGTGCTTATTGTGTTATGCAGCAGCTGTCCAGTATCCTATTTCTGGAGTCGATTGTGTTTCAGGCACTCCTATAACTTAGGTTGTGTATTTAGCTGAGTTAATAACATTATGTAGTGCGTGTATGCATGTCCATGCAGTGTATGTAAAATAATACAAGTATGTGATGATTTAGGTAATGTTTTGGCTATGTATGTGATGTTGTGCAAAGCTGCCTAAGTGTGAATGATAGGCTGCTTACTTGTAAATTCTATTTTGGTGACATATTGCTGCTAGATGCAAAAGCATGTAATTCCCATGTGTATTGGACATGTATGGAATAGTCTTGAAGGGGTTACTCCTTGTGAATCAAGTGTTTGCACACTTATGATATTTTGTATGGGCAAAATAGTCATAAAGTGACTAGAATTTCGACTCTACACTCAAAGTTCTATAACTCCCTGTGTAGAATGAATCTTGGTATGAAATTTTGACCCCGCCTAGAGCACATCTAGAGGTTTAACTAGGCTTTGTAATTTCTACATTTTAAGTACTACAGCCAAAGTTATGACATTGCAAATTTAGCTGAGTTACTGTTCATTTGGTCAAAGTTTTGTAACCAATTTAAAAAATCTATAACTTGGTCCATAAGTGGGCTATTGATGTAAAACCAAATTCTGTGGTCTGGTTTAAGTCTCTACTTAGTAGTGAACAAAAGAAAAGAGGGGGGTACATGGCTAGATTAATAGAGTTTTTTCGAAGAAGATTCGGGTGCAGTGGCTAGTTACTTAAACTTAACAAGATTGCCTAATGTGTGGTAGCCAAGATTAAGACTTGTGCTATTTTTTTCGTTGCTTGCTTCCATGGTTGCATAAAATGTGAATATATGTGTAATGTTTGGACCAATATGCATGCATTTACATAGTGCCCAAGAGGGCTACTTGGGTATGCACACTAAGGGTATTGTTCTGATGGCCTACAAAACATACCAACCATAGGAGTTTTAAATGCACAGCTTTAGCACCATAATTGGACTATCCCAGAATGAGTAATAGTTTAAATGGTAGCAAGGAAGCTTAATCACACATCCTTGAACACAAGCATCAAACGTAGACAACACCATGAGCTAGTCTTGCACCATCATGCTCCAGATTTGCCTTATTTTTGTCCTTTTTTGTCTTATTTAGTTTAGTAGCTCTAGGGTGTTTTGGTAGAGGTTTGGATAGGTAGTAGAGGGCAGGAAAATAGTAAGAAATAAAGAAGGAAATAGCTCACAAAGAACGCCATAGTTGGTATGCCATCTTTGATCTCGGTTTCAAGTAGTTGGTTTCAATTTTGCTTTCTTTTTGTTTTTCTTTCTTCCGTTTCCTTTTAGTGGCCTCGACTAGAACATATTCTATGATTACAAGTAGTAACTAAGGTAGGAACTAGCTTGGAAATAGCTAAAAATCTACCTTGAAGACCATAACTATAGCAGTGGATGAATGACTTAGCTGCCATGGAGTTTTGACTAGTTTTTTGTCAAATCCTCCTCCAAGCAGCTCAATTCTTTTAAAACTTCATTTGGTCCTACTTTACTCTTCAATTCACTCATATTGAGAACCACTTCATTAATTAATTTGGAAAACTAAGCCCTTAAACTTTGCATTGAACATAGGTGCACTTAAAGTGCATCCGAGAGCACTTTTGTGCTCTCTAAGGTTTTCCTTTGGTGATTTCTATTTTTCACCTTCTCTCAGCTCACATTGTAGCCCTCATTCTCATTTTACTGATAAGCATCAATATCATGTAATTTGTTTCAAGGCTTTAGGCTTTAGAGCCTTTGTAAGTACATGGTTGCACACAAAGTTGTACTTAAGAGTCCTGTAGAACACTCAAAGGTGTTCGTCCTCTTTCTTTTGTGTTTTTCACATTTCTTGGGCTTATGTAGTTGCCCTCACTTGTATCATAAACCTAGGCATTAAGTTCACACAAGTTCCCTTAGTGTCTTAGGGCTTAGAGCCCTCAGGTCCACTTAAAGGCACACAAGGGTGTGCACAATGTCCCCCCTGTGGTCCTCCTTAAATTTTTGCTCCTTAATGCTTACGAGTTATTCCAAACTATGAGTCTTTGACTCAAGACCTTTCATAGCCACATTTTAATCACTTCTAGTTTAGGAATAGAGCATTTTTCTTGTCTCTTGTTCCCTATGATATGCGCTTAGGGTATCTAGTGAGTTTCTTATCTTTTAATGTTTCATAACTTGTATTGTCTATTCACATCTTTGATGTATCATACTCATATATACCCATGGTCTATGCAATTTATAGGTGTAGCATTATGATTCATGCATAATTAATGCCTTTTATACCTTATTTGAAGTGGAATCCATGTAATTTAGTGATTGATGTTTGTTGGTGGATGGTATGGACATGGCGGACTATTATGTTTGCTAAGATTGGTGTGTTGTTTGTGTGAGCTTTAAGCTTGGTAGGAGTGGTGGATTGTAGCCAAGGAAGTGTGTTTTTCAGGTTTTGAAAGTGGAAGGCATCCCCAACTTGTTTGAGAGCCTTGGAAAGCTAGCTTTCTAAGGTGCTTTATCCACGATTTGTAAATTCTAGCCACGGGACTCTAGCATCGTGGCACCAGTTGGTGCTATAGTGCCCAAAGTACAAAAATGCTAAGCCTGTAGGACTGCAACAGCACTTGGCCCCACAATGCAAGTGGCTTATTCACTGGCTTCAACACCACTATAGTATTTTAGCCATAAATTTTTACTTAGGTGTTAGTAAGCTAAGGCTTACTAGGGGCAAGTTAGGGGCCAGAACTCGCTAGGCATAGAGTCACACTCATGAGAGGAGTTGGAAGATGAAGGGTGCTAAGGGGCTCAAATATATTTGCATATATTAGGCCTCAAACGGTTGGTGCATGCAGCAGACTCTGTAGATTATACGTATATATGTGTCCTCAGGATTTCTCTTACAGGTTAAAGGATCCCTTTTTAAGAATCATTGATTCTTACTCCCTCAGTATTTGTTCTGCTGATATGATTCTGTAGGGCCAACAACCATTAAAGGTTGTCAGGTTAAGCTCACAAGCAGGTATTATGTTTATTTGAATCCTTTTTATTCTAGTTTTGTGGTTCACATGTTGGTTAGGTTATGGTGCTAACAGTAGTTGTCTATTTTGCCAATAAAGGCTAGTGAAGCATAGGTAGGGCTTTAGAGCTTGCCACCAGGAGTTGCTACATGGTGGGTGCTTAATTACGGATCATAGTAGTATAGTTCAGTGTATAGGTTTCATACATTAGCTTGCCTCCAATGTTCATGCTGAGTAGTGAACCTTAGAGTCATTGTTGGGTGCGAACATATTGTTTTTACCCTTGGATGTTCACATGCAATTGATTATGTGTAGTTAACCATGCAAATGTTTTGCAAGCTTTAATAAAATGCCATGGTGATGTTTAAAGTGTTATTTTCTTATTTTATTGACCAAGTCTAAGCACATACTTATGCTTGATTGCATAATAGGATTAATTAACTAAAAGTGTAAAAGTTTTAACAAGTGTGCATGTAATCAATTACCCAGTTGTGAATAGTGTGGGACAACTTCCCATAGGCTTCCTAGGCAGGCAGATGAAGGGCTATGTCATCTTAAACACACCCGTATTAAAGACCATGTTTGCCTAAAGATGCCAATCTTACAATCCTTGTTTTCATGTTGTTAAGAATTTTTAAGAATTTTAAGGAAAATAATAAAGGGAGTGCCAAGAGGTGTCCAAGGGTAGCCTAGGAAGGTTAGGAAGTGACCATATACAAAAAAAAAATATTTTTTACTGGAGAAAGTATGCCGGAGGAAATTATGGTGATTAACATAATTTAATGTGCACTGAATCAAAGAGTACTTGGAGGAAAGGAAATTGAGCCATTGACAATTCTTTTCTTAGCTTTCTTTTAATCTTGGGTTTAATTTGTGCTATTTTAAGCTAAAATTTTCCTGCCTATGCTTGAATGAGATAAAACCTAGGAAAATTTTGTGATTATGATTCACATTTTGTTTAAAACAATTATGGTTTTCTCTTGTGATTTGTCCAATGTTCTTTTGTTACACGTTCACAAAATGAGAAAATTACAGCATAAGGACCTAAACTTATATGCTTTAATTTTCACCTTACTATATGAATTGTGAAGTGAAAAGTATTCAATCCACACTTCCTTAAGTGACACAAACAATGATAGTTTGGTCCTGACGAAAGCTTTAATGGTTAACTTGTTTTTCAAGTAACATAAGGACTAAATTGTAAGGTTACAAAAGTTGGGTACTCAATTGTACAAATTTCCAAAGATGGCTATTGGAAGGACGTGGATGGAATTGTGAGGAAAGGACATGGATGGAATTATGAAGAAAGGACAGGGATGGAATTAAGGATATTGTTGGGGACCAAAGTGTTTCAAAAGGCAAAGTTGATTATTTATAGCATAATGCCAACTAAGGATCCAAGTGTTCACCTTTTTGTCTAAAGGTTATAATGACCCTTGACAAGGTTAAAAGTGGCCAAAAACATAATTTTCCTAGCCAAAATAGCTGGATATAATTTGTGCAAGTGTTGGCCAAAGTTTCAAAAGTTTGCATATATTCCACCAAGGTCAGAGATAGAATAAATAAGGAAAAACTAAAGAAAAATCATTATTTCCTTCATTTCTTCCTTCATATTTTGACCCCCAGCAGCTAGCGTTCTTCCTTCAGCTCCTTCACCACCAACCATAGCAACATTACTGCATCAAGACAAAGCAAGAGAAAACAACCGAAGCATCAAGGAAGGCCATAAACCCTAGTTTTTCAGTTTTCCTAAGGTTTATTGGATTTCCAGCAAAAGGTAAGGGTTTTATCTGGGTTTTGTAACTGTTTATTGTCCAATATTAATGCCCAAACATCCATGAAGCTAAGAACCTAAGCTTAGAAGAGAACCAAGAGCTTGATGAACCAAGTCTAGGTGAAGGGAGAAATTGCACCTAGGGTTTTGGCCCTACAACTTTGGTGCTCTGTAATGGCAATGAAATTAAGGGTTTATAGAGCCCAAGTTAGTACTAACAAAGGCCTAATGACCTCCCAAGACCAAGAAATAGATTAAGGAGGGCTGCCATAGTGAATTCTTAATGTTTATTTGAATGATTGTGGACTAACCCTAAAGTGTTATTGCTACCAGCAATACATATGTTTGTTGCTATGTTTGTTTGTGTGTTTGGATGGGTATATCTATGTATATGTGCTATGTTTTAGTGTTTTAGTGTCTTTGGGTTTCAGTTTTATGGCTGGGAATGCAAGATTTTAGAGATAAGCCCTTACTGTGTTCTTCCAAGGAACTTACTCCCGTTCTGTCCATCTTCAGGAACACCTGAAATGAAACATTCAAACTACTACTTGTAATTTGGTTTTTCTACTCAAATTTTAGGTACATGAACTTCAATATTTCTAGTATTAAACTAGAGTGTTTCATGATTTTTAAAGGACTTTTTCTAGTTTTAGTGTTGGTACTTTTTGCCCCTTTTGAAGTTTATGGAGTACAATGTGTTTGCAAGGCTCTCTAAGAAGCTAGTATGAATAACCAACTAATCTATGGCATATGTATGTTTCATCTCTACATGTAAATACACTTTGAAACTTTTTTGGATGATATTTCAAGTAGTAAAGTGATGTTTGAAGTTGAATGTGCAATTCGGTCTATTTTGCAACTGATGGGCTGTTTTATAGAAAATTATGTTCAATGCTTATGGAATGGTTCTAAATTCAGGGGAATCACTTTTCAGAGTTTTTGAGACTTGAATGAACTTGCCCAATCTAGTTTTTCACTTAAAAGTGAAATGGATGATTTATTTGCAAATTTTGTATGGGCATTATAGGAAAATCATTGCTAAATTTTGATACCTTATAGTTTAGAGACCATAACTTGCTGTACAAGTTTAATTTGGATATGAAATTTTGAAATTAATTAGTACTCTCCCAAATGAAGAATTAGGAGTTGGAGTTACTCAATTTAGTGCCTCATAGCCTAAGATATGCCCTGTCAAAATTCACTATTTATAGTTGAAATTGTATGTGAATATGTGTATGATGGTTTGACCAACATACATATATTTATGTAAAGACTAATAGGGCCACTTGCGTAATATAGTGAGCATTGTTCTATTTGCACTACAGAACATAGACAATTCCTAGGACTTAATACACTAAATATGGTCACTGTATTTAAGTACTTGGAGTGGTAGTAGAATTTGGTGTTAGAGGAAGGTTTGAACATGGTTTATGTGCATATAGCATGAAGCATATAGTTGCTTACATATAGCTTAGTTGGGTCAGCTACTAGTGTTAAGTACCTAACACATATTATATATTGTGCTCTTTTGATTGTCATGAAACAGGAATCTGATTGCCACAAGCAGATGTGACAGGGATCCCTAAGACCTCCTACTAAGCAAAGGTAGGCCAACAGAAGTAGAAGGGCCGAACAAAAATAGCCAATGGTTCAAGAACTAGAAAACCCAGCACCTAAAATGAATGTACCATAGGTGTGGGTTGAACTACAAAGAAATCTGACCAAGATAAATAAAAACATAATAAGGCTACTGCAAGCTCAACAACAAGGAGTCCAAATGGCATAGGTGGTGCCACATGACCAGAACTAGTAAGTTGCTAGGAACAACGTAGTGAATGTTACTTTTGAAAAAAAAAATGAGGACAAAGAATTTGAAGAAGATGAGGATAAAAGACATCCTAGAGGTAGAACAATCATGTCTGGAATTAGCCAAACGTCAAGGATTGGTCACTCAAAAGCCGGGAACCTTAGTGAAAGGAAAGAAAGAAGGAGACCTAGAGAGCATCAGGAGTCGAAGGGATCACATAGGTCCAGGAGACATAAAGTTGAAGATCTTGAGTGCTCTGATGATGTTAGATTGTTGGAGAGGTTTCAAGGCCTATGACCTCCATAATTTGATGGTAGGCAGGACAAGAGAAAGCTGAGGAATGGCTAAGATTCACTAAAAAGATGTTTGAGAGGATGCATTTAAGCTCCACCAAGAAAGTATCTATGACTACCTATAATTTTATAGGTGGTGCAGAAATATGGTGGAGAAGTGTTAGAGATAGGTACTCTGCCCAAAAGGGTAGAAAAGAAAATTATGAGTTGGAGATGACATGGCCTAAGTTTATAAGGATGTTCCAAGACCAATATATATGTGATGCCATCAAAGACCTAAAGCAGGTTGAGTTTGATGCACTATAACAAGGCATCCTCAGCGTCCTGGAATATGAACACAAGTTCAACCAACTTGTGAGGTATGCACCAAAGTACCATGGGTTGGAAGAACTTAAACCAAAGAGGGTTGTTAAAGGTCTAAGACTAGATATCAAGAAAGCTGTTAGGCCTTTCAATTCCATTACCTATCATGATGCAATTTAGAAGGCTTTACTGGTCAAACGAGAAGAGTATGAAAGAAAATGGTTTCCTAGTGGACGAAGAAAGACTAGCTAGGCTGGGAGACTATAGAAGCCAATGGAAGGTAAGGATACTTCCAAGGTTGGAAAATCAAATGTGGATGGTATGGCCAAAAGTATGTTTATTGGCCCAAGGTGTCCTCAATGTGAGAAGTTGCATTGCAAAAAGCCATGTTATTTTGAGGCACAAGCGTGTCACAGATGTGGATCATTGGATCAAGGACTGCCCTTTAGTTTGAAGAAGAAGGCAAAAGGACCAAGGCTAGAATAAGCCTAATGTGCCAATTGCTAGAGACAATCAACCAAGGGGTCCGCCAGGATGTCAAAAGGCTACAAGTGTAGAAAGTTGGAAGAGTGTTCCAGATTCATAGATGTGAAGCATCATAGCAAGGTGCATTGAGAGGTAACATTTATGCACATAGTATGGCTATTAATACATTGGTTGATACTGGTCGCTCAGCATCCATTATGGCTAGAAAGTTAGTTGAGTCTAGGGAATTGCCTATTGAATTCATGCCTAACATATCATTAATAAAAATAGTAGGTAGTCAATGTCTAACGAACTAGCTAAGAACTGTGAACTAGTAGTAGGAAAGACTAAGGTCGTGACTGATCTACTAGTGTTAAATATTCCAAAATATGATATTGTGTTAGGTATGAATTGGTTGGCAATGCATGGAATGAAGATTGATTGTGCTAAAAGAGAAATCACATTGCCTAGTAATGAAGCGCATGCATTAGCAAATTCTAAGGAATTAGTGTATGAAATGAATGGCATGGAACTTGAAGTTATGGATCAAATTCCTACGATTTTTGAGGATAAATACTAAGCATTAAATGATGTAGAGATTGAAGAAGAGGTTAGTAGGATACCTGTAGTGAAAGACTTTCCACAAGCCTTTCCTAAAGATCTGCTAGGTGTTACCCACTCTGGGGGTAGTCCAATTATGGTGCCAAAATTGTGCATTTAGACTCCCAGGATTGGTAATGTTCTGTAGGCCATCAAAACACTACCCTTAGCGTGCATACCCAAGTGGTCCTCATGGGCATTATGCAAACACATGCATATTGGTCCAACCATTGCACACATATTCATATTTCATGCACACCATGGATGCACAAAAGGAAAACACTAGCACAAGTCTTAGTCTTGGCTGCCACACATTAGGCAATCTTGTTAAGTTCTAATGACCAACCACTACCCCTGTAACTTCCATAACAAACTATATGATTACAGCCATATACTCCTTATTTTGTTTGCTCCATTATTAAGTAGAGACTCAGAGCAAACCAATGAATTTTATTTTACATCAATAACACACCTATGGACCAAGTTATAGATTTTTTAATTTGGTTACAAAATTCTGACCAAATGACCAGCAACTTAGCAAAATTTGTAATGTCATATCTTTGGCTACAGGGCTCCAAATTCTAAAATTCTAAATCCTAGTTCAACCTCCAAATGTTATCTAGCCAAAATTTCATACCAATATTCTTTCTGCATAGGGAGATATAGAACTTTAAGTGCAGAGTCAAAATTTTGGTCACTTTATGACCATTTTTCCCATACAAAATTTCATAAGCATGCAAACACTTCATTCACAAGGGGAAAACCCTCCAACGTTATCCCATATATGTCCATTATACATAAGAAATAAATTTTGCTACATTTAACAACAATATATGGCTAAAATAGAATTTACAAGTAAGCAGCCCATCATTCACACTTAGGCAACTTTGCACCACATCACTTATATAGCCAAAACATTACTCAAATGTTCACATACTTGTCTTATTTTACATACACTACATGTACATGCATACATGCACAACAAAATGGTGTTAACTCAGCTGAATACACACCCTAGGTTACAGGAGTGCCTAAGACACAATGGACTCCAGAATAGGATGCTAGACAGCTGCTGCACAATACAATAAGTACTAATGCCCACCGGCATCTTCGCTGTATGACATGGTAAGCCTGGAAGTGACTTTCGGGGAGGAGGATGTCTGAAGGAGAGAGTTCCTGGGAGAGAATGCCTGAAACACTCAAAGAACAAGGATTAGGAGATCCCTGGGGGGGGGGGGAGCATCCGACGCCCAAGTTAGTATCTGGTCCAACGAAGAGTAATAAGTAGAGAATAGAGAGTGGAGAATTGCCCCCTTTTTATGAGAGCCCTATCCCAAGTATTTATAGGAGGCTATTAGGAGAGGGCCATTCAGCTTAACTTATTCAGATCAATGACATGTGTTCGGTCGGATGCGGTTTGTACCGTCGGGAGTGGGGACCTCTAGCCGTCCATAGGCCATTCTAGTCAGAAGCTAGGATTGCGGGAGGTTCGCATGTCAGAGGATGTACGAGGGTGGCGTGTCAAAGCGAAGGTGGCATGTCAGAGCAAGTGCGGAATGTCAAAGCGAGGGCGGCATGTCAGAGGATCCTTAACCTTTTCTACCATGCTCCTGGGATCCCTTTAATGAAAAAGACTTCTGCGCGATAGGAAGGCTCATTGCCGAGGTTACTCCAGTTAAACACGAGTTCTTTCGGCATGGATAATCTCCCTCGGAGGTGTTTTCCTCTGCCGAAGGTGGTGCATCTTCCTTTCCTGAGGTTAGTCAGGTTACTTTATCGAGGGTGGTCATACCCCATACTCCCGAGGTCAGTACTGTCACTCCCCGAGGGTGATGGGGGACTGCCGAGCTCGATGGGTCAGGGTGCAGAGTCCTGCTTTCCCGAGGTTGTTGCTCACATTAATTGAGGGCGGCGCCTGCCTTTGTCGAGGGTGACACTCCACCAAGGCTTTGGGGCTTTGAAGGGCAATAGTGCAACAGCTATCACATACCCCCTTCAAAAGGCCAAAGTGAAATCATCGTCTATTTGGGCAGATTATGACAATCTTCGGGAAAGAGATGGTTTAACTCAGTCGTATTGACTAAATTTGTAACCGAGGTTATCTTCTTTGGAGGGAATTTTGGCAATTATGAGGTGTGTTTGTTTCACCGAGGTAGTTCTTTTGGCACTCACGTAGCTTTCCAGATTTTTTTCATTTCCGAACTTATTCCGTCAGTCCGAGGTAGATAGCCTCTTTCTTTGAGCCTATGCCGTCTGTCAGCAAGTCAGATAGTCATTACGTCTTCTGATCAGATAGACGCATCCCTTCGGATAACCTTGCCTAGGCGTTCGTGCTGTCAGGAGGCATGCCCATGTTTCCTATGCTAGGCGACACGTGTCATGCAGTGATTGGGGGATAGTTGCGTCGGTTACATCAATTGCCTCACTTCATCTTCGAGGGGCAGTTAGGGCGATGGTTCACCTTCAAGGGGTAATTATGGTGATGATTTGCCTACCCCCTTCAGCCTATATAAACCCTCTTCCTCCTTAGAGCCCTCATTTGATTTCCTTTGCACCTGTCTTTGCTCTCATTCGTTCTCAAGCCTTTCTCTCTTTTCTGCGGCAGTGTAAGCGGCGGAGCATTTTTCCGGCAACCTTTTACGATGGTGTCCACCAATCCTAATTTCAGCAAGAGCTTTGGTGTGTCTTCCTTCCCTGGTTTCCTCAGCTTCCTCCGTTTTTATTTCTTCTAGCATCCGAAGTCATTTTTCTCTTTCCCAAGGTCTCCTATCTTCCTTTCCTGAAGTCGCTTCTTTTGACCAATCATGTTTTTGCCTGTTTTGCTTATGTCTGTCAAACCTGTTCCTGAGAGCCAGGTTCCCCTTATGTCCCATCTGAGCTGTACTACTCCAGAAAAATTAGCGAAGTGGATACCAAAATTTTTCCTTCCTTCTTACTCGGTCACTAGGCTACCCACGCCTGGCCTTTTTGGTTTTATGAATCATGATGATGAGGTTATAATTTTCTGAGCCCAACTGAAGGCTGGACTTTGGTTTCCTCCTCCAAAGATGATTTGTGACTTTTTCCAATTCCATGGCATTGCCGTAAATTAGCTTCCTCCCAATTCTTATTCTTATGTCAATGCCTTTCTCTACATGTGTAGGGTTTTCAAGATAGAACCCCACTTTATTATCTTTATGCAGTATTACGAGCTCTATCCAGTCCCGAAAGGTGGCTTTTATTTCATGCTACCTCGGGGATCTGGGAGCAAAAAATAAATGTTCACCTTTGATACCAAGGACAGTTGGCGAGGGTGGCAAAAGAAGTTCTTCTTCCTGAAGGTGGCGGAGGCGTGGTCTTACATGCCGACCAGGTGGGCTCGGGGGACACTGGAGACGGATGTCGTTGATCCCAAGAAGTTGTTAACTTCTGAGTTGGCAGCGAGGCTTGAGGATTTTGACAGCCGTATCCAAGTTGTCACCGACTGGGGTGCCGAGGTCCCTCCGCGTTCTTTGTATCCCTTTGCCGTCAAGTGGGACCTCATGACCGAATAGGTTCCTTGCGAATTAAGGGTGATCAAGGAGCACAAGACCAACCTCGATACGCCAGCGCTTGCCATCGATGGGAAGAAGGCATGGTTAGTGATGCTCTTTTGGAAGGAGCTCACATTTGAAACCCTTATTGAGAGTAAGTCACTCTTCAAATTTTGCTATAAGTACTTCTCCAGACTTACACTGATATTTTCTTCATTTTTCAGAGTTGGGCGATCAATCAGCTACCTTTTGCAAGTCCCTATTCCTCAGTCAAGCCGAGAAGGGGGAATAGAAGAAGAAAGCCTCCCCAAAGAGGCAGAAGATGTTTGGGGGGAACCATCTTTGGCCAAGAAGGTGAAGAAGGACCTTCTTCCCCCACCCCTTGAGGACGTTGTCAAGGTCGGGGACCAGCCCATGGTCTACGCTTACCCCTCATCGGAGGTGGTCATCCTCTCCAGTCCCCGAAGTCTTGTTGCTTTGGGAGACCTTTTCGGCACTTCGGCAGGGGGCCCATCTGTTGAAGAGCTCGAAGAACAAAGGTGAAGTAAAGGCAAACACATCTCTGCCGAAGAGGAGGAGGTCGGCGACTCCGATGATGATGTCGCTGAGGTTCCGCTAGGATTGCCCCTTCGCCATTTTTTTATTAATTTAGACATCTTTAGTATTTCGGTCCTTTTGGATATATGGCTAAGGGACAATGTACTGATGGAACTTTGACGTGGTTTTGCAGAGAAACTGGCACCCTCGGCTTGGGTGGTTGAGCACGCCCAGAAGTGGGGCCTTTGGGACTCCCATATCCCAAAGGATAAGGTTACGAATGAGCCTTTTTGGTCTTTCACGGAGGACATGAATTTGTTCTCCAAACACAGCCAGCAAATGGCTCCCCAAATGGCGAGGGGGCATGCTTACCTAAGCCACATTTAGATCTATGGCCGAGGAGTGCCCTAATGAGGAGATCCTCACAGCGAGGATGTCCGATCATGCTGCGCAGGTACTCTTTAGATCCCTTGTCCTTTCTTCAAATTTTTTTAAGTGTTTTGCTTTTCTGCTCAAAACTTCACCAAGTGTCCTTCTTTTTGCAACTCTTGGCGTACAGCAGCTACTTCAGAGCTTGGGCAGCAAAACAATCTTCAATCCGATCCTAGACCGAAGAGCGCCTGGAGAAGGCCAAAGTATTTTGTGCCAACTCGGTCATTAAGTACGATGAGGTGAACAAAATAGCCAAGGAGGAGACGACCAAACTTCGGGAGGAGTTATTGAAGGGCCAGGAGGAGCTCTTAAAGGATTTTTCCCAGAAGATATCTGACCTCAGCGTGAAGGTCGTCGAGCTTACTTCGGCCAACGAGGCCTATCAGAAGGAGAAGGAAGAAGATTATGCTCACCTGACAAAGGCCCTTGCTGACAATGCTGATCTTTAGGCCAAGCTCGTGGCCCTAAAAAAGGAGACAAAGATGAAGAAAAAGATGAAGAAGCTAGAGAAGGAGGGTGTCAAGCTGAGGAATAAGCTAGATGACTTGTCTGTTGAGAAAGACATGGCCAATCAAGCAATCAAGGTTGCTTTCCAAGATGGATTTCGTCTGGCTCGGCACCAAGTCTTGGCGAAGTACCGTGACCTCGACCTCTTCCTCTTAGCTGCTTTGGACATCCCCAAGGGGCCCCGGTGGGCTAGGTCAAAGATTGATCATATCAACCTACCCTTTGCAACTCCCTCAGCACTGAGGGTCATGGCGATGGAGCATCCCATGGTGGTGGGGTCCCTTAGGTGTCTAGGGCTTCTTTTTCCTTTTCTTTATAACCTTCTTCTTGTAATCTCCTCTTTGTAATAAAATTCCTTGTTTCTTCCAAATTTTGGCTAAGTCTTAAGACAAGTTTCTCCTTAGATAATCTTCATTTCCAAAAGTTAATTTGAGCACTTTCGGTCTACGACCCTCGGGAAGATATTACTCGTGATTTTTTATCAACCATCTTTGGCATAACCCCTACTTTAGCGAATATCTTTTGGCATTGTCTTTCCTAATTTTATTAGCCGTGTTCCATCGACGCGCCTTCGGAGAAAATGTGTGTTTTTCTCAAGCAAATACTTGTGCTGTGTTCGGTTAGATCCTTTAGGTGGGGCTATTATTCCAAAAAATTTTCTATACTTCAAAAATTTTCTAAGTGTGCAATCTTTTGAAAAAAATTCTAATTGTAGAATTTCCTCAAGGCATTTAAATGGCATGTGTTTTTCAGTTCTCCACCTTCGGTATTGCCAAGCTTGTAGACTCCCGGCCGAACCTCATCAAGGACCAAATAAGGTCCTTCCCAATTTGCTCGAAGTACTCCATAATAGGGTCTTCGGAGTTCGCACTCTGCCTTGCGGAGGACAAGGTCCCCTTTTCTGATTCCTTTTCTCTTGACATGCGAATTTACAGAAATAGCCACTCTTTGCTGAAAAGCTTTTCTTCTAAGCTCAGCCATTTCTCTATGTTCGTCAATTAGGTCGAGCTTAGTTATCATGCCGAGGTTGTTTCCTTCTTCGTCGAACACTTGTATCCTAACCGACGGCTGAACCACCTCGATATTGATAATGGCCTCCATGCTGAAGATGAGTGAGAAAGGTGTCTCACCTATGGCCCTTCGGGACGTTGTCTGATAGCTCCATAGCACACTAGGAAGTTTTCCCGGCCATTTTCCCTTTGCTTTCCTCAATCTCTTTTTTAGAACATCTTTTATGGTTCTGTTGGACACTTCTACCTGTCCGTTGCTCTGAAGATGAGCTACTGGGGTGAAGTGCATTTTTATCTCGAGGTCGGCAGTGAACTCTTGGAATCCCTTGTCAAGAAACTGGGAGCCATTGTCGGCCACTATCACCCTCAGTATGCCGAATCTGCATATGATGTTCTTCTAGATAAATTTTTGTATGTCCTTCGCTGAAATGGTTGTCAAGGGCTCTGCCTCGATCCATTTAGTGAAGTAATCTACTGTGACCATGCAAAACTTTTCTCCTTCGGGTGCAGTCGAGAGTGGCTTGATGAGGTCAATGCCCCATACTACAAAGGGATAAGGGTAGTTAGCCGAGGTTATCGATTTCAAGGGTAGCCTCTGGACGTTGGCGTGTCTTTGGCAATCATCACATTTCTGGACAAATTGCCTCGCGTCCTTTCTTAGGGTGGGCCAAAAGTACCCCTGGCGGAGTATTACTCCTACCAAGGTGTCAGTTCCAATGTGGGAACCACAAGCCCCCTTGTGGACTTCTTTGAGGACTCTCTCTACATCCTCTTCGCTGATACACCTTTGCAGGGGGCTTGCATACCCTTGTCGGTATAACTCATCTCCGATTAGAAAATATTGTCCTGAACGTCTTCACACTTTCACTGCTTCTTAAGGGTCTTCGGGAAGCTCCGAAGTTGTAAGATATTCTTTTATGGGACTTTTCCATCCCCTTTTCGAGGTTGCTATGCTCATTACTATTATGCTCGGGTGTCTTAGTACCTAGGTGGACTTTTTTGTCTTAGCCAGATTGTCTGCTTCGGCATTGTCCCGATGAGGTACGTTCTTGATGCGTACCTTGTCGAACTCCTGGATGAGCTTTGATATGAGGTCATGATACTTTGTCAAGGTCGGGTCCTTCATGTTGTAGTCCCCTACCATTTGCCGAATTATTAACTGAGAATCACTGTGGGCCTTTAGGTTTCTCACGCCAACTTTTCTGGCGAGACATAAACTTGCTATGAGGGCTTCATATTCTGCCATATTGTTGGTGACATCAAACCTAAATTTGATGGCCTTCATGGCTTCCATACCCTCTGGGCCATGAAGAATTATTCCAACTCCTTGATGTTCGGATCTGGAGGCCCCATCGACAAACAGAGCCCACTCAGGTTCATCATTCCCACTGCTGGGTTGACTTTCTTCAGCCATGGGCACTTCAGCAATGAAATCCGCCAACGCTTGGGCTTTGATTGCCTTCCTCGGCTCGTAGGTGATTTCATACTCACCGAGTTCGATGCACCACTTCAAAAGCCTTCCCGAGTGGTCTATCTTCTTCATGATATCCTGAAGGGGCAAGTTACTTTGCATGACAACGGGGTGTCCATGGAAGTAGGGTCATAGCCTTCTACTTGCAAGTATCAGGGCGTAAATAGCCTTTTGTATTAAGGGGTACTTGACTTCAGTACCATGTAGAGACTTCCTCACATAATATACCGGCCACTGCTTTGCCCCGTCTTCGTTCACGAGGACTGAGCTTACAGGTTTTTTCGTGATGGCGAGGTAGAGTATAAGGGGCTCTCCTTCCCGTCACTGCCGAAGTGTCGGTAAATGGGTTAGGTAGATTTTAAGCTCTTCCCAGGCGTTTTGGCAGTCTTCGCTCCAAGGGTGCACCTCGGTTCCAAGGTTGCCCCCATTTTTTCCTACCTTAGTGAGGACTTTGAAGAACGGTTGGCAGTGATCCCCATATCTGGAGATAAATCTGCTGAGGGATGTGATTCTTCCTGTGAGTCTTTGCACATCCTTAGTCATTGTGAGAGTTTGGAATCCCAGCAACACCTTGACCTTTTCTGGATTGGCGTCAATACCTCTCTCCAACACCATGTATCTGAGGAACTTACCCGCCTTTAGCCCAAATACGCATTTTTCGGGTTTAAGACCAATTATGAAGGTCCTTAGTTGGTGGAATGTTTCCTCCAAGTCTGTGATGTGACTACTAGGCAGTTTGCTCTTAACTATCAAATCATCGACGTAGACCTCCATGTTTCTCCCAATTTGGGAGCTGAAGACCCTGTTCATCAACCTCTGGTACGTGGCTCCTGCATTCTTAAGCTCGAAAGGCATTCTAATATAATAGTGTGTACCGAATTCGGTGATGAAGGTAGTTTTTTCCTCATCTTCGGGGTTCATCACAATTTGATGATACCCACTGAATGTGTCAAGGAAGCTAAGGAGACCATACTTGGCTGTTGAGTCCACCAACTGGTCTATTGGTGGCAAAGGATATGAATCCTTTGGGCAAGCATCGTTTATGTTTCAGAAATTGATGCACATTCGGAGTTTGTCACTCCCTTCTTTTGTGGCAATAACCACGTTACTGAGCCATTCGGGATATTTGACTTCCCTTATTACGTTGGCCTCCATTAACCGTTGGACTTCAGATTTTATGAAGCTGTTCTTATGTGCCGAAAAGCTTCTTTTCTTTTGGTGCACGGGCTTCGCGTCGGGGCGTATCTTAAGATTATGCTGAATTATGCGAGGATCTACCCCAGGCGTGTCCTTCGGTGAGTGGGCAAATAGACCTTTTTTTATTAAAAGGAAAGATACAAGCTTTTGCTTATAACCTTTGGCCAAGTGTTTCCCCACACGGGTACTTCGGCCCGGGACAAGCTCTAAATCCTCAGTTTCAATTTTTTCTAGGTCACTTTTCTCCCCTTCTGTAAATTCTTTGGTTGGTGTGCCCTTCTTTTCCAAGGTTTACGTGTGTACTTTTACTAGGCTCTGCCTTGCCCTCATGAAGACCTTCCAGACTTCAGCTTGGTCAATAAATATCTATGCATCCCCTTCCTTCGTGCTGAAGGTGACCATCAGGTACTTCACATCTGATCGAATATGAAAGTTCCCTTAAGTCTGCCTTCCAACGATGGCATTACAGGAAGAGGGGACGTGAATGACTATGAATCTGATTATGACTGAGACGAACAGCTCCCGATTGTTCTAAGTAGAAATTCCTCTTAACATCAGGGGTAAATCAATCTACCCTAGGACAGGGAGTTGGGAAGGACCTACCCCCGAAGGTGGGAGATGTGACAGGTTTGAGATCAGCTTTGCCGATGCCCAATCTTGGCAACAGGTGGGAGAATAGAACATCGGCGTTGGATCCATCATCCAGGAGCACCCTTTTCACGTCCCAACTCCCAATTCTTTCCATAATGAAGAGTGGGTCATCATGTGGGAAAACTATGGTAGACCCGTCTTTTCTAACAAGTTTGTTCAACAGGTTACCAAATTCCATTACTGAGATCTCCCTGGCTTTCCTCTTTCTTCCTGCCAAAGGTAATTTGGTGGTGATTGTCTGGATTACTCTAGCCGAAAATGGCAGATGTCTTTTGGGACTTCAGTTCTGACCCCTGTGAGAGTCGTAGTCCTCATCATCTCTTTTCTTTTCCTCTTCCCTCCTCCTTTTCGGGGAGGGTATTCGCAGGTAGCACTGAAGTTGGCCTTGCTTTATCAAAGACTCGATGTACTTCCTTAACTGGAAGCAATCTTCAGTATCATGCCCATGATCCTGATGGAACTGGAAAAATTTCTTCATATTCTTCTTATTTTCTGAAGCCATGGCATTCGGGTGCTGGATCGGGTTTCCTTGCCTTTCCATGGCGAGCAGTATGTTTGTTTGGGAGGTGTTCAAGTGAGTAAATGGCATGGATCTTTTCCCCTTCTGCTTCCGAGTTCTTTCCCCACTCTCCGTTGGATAGCGAGTTTGGTGATTTTGGCCTTCGGGATGGTGGTGATGAGACTTTGATCCTCCCATTCTTAGCTCTTTGGCTGTCATGTGCTGCTCGGTTCTTCAGTAGAACTCGTCGATGTGTCTAGGGGGTCTTTTGAGAACTCATAGAAAAGTTGTCAGTCTCACCGAAGTCCCCGTATCATTGCGAGAATACGTATTTCAGGGCAGAAATCTGCCATACTCAGGGCTTCTCGATTGAACCTTTCAACATAGTCATGGATCGTTTCACCATTCCTTTGTTGTAAGTCAAAAATCTGAACGGGCATCTTCACCATCGGCCTGCTGCCAATGAATTGCTGTGTAAAAGCTATGGACAGCTCTTGGAAACTCATCATAGTCCCTGGGGGGAGGGAGTTGTACCACGCGGTTGCCAGGCCGGAGAGGGTGACCTCAAAACACTTACAAAAGGGTGGCGTCATCGGCATCGTGCAGTACCATGCTATGCCTATACTTGGTCAGGTGGGCTTGGGGATCACTTCGCCCATCATAAGTTTCCAAACGAGGCACCTAAAAGTCACTTGGCATAGGTGCCTCAACTATTGCTCTGATAAATGGGGACTCGTCCTTGCTGAAGGTTTCCGATAGCCTAGACCAGACGGGCTTCTGAGCCACCTGTCTTTCCACCCTCTCTAATCTTTTTGGGATTTTTTCCATGGGACGGTAGTCTTGGGTTCTTCTTGCTGCTGGGAGGCTTCATGTAGTGCAGAGCGACGCCACCTTTTAGGGGAGTAACTTCGGCGGCGGGGAGATTGTGATCTTTCTTTAGGTGATGAACTTCACCGGAGGGAAGTCCTAGCCCCTTTGGACCCCATTTCCCCAGTACGTCAGAATCTAGGGGGTATGTCCTTCATCGAGGACTCATCACGCCAGTCCGCGCTCGTCAAACTCTGGTGAGTAGACTTTGGGCTTTTCTCCCGACGGGGTGCTGGTGAACGGGGCCTTTCACCCGAATGCGGTTGTGGCCACCTTTGGTCCAATTATTGGGTCATTTCAACCACAACAGAGCGCTGAAAATCACGTAGGAAGCTCATCGTGATTGTTAAAGGACGTTCATCCTCAGGCAAGGAAGTCCTTGTGGCGGGTTATTCGATTGCTGGTTGAGCTTCTGGAGCAGATGAGGACTTCGGGAGTCCCTTGTCTTTAGAACGTCGGGTCTCAACAATGGCTACCTGAGAGTGATTTCCCACAGACAGTGCCAAATGATGCCTGCCAGCATCTTCGCTGTACGACATGGTAATCCAGGAAGGGACTTCCGGTGAGGAGGACATTTGAAGGAGAGAGTTCCTGGGAGAGAATGCCTGAAACACTCAAAGAATAAGGGTTAGGAGATCCTCGAAGTGTTTTTTCAGGGGGGAGCCTCTGATGCCCAAGTTAGTATTTTGTCAAATGAAGAGTCATAAGTAAAGAATAGAGAGTGAAGAATCCCCACCCTTTTTATGAGAGCCTTGTCCCAAGTATTTATAGGAGGGTATTAGGAGAGGGCCGTTCAGCTCAACCTATTCAGATCAACGACACGTGTTCGGTCAAATGCGGTCTGTACTGTCGGGAGTAGGTACCTCTAGCTGTCCATAGGCCATTTTGGTCAGAAGCTAGGATTGCGGGAGGTCGGCGTGTTAGAGGATGTATGAGGGTGGCGTGTCAGAGCGAGGGTGCCGTGTCAGAGCGAGGGCAGCGTGTCAGAGCAAGGGCATCATGTCAGAGGCTCCTTAACCCTTTCGGCCGTGCTCCTGGATGTTAGTGTTGTGCCCAAAAGGCCAATCATGAGATGATTGTATTTTTGCAGATTTAGTCATGATATTTTATTAAGCCATTAATCCAGCAATTATGTTTTTTGTTTTGTTTCTACGTAACTTAACAAACATAATTGTAACCCTAGAATAATGATATTCTTAAACGTCCCTGGTCTAGTTTTATTGTGGAGCGGGTTGCAATAATACGTATTGACTAGCATATGTGGAGACTAATATGAGATATGTAGTCTACATATGGGTACAAGTTGGAGAACTTGTGTACTGGACCGACCCACCATGAGAACACTACAGGATCGTTATATGAGTGTCATAAGTGATTCTCATAGTGATCATGGTATATGTAGTCCTTCGACCTAAGATCATCAAGGTTCCCTACATGTGAGTCATACATTTTGATACTTTCCTTTGTTGCTCGTAACTGAGTGAACTTGAAGGAGGTCATTGGGTATGTCACATATCATGCGGAGGGATTTGTATGATCAAGATGGGATTTGTCCCTGCTATATAACGGGAGTGATATCTTTGGGCCCCTTGATAGAGTGAGACTTAGAAAATGCATGGCCACGCTTCGATGAGTTGATATATGATATCAATGTCATCAGTTTAAGTTGGTCTACTCGGTAATCAAGAAACCAAAGATTGGGCTATACGAGAGTGACACATTCCATGTCTCGTGCTTAGTCTTGATATCTTGGACAAAAGGAAAATGGCATATATCGGTGATGATCATAAAGGTTTAGGCGATTCACCGACAATCTTGTCACTTGGGTAGCAATGATGTGTTGCTAAACGCCGCTCATTGCTTATGATCATAAATGTGATTTATGATCATTGCCAACATGGTAAGAACCTACTGGGTCGCACACATAGAGCTATTTGGATCATTAGAGTGCATGGGCTAATTATTTGGGTTATGGTTTCACTTTAATTTCGTATTATTAATGGGCCTAAGAGTTGAGCCATTAGTAAGCCTGAAATTAAATCCTAATTGGATTAGGGCTTTGAAACCCATTAGGCCTGGAAGTTGAGTCTGACTATAAATACAACTTTTAAGTGAGAAATTCGCAGGTCTCCTTGCCCTAGCCTCCCAAAAGGACAGCCGCACTCTTCTCTTGCAATTCCTTGGAAGACGCAAGCTAGCACTGCGAGCGCAAAAGAAACACATCTGCCGGGATGTGGTGATCCCGAGAGGCTCGTGTGGATACCATAGAGAGCCTGAACACATCAACTGTTCAGGTTTTGTGATTCGACTCTACAGTTGAGTGAGAGATCTCAACCGAAAATTAGGTATGAAATTTTTGAACAGCCGGTTTACCCCGTTTCACTTGGATCCTGGAGGGTTTCGGTTAAATTCCACTGCACTATTTGGCTCCCGAAACCCAACACTGAGATCCCTTTAATTGAAGAGACTTATTCGGGATAGGAAGGCTCCTTGCCGAGGTTGCTCCAGTTAATCGTGAGTTCTTTCGGCATGGATAATCTTCCTCAGAGGTGTTTTCCTCGGCCGAAGGCAATGGGTCTTCCTTTCTTAAGGTTAGTCAGGTTACTTTACCGATGGTGGTGATACCCCATCCTCCTGAGGTCAGTACTGTCACTCCCCGAGGGTGATGGGGGACTACTGAGGTCGAGGGTTCAGGGTGCCGAGTCCTGCTTTCCCGAGGTTGTTGCTCGCATTAATTGAGGGCGGTGCCACCTTTGCCGAGGGTGACACTCCACCAAGGCTTTGGGGCTTTGAAGGGCAATAGCGCTTTGGCTGTCAAGTACCACCATTAAAATAACAAATGTGCTCCTAAATTTGCCAAGATTTGCCGATCATAACTAGATATATGGAAGTTCAAGTACCTAAAATTTCAAATCAAAATTGAACACACAAATGTCAGTTTGAGTGTGATCTTTCTGCTGAACCTGAAATGACAGATTTGAGGGAGTAAGTTTCATTGACAAACTTAGTAAGGGTAGCACTTGGATTCAATAGGCAATGTAACCATCACTAAAACCTGCATCCAAAGACACTAAAACACAAAAACCACAATGCATATTTACAAGATATAGCAACCAAATGCAGCAGCCATTCACAACCAACAAACATATGAAATGCAGCAGTAACAATATCCATAAGTTAGTCCAAAAAACACATAATAAACATAACAAAATCACTATGACAGACCCCCTCAAACTAATGCTTCATCTTAAGAGGATTTTAACACTAGTTAGTGCTAACTTTGGGCTCTAGAAACCCTCACTTCACTGCCCTAATTGAGCACTTCACACTAGGTCACAAAACCTTCAATAAGTGCACTCCCCTCACTAAGCTTGGTCCATCAAGCTCATGGCTCTCTTCCAAGCTTAGCCCTAGGTCCATGGTTGCTTGAAAATATAGAAAACAACCCATGGAAGGAAGAGAACCCTTGGCAAACTGGGTAGGCCAAAAATCAAGCTTGATCCTTGAGGCATCCAAGCAATAGCTCTAGTTTGCTTCCAATTGCTTCCTTTTGCCTTCAATTTCAATCAATTGCAAGTTTGAAGGTGTGGTGGCTATGGAGGAAGTGTGGCTGTGTTCTTGGGCTGGAGGAGGCCAAAAATGGGAGAGAGATAAGTGAATTGGCCACTTAAATGGCCTTAAATGAGCTTAAGGGCACAAAACACACTTAAACAAGCTTAACCTTGCTTTATGTCATTTTCCTTCTCACTAATTATGGTTTCTTTGTCTTAAACTCATTGGTACACATGTGCCCAACATTTTTGACCATTTATCAAGCCTTGGCTGCCTCCCCCATGGTGGGATAACTCCACAATTCCACCCTTTGACTTAAGTCAAAAGCTTGAACACCTTAAGGTTTACACTAGGACATTTAGGTCCTTAATGCCTTTAGTGTTTCCTTTGTCCAAACTTGTCTTCCATGAGCAATTTGGTCCTCCAATAGCACTTTCATACCATTCATATCCTTCCCATAACTCTCCAAAGCTCTTTCTTGAGAGTTTTGCAATTGAGTACCCAAATTTCCAAAACCTTACAAAAAAGTCCATAGGTTGCTTGACAAACAAGCAACCCTTAAGGCTTTTCTTGGGGGCCAAGTTACCAACTTGGAACACTTTTAAGGAGGTGTTCATTATACCTTTTACCCCTCACACTTCAATCACTATGAAGAGAATTACACAATATAATGGCTTTTTGACCATTATGCCACACTTGTAATTCTCCCATTTTTGTGTGGTGGTAACAATCCTCCCCCCCTTAAAAATTTTGGTCCTCCAAAATAGCCTTTAGCTTCGGGTATTCTTCAAGATACCTTTCCATAAGGTCTTTTTCAGTTTCCCAGGTTGCTTCTCTTTCAGAGTGGTGTGACCACTGAACTTTAACCATGGGAATAAGTTTGTTTCTTAACCTTCTGGTATCCTTGGCTAAGATAGCTATAGGTTTCTCTTCATATGTCAAGTTAGGTTCCAACTGTATGTCTTCCACTACAATAGCATGCTTTGTGTCCAATAGACACTTCTTAAGCATACTGATGTGAAAAACATTATGAACACTTGACATGCTTGGTGGTAGAGCTAACCTATATGCTACCTTGCCAACTCTGTCCAAGATCTCATAAGGACCTATGTATCTTGGAGCTAACTTGGTTCTTCTACCAAATCTGACAGTGCCTTTGGTTGGTGCAACTTTCAGCCAAACATTGTCACCAACCTCAAATTCCAAGTCTCTCCTTCTTTTGTTCACATAGGTTGTGGTCCTTTCATTGGCTACCTTTAATCTCTCTTGAATTTTCTTGATTTTGGCAGTAGTCTCTTCAATAATTTCAGGACCCAACTCTAGCCTGTCTGAGGCTTCCACCCAACAGTGGGGTGTCATGCACCTTCTTCCATATAATGCTTCATAAGGTGCCATGCCAATGGTGCTTTGGTAACTATTGTTATATGAGAATTCCACCAATGGCAAGTGTTGGTCCCATTCACCTTTGAAATCCAACACACAGCTCCTGAGCATGTCTTCCAATATCTGTATCACCCTTTCAGATTGCCCATCTGTCTGAGGATGATAAGCAGTACTCAGGTGGATTTTGGTTCCTAGTGCTTTATGAAAAGCACTCCAAAACCGAGCTGTAAATCTTGGATCTCTATCAGATACAATGGAGTCTGGCACTCCATGTAGTCTCACTATCTCCTGGACATACATCTGGGCTAACTTCTCCAAGGAGTCTGTGAGTTTCATAGGTAAGAAGTGGGAACATTTGGTTAGCCTATCCACAATGACCTAGATTGTATCATGCCTTAATCTGGTCATAGGCAACCCAGTCAAAAAGTCCATGGTTATGTTGCCCCACTTCCTCACTGGTATAGGTAGAGTCTGTAGGGTACCAGCTGGCTTCTGGTGCTCTACCTTTACCCTCTGGCATGTGGCACATTTGGAGACATAAGTAGCTATGTCTCTCTTCATATTTGGCCACCAGAAGTGAGTCTTCAAATCTTTATACATTTTCTCACTTCCTGGATGGATGTTCAACTTGCTTGTGTGAGCTTCTTCAAGTATTTCATCCCTGAGCTTTGCTCCTTTAGGCACATAGATTCAGTCCTTGAAGTACAGTAATCCTTGCTTGTAGGCAAAGGATTGATACAAGGAACCTTTTTCCTCTCCTGAAATCTTTTTCAGATCAGGATCTGTCTCCTGTGCCTTTCTGGCTTCTTCAATCCATCCAGACTGAATTGTCAATGTGTAAATTTGGGCTTCCTCCCACTTATGCCATTTATGCCATAGGCATAGCAGACTATTCTGCTCATCATGATCAGCTATGGATCCTCCTTTCAAAAGTCCTGTGTACTTCCTGCTCAAGGCATCTGCTACTAGATTGCCTTTGCCCTCTGTGTACTGTATACTGCAGTCATAGTCCTTGATGTACTCTAACCATCTCCTTTGCCTCATGTTCAACTCTTTCTGAGTGAACAAGTACTTTAGGCTCTTATGGTCAGTGTAGATCACAAAGGAACTACCCATCAAGTAATGTCTCCATTGCTTCAGAGCAAAAATCACTGCTACCAGTTCTAGGTCATGGGTAGGATAATTTTGCTCATGGGGTCTCAACTGCCTTGACCCATAAGCAATGACATTTCTGTCTTGCATAAGCACACAACCTAACCCAGATCTAGATGCATCTGTATATATGATGTAGGGCTTACTTGGATCAGGAAGAATCAATACTGGAGCTTCAATCAACCTCTGCTTGAGCTCCTAGAAACTCTTTTCACACTTCTCAGTCCACTCAAATCTTTGACCCTTCTTGGTCAGATGAGTAAGAACTGAGGCAATCATGGAAAAGCCTGATACAAATCTCCTGTAGTATCCAGCTAATCCTAGGAAACTTCTGATTTCCTTCACAGTCTTTGGTCTTTCCCACTCTTGCACTGCCTTGACCTTTTCAGGGTCTGCCTTAAGGCCTTGTGCATCTATGATGTGTCCTAGGAAAGACACTTCCCTTATCCAGAATTCACACTTGGATAACTTGGCATAAAGCTGATGCTGCAACAGAGTCTTTAAGACAATCTTCAGATGATGTTCATGTTCATTTTCATCCTTGGAATACACTAGGATGTCATCAATGAACACAACCACAAATTTGTCCAGATGTGGTCTGAACACCCTGTTCATCAGGTCCATGAAAGCAGCTAGGGCATTAGTCAAACCAAATGGCATGACTGTGTACTCATAATGCCCATATCTGGTCCTAAATGCAGTCTTAGGAATGTCCTCTTCCTTTACTCTCAATTGGAAGTATCCAGATCTCAAATCTATCTTGGAGAAGATCTTAGCTCCCTTGAGTTGATCAAAAAGATCCTCAATCCTAGGGAGTGGATACTTGTTCTTGATAGTCACTGCATTAAGCTTCCTGTAGTCAATGCATAGTCTCAAAGATCCATCCTTCTTTTTCACAAAGAGAACAGGAGCTCCCCATGGTGAAACACTTGGCCTTATGAACCCTTTTTCAAGAAGTTCATCAAGTTGTTTCTTGAGCTCATTCATCTCTGTGATTGGCATTCTGTAAGGAGGTATGGATATTGGACTAGCTTCTAGTTGTAGCTTGATTTCAAACTCAATCTCCCTTTGTGGAGGAATACCTGGCAGGTCTTTAGGAAAGACTTGTGGAAAGTCTCTCACTACAGGTATTCTGTCCACTTCCTCATCACAGTGCAATTCATTCAATGCATAACAGTAATCATGCTCAGAAATCACAGGTATCTCATCTAGTACCTCTAGCTCCATGCCATGCATTTCATACACTAATTCCTTAGAATTCACTAATGCATGCACTTCACCATCAGGCAATGTGATTTCCCTCTTAGCACAATCAATTCTTATGTTATGCATAGCAAGCCAATTCATACCCAGCACTAAATCATACTTAGGAATGTCCAACACTAGCAGATTAGTCATAACCTTAGTCTTTCCTACTACTAGCTCACAATCCTTAGCTAGGTCATTAGTGAAAAGACATTGACTACCTGCTGTTTTCACTAAGGATATCCTAGGCATGATTTCAGTAGGCAATTTCATGGCATCAACAAATTTCCTAGCCACTATAGACACAGATGCACCAGTATCAAACAGAACACTAACAGGCATACCATTAAGGTAAATGTTACCTTTTAGTGCTCCTCCCTGCTCTGATGTCTCTGGCCTCTCCACTTGGAAGACTCTACCAGCTCTCTGCACTAGAGGCCGAGGCACTGGAGGAATTGGCCTCTGTTGTCCCTCCCTTGGTGCTCCTCCTCTAGGTCCTGCCCCAATAGGCCTTACTGGACCTTGGTCTTCTGGCCTTCTTTGAGCCTGTGGGCAGTCTTTGATCCAATGATCCATGGATCCACATCTTAGACATGCTTGGGTGTCAAAATAGCAAGGTTTCTTTCCATGAAACTTCTTGCACTTAGGGCACCTTAGGCCAGGGAACTTCCCCTTAACCTTGCCCTCACCACCAAAATGGGAATTCTTGGCAATTCCCTTTGCCATGTGGTGGCTTCTTCTGCTTGCCTCCTGCCTGACTACTTTCCCCTGGTCCACTGGGAAAGTACTTAGTCTCATACTCCTCTTGCTCTACTAATAGAGCTTTCTGCACTGCTTCATAGTATGTAACTGCTCCAAAAGGTCTAATAGCCTTTCTAATGTCTGACTTTAGGCCTCTGACAAATCTTTTGGCCTTCAACTCCTCCAGTCCATGATACTGAGGAGCATACCTCACCAACTGATTGAATTTGTGCTCATACTCTAGGACACTGAGGTTGTCCTGCCTTAGAGCATCAAATTCAGCTTGCTTCATATCCTTGATAGCATCACTGATGTACTACTCCTGGAATAGCTGTGTGAACTCTAGCCAGCTCATCTCAATATCTCTTCCTGGCCTTCTCCCCTTCTGGAAAGCATACCTATCTCTGGTGCTCCTCCACCATATTTTTGCACTGCCTACCAGATTGTAGGTAGCCAGTGACACTCTCTTGGTGGAGCTGAGTGGCATCCTCTCAAACATTTTTTCAATGAAGATTAACCACTCCTCAGCTCTCTCTGGCCCAGCTCTTCCATCAAACTATGGAGGTCTTAGGCCTTGGAACCTCTCCAACAGTCTTACCTCATCTAGGCCTTCTAGATCCTCTGATCTATGTCTCCTGGAAAGCCCTCTGTATGGTGATGCTTTCTATGATCTTTATGACCTCTCTGCCTTCTTCTAGATCTTCTCTCATGGCCATCCTCAATCTCATTCCTAGTGGAGGAATGGTCATAGACTGAGGGATTGGTCCTGGATACCTAACCAATCTCAAACCTTAGTCTTCTTCCTCTTGGATTTCTTCTATCTTCATCTTCCTCCTTAATAGTTTCATCATTTGTGTCTTCTAAGCTTCCAGAAGGAACATATTCAGATGTGTTCCTAGTATCCTCTTCTGGTTGCTGCTGTGCATCCTGAACTGGTTCTGCTGGAGCTACTTGGACTCCTTGCTGTTGTGCTTGAATCAGCCTCATTAAGTTTTCATTGATTAGAGCTAAGTTCCTCTGAAGCTCTAACCAAACCTGAGGCACTTCAGGGTTTGGTAACCCCTATTGCCCCTGACTCCTTTTATTCTGTCCATTTCTTTGTAGCCCCGAATCAGTAGGAGGCCTTCGGGGTGGTTCCCCTCTCCCTGTGGCAACCATGTTTACTCTTTCCATTGATGATTCATTATAGAGTACATATAAAGATCATACGTATTTCATTGGTACTTGATGCTAGCGGCTGACCAAACTAAGTTCATATATGTAGATGCATGCAATGCAACTATATGCTATTGACATGTACAAACCATGCTCTAATACAAATTTCTATTACCCACTCTGGGGGCAGTCCAATTGTGGTGCCAAAATTGTGCATTTAGACTCCTAGGATTGGTAATGTTCTATAGGCCATCAGAACACTACCCTTAGTGTGCATACCTAAGTGGCTCTCTTGAGCACTATGTAAACACATGCATATTGGTTCAACCATCACACACATATTCACATTTCATGCACACCATGGTAGCAAAGAAGGAAAACACTAGCACAAGTCGTAATTTTGGCTACCACACATTAGGCAATCTTGTTAAGTTCTAGTGACTAGCCACTAGACCTATAACTTCCACTATTAAATGGTATCATTCTAGCCATGTACTGTCACACCGCACACAGGCCCCAGCCTGTGCACTCTCAGTGCCACTCACAATTTCTACCCAGGAGTTATTTAAACACACTTATGTTCAGCTGTTATTAACTACTTTTATATCTGCCATTGTTTGTTAGGTAGTTTTCAAGTCTTATTTTCTTATGCTAAGGACTTGGGAGGTGCCCCATTAGGCTTATAAGTTGATTAGAACAATTACTTGCAGCTTAAGTAAGGCCCAACCACTAACTTGCAACACAAGGCAAGGTTGTAAATTAGTAACTTGCAATACAAGCAAGGCATACACTTAGTCTTTTAAGTGTCAAGGATGTGTGCTCATCAAGTGTGCTACTCCAATGCATGTCAACAAAGAAACCCATCTCATCAAGTTTTGGAAATCAATTTTCATGTTCATGAACATTTGGTCAAGCAAAGAACACAGGAGGTTCCATTCATAAGGCACATCCATAACCACATAAGCATAGCATAACTTCGCATTCAAGCATCCATAATATTTACACAAAACCATGGTCCATCCGAGGCTAAAAATACACAAAAGTAGCCTACATACAAGTACTATTTACTTGGCAACATACCAAGAGTACCCATTATCCAAAACTAGCCAAAGTTATGCATTACAACCAAGTTCACCTATAGTACCTGAGAAGGATCTTAAAGACTATATACATGACCATAGTTTGAAGTACAAGACCTATGATTAAGTTCATAGTCATGAAGGCAAACCACCAAACTAGTGCCCAAGAACACACATCCATCTCCACTGTTAGACAAGTCCCACAATCTACTCAAAGCCTGCAAAACTTATACCTTAAGTTTTGGGCATAAACCATAAACATAAGACTTGTAAGTAGAATTCAATTAATCCAAGTTTCAATTGGCACACATACCTCAAGCAAATAGTGTAATACTAGCACACTAGCAAGCAACCGAGCACACTATTCTAGCTCAATACCCTTTCCTGAAAATTCAAACATTATGGGCATGAGTTTATACTTAGTATGATTCACAAATGACCATATAAGGTCTATTTAGTTAAGTATAAGACTTAACCTCCACTAGCTTAACTTAAACTGCAAGAAAACATAGAAAACACATATACACAATATATATATATATACACAATAATTGAGGCATTATATAAACATAATTATAATACCTACTAGTGGTTAGCACACAGAAACAACCAATCAAGCACACAACTCACACACGCACCACAAGTTCACAATTGGCTGAATACAAGCAAGTGTCCATATACTGTAATTTGCACTTCACTTCCTCATTTGCACACACCAATCCACTAGAGCTCTGAATTACATAACAAGTTGGCCCTACTCACTATGCATTCTAACACTTGCCATTAAATTGATTAGATAATCAATAACATAACCCAAAATTTCTCAATATGCCCATCAAGCAAACTGAGGTCATTTAGCAATATAGAACCATCTCTTAGTTGCCTTAACTACTTGATCATGGAAGAATTACCAAGAATCCAAGTAGAATCATGAATCCTACCTCAATATTTGAGCTTGAATGGTCTCTGTTTAGATTGAACACTTCAAGACCGAGGGTGAACTTTAATCCTTCCTTCACTTCCTTTGAATCCAAGCTTGATAATACTTTCAAGCTTTCATTCTCTCTTTAAACCAACAAGAACACGACAGCAACCTTCCAAGAACAACAAGGAATGTCTCGGTTGCTCATGAATATCCAAGACTAAGCTTGAAAAATGAAAGAATGAAGTCACCTTATGCCTAGAACAAGGAAGCCAAGATTGATTGTACCTTCAAGCTTGGAATTCCCATTCAATTTGCATGAAACCGGTAGCAACTCTTTATAAACTCCCAAGAACAGTACAAAGCTCTCATGTTTCGGCCAAGGACACAAAGGAAAGGCTTTGACCGAAGCTAGTTTTTTAATTTACTAAGTAGGAGCATGCTAAATTCGATTATGGCCACATGGATTCAATAATGGCTTAATGCCATCCTTGGCCTTGAACTAATTTGCACGGCTCATTTAGCCCTTCAAGGATCCATGACTTCATTTTAGTCACTAAAACACATGTACATTTCGGCACCAACTTTGTTTCTTGGCCAACATTGCCAAGTATAACGTAAAATAGCTGAAAATGGCCAATTTCTCCTTGCATGTTGCGGCTATTTCACCAAGATAATGGATCATTAAACAAACAAAAAAAATGATGGCATAACTCTTGGTGGGAGACAAAACTTGACCGGTCCTAACATGTGCCCAAAAGCTACCAAAAGTTGGCTTAATGCTCCACTTATCCTTGTACTTATTTGCATGGCTTATTTTGCTAGTTTAAACTTCATAGTTTTACTTGTAGCACTAGTTTAAGTATACAATATGGCCCTTGAACTTTGTTTCATGCTATAGACATCATAGTCTAATTTTTCATGTGCAATTTGAACCGAAAATTTTCCTGGTTTTGCACATACACCCTTATTCACATTTTCAATCAAGTCCCTCATTTTTATTTTCTGTTTCCTCTATTTATTCTTGGCCTAAGCCAAATACTGAGGGATGGTCCAAACAATTCCTCCCTCCTTAAAGAATTTGGTCCTCCAAATTCTTCTCCAATCTAGAATATAACTAAGGGTACTTATTGGTAATTTCCTATTCTACTTCCCAGGTTGCTTCTTCAGGAGTATGGTTACTCCACTGTACTCTTATCATAGAGATCCACCTGCTTTTTAACTTCCTAGTATCTCTTGCCAGGAATTGAATTGGCACTTCCTCATATGAAAGGTTTGGTGCCATAGTTACACTAGCAGGTATCTCTATCTCCTTGGAACTTGGAACATGTTTCTTGAGTAAGCTCACATGAAACACATCATGTATGTTACCAAGTTCTGGTGGCAAATCCAGCTGATAAGCCACATTTCTAATCGTGGCCAATATTTGAAACGGCCCTACATATTTGGGTGCTAGTTTTCCTTTCTTTCCAAATCTGATTACTCCCTTCATGGGAGAAAACTTGAGCCACACCTACTCTCCTTCTTGGAATTCCAGGTTTCTTCTCCTTTTTAGGTTGGCATAGGCTTGTTGCCTATCATTTAGAGTCTTGATCCTAGCTTTGATCAGTTTTATTTTCTCTGTAGTCTCCATAATAATGTCTGGCTCCAACTCCAACTTGTCCTCTGCCTGATGCCAGCAATGAGGAGTAATACATCTTCTACCATACAAGGCCTCATAAGGAGCCATTCCTATCACTGAATGATAGCCATTATTATAGGGAAACTTTATTAGTGGAAGATGTACAGCCCACTCGCCATAGAAGTCTATTACACAACATCTCAGCATATCTTCCAGAGTTTGTATTGTTCTTTCTGTCTGTCCATTCGTCTGTGGATGGTAAGCATAACTAAACTTGAGCTTAGTGCCCAATTCTTGATGTAGGGACTTCTAAAACCTAGAAACAAACCTAGGATCCCTATCTGACACTATGTCATTAGGTACTCCATGCAATCTCACTATCTCTCTTATATAGAGTTGTGCTAGTTTGTCCAAAGAATCAGTAAGATTCATGGGAAGGAAGTGAGCTGCCTTGGTCAGTCTATTTACAATGACCCATATGGCATTATGCTTCCTTCTAGTTAGTGGCATTCCCACCAAAAAATCCATTGATATGGATCCCCATTTTCTCTCAGGTATGGGCAAGCTTTGCAGCTTCCCTCCTAGTTTCTGGTGCTCCACCTTTACTTGTTGGCACACTTCACAACTAGCCACATGGGTACTAACATCCTTCTTCATGTATGGCCACCAAAAATATACTCTGAAAGTGTGATACATCTTTGTGGCCCCTAGATGCATGCTCAACTTACTACAGTGAGCCTCTTCCAGAATTTGAATTCTTAAGCTACCCTTTTCAGGCACAAATAACCTATTTTGGAAATATAGCATCCCTTGTTTAAAGGAAAAACCTTGGCACAATTCTCCATTTTTCTGCCCAGATATTAGTTCCATATTCTCATCACCAACCTAAGCTTCTCTGATAAGCTCCTTCCATTCTGGTATAATGGTGAGTACATTTAGTTGCTCACTTTCCTTAGCTAGTCATTGACTTGCCAAGCAAATAAGGCTCAGGCTCTTGCCCTTATGCTCAATTTCACCACCTTTGACCACTTCAGTGTAGCTTCTGCTCAAAGCATCTACCACTACATTGGCCTTCCCAGCTGTGTATTCAATTACATAGTCAAAATCCTTCAAATATTCCAACCTCCTCCTTTGTTTCATATTCAAATCCTTCTGAGTGAAAAGGTATTTGAGACTTTTGTGGTCTATAAAAACTTGGAATTTATTACCAAGAAAATAGTGTCTCCATTGCTTGAGGGCAAAGACCACTGCTGCCAATTCCAAGTCATGCACTGGATACTTCTTCTCATGTGGTCTTAATTGTCTAGACCCAAAAGCAATGGCCTACTTCTCCTGCATTAGGACACATCTTAGTCCTACCTGAGATGCATCAGTATACACTTCATATTCTTTTTCAGGGTCTGGTAAGACTAATATAGGAGCTGTGGTCAGTCTCCTCTTAAGCTCTTGGAAGTTTTCCTCACATTTTGTTTCCCAGACAAACTTCTGGTTCTTTCTCGTTAATTGAGTCATAGGGGCTGTTAAAATAGAAAATTTTGGAACAAATCTTCTATAATAGCCAGCCAACCCTAGGAAACTCCTGACTTCCCTCACATTCTGGGGCAGCTTCCAATCCAGGATTGACCTTACCTGTTCAGGATCCACGGCCAACTCTTGTTCATTTATTACATGTCCCAAAAACCCAATTTCTTGAGTCCAGACTCTGCACTTACTCTGCTTTCCATAAAGCTTATATTCTTGGAGCAAGCCAAGCACTACTCTTAGGTGTTCCTGATGAGTTTCCTCATCTTTAGAGTACACCAAAATATCATCTATGAATACTACCACAAAGTGGTCTAGGTGTGCTCTAAACACCCTCTGCATTAAGTCCATAAAGAATGCAGGTGCATTAGTAAGCCCAAATGGCATTACTGTATACTCAAAGTGTCTATACCTAGTTCTGAAGTAGTCTTAGGTATGTCTTCTTCCCTAACCCTTAACTGGAAATATCTAGACCTCAGATCTATTTTGGAGAACACTTTTGCTCCCTTCAACTGATCAAACAGATCTTCTATTCTTGGGAGGGGGTATTTGTTCTTTATGGTTAATGCATTCAGTTTCCTGTAGTCAATACAGAGTCTAAGGGTTCCATCATTCTTCTTTACAAACAACACAGGTGCCCCCCAAAGAGACACACTGCGTCTGATGAACACATTCTCAAGTAGTTCATCTAACTGCTTCCTTAGCTCTACCATTTCAAGTAGTGCCATCCTATATGGAACAGTGAATACTGGTGCTGCTCCTGGTACCAACTTAATTTTAAACTCCACCTCCCTCAAGGGTGGTAATCTAGGTAGGTCTGTAGGAAAGACCTCTGAAAAGTCCTAAACTATAGGTATCTACCTAAGTTCATTAGCTACTTCCTGGTCATTCAGTTCCAGGCATTCATAGTCACTTTCTAGAGCCATTTGTTTTAATACCTCAATTTGACAATCCATAGCTAACTCTAGTGACTTATCTAAATTATATGGTGTACAACCAAGTATAATCAGTTGTCTATTATGACAATCAATTACCACTTTATTCTCTCTAGTCAATTCATGCCTAGAATCACATCATTATCATATGTGTCGAGCACTATGAGGTCTGCTCTCCATTTCATCTTGTTTATCTGGATTTCAGAGTTTTCAACCATATGGTATGTGAATAAAACTTCATTGCCAGTAGTTTTAACCAAGTACATGCTTGTTGTGTAGTTTACTTTTAGATTCATGGTCTTAACCAAGCTATTAGAAATCACAGACAATGAAGCTCCAGTATCAAACAATGCATACACCAATTGGCCATTAAGGTAAATTGTACCTTTAAGAGCTCTCCTGCTAGTCCTTCGGTGACTAGTCTCTCTGTCTCCTACAGCCTCGACCTCAGGTGGATTTGGCACTTCCTGGAATTCTCCAAGCTAAAACACCATACCAGGGGGTCCTTTATGCCTTCTTTGCTCTGAGGGGGCCTTCGTGCCTGCCTCCTATTGGAATTCCTGGTGCACCAAGATCCTTTTAAGATATGATTTGAGCTCATTGAGCTAACTCTAGCTTGAATAGCTATCTAAGGAAGCTAGAAATAGCTCCCTTTACCTTAAGTCAGCTCACTTCAGCTATAAGTAGCTCAAAGTAACTGGACTTCAGCTCCAGTTAGCTCAAGTCAGCTCACTTCAGTTTCTGGTAGCTGAATGTAGTTGGACTTCAGCTCAAGTCAGCTCACTTCAGCTATAAGTAGCTCAAAGTAGCTGGACTTCAGCTCAAGTCAGCTCACTCCAGCTTTTGGTAGCTGAGTGTAACTGGACTTCAGTTCACTTCAGCTGAGAGCAGCTAACTCCAGCTCTAGGTCAGCTTTAGGAGCTGGACCTCAGTTCATGGTGCTTGGTTGGACCTCAAAGGAGCTCAATGGTGCATAAGTAGTATAGTGAGCTAGCTTTGTGCCAGCCCACCTTGCTTTTAGCTCAAAACCACCAAGAGACACATCTTTTGTGTAAAGGTATGTCTCTTCATCAAAAGAGATGACTATTGGCTAAAAGAACATGTCCTTTCATCCAAAGGAAATGTTCCTTGAGAGAATAGACATGTATGTTCGGCCATGGGGTGGTTATTGCACCAAGAATGATGTCCTTTGACATCAAGAGACATGTATATTCAGCCATGAGGTGGTTGGGGGTGGTTATTGCACCAAGAATGATGTCATTTGACATCAAGAGACATGTATATTCGGCCATGGGTTGGTTATAGCACCAAGAGATGTCTCTTGACCAAAGGAACATGTCTCTTAGGCCAAAGAAAGTGTTCCTTGCCCAAAGAGACATGTATTTTTGCCACCATAGATGACCCTTGGCCAAAGGAAGTGTTCTTTGGCTTAAAGGACACCTTGCTTGGTGTAAAGGGCCTTTTGGTCATCTATAAATAGCCTTTAGTGGCTGGCCATTTTAAGCACGAATTTGACATTCCATTTGCTCCATTTTTCTTGAGAGAAAAGTCTCCTCCTTCCTTTCTTTTAGTGGCCGAAATATTAGACACCATTTTAGAGCATTGTGGGTGGAATTACATTGAGATTATTCATCTCAATTCAAGCTTCAAGGTGCCCCTCTAAGATCAAGTTCTCCCTCAAGTTTTTAACCAAAGATAACCAAGAAGAAAGGTGCACATTCTCTCTTGGTTTAGTAGCATGCTAGGTTTCAATTGTTTACATGTATGTTCTTAGTAGCATGTTAGGATTTGTTTGACACAATATGTATGTAAAATTGACATACTATATAAAATGTTATATCAAATGCATAAATTATGTTAAAGAATTAGAATTATGTATGCCTATACCCATGTTGAACTCAAATGAATAAATATGCATGTGGCATATACATAAGTAGATAACATAAGAGTATGTTATCATGAGACCCTAAAATCTTCACCTCCCTCCCAGATTGGGTATATTGGTCCTTAGTTGGCGAATGGGAATCTGCTGCCCACCTTGCCTTCTGGGATTAAACCTTCCCAGTAATTTCCTCTCTTCTCCTCTCTTTGGGCAATCTCTTACCCAATGATCTGGTGCCCCACACTTGTGGCAACCAGCAGCAGTTTTGAAACATGGCTTATTGCCATGGAATTTCCCACATGTGTGGCATTGTGGACCATGTTGTTGTGGCCCCTTCTCTTTCTTGCTTCCTTTTCTTCCTCCGCTGGCCTCTACCTCTTCTCTAGGTCTCTTCTGTGTCCCTTTCTGGGAACCACTTCCACTACCAGGTCCACTCCTAGCTTGTTCCTTGAACTCCTAGTCCAGTGTAATAGTACTCTGCATCACAGAATAATAGTCTCTGGTTCCTACTGCTTTGAGGATCTGTCTCAGCTCAGGCCTCAAGCCTCTGAAAAACCTCTTGGTTCTCAATTCCTCCTGCCCCTCATACTGTGGGACATATCTGATCAGACTGCTGAATCTTTGTTCATATTCCAGAACAGTGAGATTCTCTTACTCCAGCTGATCAAACTCCACTTGCTTCTGATCTTTCTGGGCCTCACTTACATACTGTTGGTGGAAGACCTGAAGAAAGTCTGCCCATCTTATGGACCTCATTTTGGCTGGTGGTCTCGTCTGGTTTCCTTCCTGATATGTCCTCTACACTGCCCTCCACCATAATTCTACATTTCCTTCTAGCCTGAAGGTAGCTACAAGTACTTTCTGAGTGGATGATATCTCCACTCTCTTAAAAATTTTCTCTACCTGATACACCCAAAACTCTGCTTCATCAAGGTCACAGCCACCCCTGAACACTGGAGGTTTTAGTGCCAGGAACCCCTCCAGCTGGCCCTTCTTAAGTCAACCCCTTCTGGACCTTTCTTTTCTTACTTCTATACTGCTAGTTCTGTCTCTGGAGATTCTCCTTCTTGTTGTACTCTCTGTAGGAGGTTCAGTTCTCCTTGAGTAAATATAAGCATCCAGTTTTTCAATGTCTAGGCTCTCCTCATCCTCTTCTTCTGTCCTGGGTTATTGTCTAACTTCTGATCTCAACCTTCTGGCCCTAGGATGTCTTCTATCCTCGTCACCTTCTTCTTCTTCCTGATTGCCTCCGCTATTACTACGCTGATCATGATCCACTGGCTCTTTGCCAAGCATTCTCCTTTCTCTTCTGATTTCTACTTCAAAGTTTTCTCCTACTTCCATTTGCTCTGGGTTTTCTTGTATTGGTGGTTGGCCTCTAGCCAAGAATCTGATTCCTTCTGCAATCTGTGCCATAGTTACCTGCAGAGACTCCATCATCATCTTCATCCTATCTGGCCTATCCCCGCTGGGTCTAGGTATTTTGGAACTTGGCATTTGGCTCTTTAGCCAAATTATGTTCATTGGCACCTGCCTGTATCTTAGGCACCTCTGTATGCATGCCATCTCTAGGATGGGCTATTATATCCTCTACTTGCCTTAGGAATTCTCTTTCCCTACCTCTTGTTCTCATCCTGCACTTTAAGATGTAGTTATTCACATATATCCAATAATACAAGTCTTTTATAATCCTATGTGGGAACAAGTCTAGACTAATCATTCTTCTATATTAGAAGCTTCTGAACCTTAAGCTCTGATACCAAACAAAGCCTGTCACACCCCACACAAGCCCCAGCCTGTGCACTCTCAGTGCCACTCACCATTTCTACACAATAGTTAATTACACACTCTTATATTCAGGTGTTATCAACTACCTTTTATTTTGGTCATTGTTTGCTAGGTAGTCTTTAAGTCCTATTTTCTTAAGCTAAGGGCTTGAGAGGTGCTCTAGGAGGCTTATAAGTTGATTAGAACAATTTATTATGGCTTAGGTAAGGCCCAACCTCTAACTTGCAACACAAGGCAAGGCTGTAAATCTGTAACTTGCAATACAAGCAAGGAATACACTTAATTTGTTAAGTGTCTAGGATGTGTGTGCATCAAGTGTGCTACTCCAATGCATGTCAACAAAGATGCCCATCTCATCAAGTTTTGGAAATCAATTTTCATGTTCATGAACATTTGGTCAAGTAAGGAACATAAGAGATTCCATACATCAAGGCACAACCTTCCATATAACATAGCATAACTTGGCATTCAAGCATCCAAAATACTTACCGAGTAGACTAACTTAAATTGATGACATTGATATTGTATATCAACTCATCCGAGCATGGCTATGTATTTTCTAAGTGTCACTCTATGAAGGAGCGCAAAGATATCACTCCCATTACAAAGGAGGGACAAATCCCATCTTGATCATACAAATCCCTCCACATGATATGTGACATACCCAATGACCTCCTTTAAGTTCACTCAATTACGAGCAACAAAGGGAAGTATCAAAGTATATGGCTCACATGCAGGGAACCTTGATGACCTTAGGTCAAAGGACTACATATACCATGATCACTATGAGAATCACTTATGAGACTCATATAACGATCCATGTAGAGTTCCCATGGTGGGCCAATCGAGTACACAAGTTCTCCAACTTGTACCTATATCTAGACTACATATCTCATATTAGTCTCCACATATGCTAGTCATTGTGTATTATTGTAACCCATTCCACAATAATACTAGACCAGGGACATTTGAGAATATCATTATTATAGGGCTACAATTATGTTTATTACGTTACACAGAAACAAAACAACAAACATAGCTGCTGGATTAATACCTTAATAAAATATCATGGCTCAATGTGCAAAAATACAATCATCTCATAATTGGCTTTTGGGCAGAACACTAACATTCACAACCAACAAACACATGAAATGCGGCAGCAACAATAACCATAGGTTACTCCATAAAACAAATAATAAACATAACCAAATCACAATGGCAGCCCTCCTCAAGCTAATGCTTAGTCTTTGGAGGATTTTAACACTAGTTAGTACTAACTTTGGGCTCTAGAAACCCTCACTCCATTATCATAATTGAGCACTTCACACTAGGTCACAAAATGTTCAATAAGTGCACTCCCCTCACTAAGCTTGGTTCATCAAGCTCATGGCTCTCTTCCAAGCTTAGCCCTAGCTCGATGGTTGCTTGAAAATACAGTTGTTACCCACGAGAGCAAGAGAACCTTACCAAAGTAGGTAGGAAAAAAAGCAAGCTTGATCCTTGAAGTATTTAAGCAATAGCACTAGTTTGCTTTCGATTGCTTCCTTCTGCGTTCAATGTCAATGAATTGCAAGTTTGAAGGTGTGGTGGCTATGGAGGAAGTGTGGCTGTCTTTTTGGGCTAGAGAAGGCTAAAAATGGGAGAGAGGTAAGTGAATTGGCCACTTAAATGGCCTTAAATGAGCTTAAGGGCAGAAAACACACTTAAACAAGCTTAACCTTGCTTTAATTCATTTTCCTTCTCAGTAATTATGGTTTCTTTATCTTAAACTCATTGGTATACATGTGTCAAATACTTTTGACCTATTTACAAGCCATAGCCGCCCTCCCTAGCTAGGAAAACTACAAATTCCTTCATTTGACTTAAGTCAAAGACATGCACATCCTAAGGCTTACATTAGAACACTTAGGTCCTTTATGCCTTTTTGTGTTTTCCTTGTCCTTAGTTGTCTTCCATAAGCAATTTGGTCCCCTAATAGCACTTTAGACCATTCATTTCCTTCCCATAACTCTCTAAATCTATTTTGTGAAAGTTTTGCAATTGAGTACCCAAATTTCCAAAATCTTACAAAAAATTCCATAGGTTGCTTGACAAACAAGCAACCCTTAAGGATTTTCTTGGGGGCAAGTGACCAACTTGGAACACCTTTAACGAGGTGTTCATTATACCTTTTATGCCTCACATTTCAATCACTATGAAGAGAATTACATAATATGATGGCTTTTTTACCATTATGCCACACTTATAATTCTCCCATTTTTTGTGTGGTCGTAACACTAGGTTTTCCCCCTCCAAGAGAGAAAGAATTTGAAATCAAGTTACAACATGGAGCTACACCAATATCCATACCTCCATATAAAATGCCAATCATAGATATGATTGAGCAGAAGAAACAACTTGATGAACTTCTTTAAAAAGTATTCATAACGCCAAGTGTTTCACCGTCAGGAGCTCCAGTTCTCTTTGTGAAAAAGAAGGATGGATCATTGAGATTGTGTATTGACTACAGAAAGCTAAATGCTATGACTATCAAGAACAAGTATCCACTCCCTTAGATTGAGGATCTATTTGATCAACTCAAGGGAGCAAAGATCTTCTCTAAGATTGATTTGAGATTTGGATACTTTCAGCTAAGAGTAAAACAGGAGGATATACCCAAGATAGCATTCTAAAGAAGATATCGACACTATGAGTATGCAGTTATGCCAATTGTCTAGACTAATGCCCTTGCTGTATTGATGGACTTGATGAACCATGTGTTCAAACTTTACTTGGACGAGTTTGTAGAGGTGTTCATTGATGAGATCCTAGTGTATTCCAAAGATGAAAGTGAACATGGGTATCGCTTGAAAACTATCTTGAACACACTATTGAATATTCAACTATATGCAAAATGTTCCAAATGATAATTCTGGTTAAAGGAAGTGTCTTTCCTAGGACACATCATTGATGTAGAAGGCCTTAGAGCAAACCCTAAAAAGGTCAAGGCTGTGCAAGACTAGGAAACACCAAATACTGTAAATGAAGTTAAAAGATTCCTAGGATTGGTAGGCTATTACAGATGATTTGTGCTAAAAGTTTTGATGATTGCCTTAGTTCTTACTCAACTGACCAAGAAAGGTCAAAGATTTGAGTGGACTGCAAAGTGTGAAAAGTGTTTTGAGAAACTGATGAGCAGGTTGACTCAAGGCCTAATGTTGATCCTACCTGATCCAAGTAAGCTTACATTATTTATATAGATGTATCTAGATCTGGATTAGGATTATTTTTTTTATGCAAGATAGAAGCATGATTGCTTATGCAGAAAGGCAATTGAGACCCCATGAGCAAAACTATCCTACCCATGATCTAGAGCTTGTTACAGTGATCTTTGCCCTAAAATGATAGATGCATTACCTATTAGGAAGCTCATTTTTTATATACATTGACCATAAAAGCCTAAAGTACATATTCATTCTGAAAGAGGTGAACATAAGGCAAAGAAGATGGTTGCAGTATATCAAAGACTATGAATGCAGCACTAAGGGTAAAGGCAATCTAGTGGTAAATGCTTTAAGTAGAAAGTACACTGGTCTGCTAAAAATTGGATGCTTGGGAGACACTAGTGAGGGAATAGTTTAAAATGCCTTTGGCATAAGTGGCAATAATGGAAGAAGCACAAGTCTACACATTAAGTATTCAGTCTGGGTGGATGAAGGAAATAAGAATGGCACAAGAAGTAGATGAAAACCTAAAGAAGATTTCAAGGGGAGACAAAGGGTCCTTGTATGAATCATTTGCCTATAAACAAGGATTACTGTACTTCAAGGACAAAATATATGTACCGAGTATGCAAGAAGTCAGAAATGAGATAGATGAAGAAGCTCACATGAGCAAACTAAATATCCATCAAGGAAGTGAAAAGATGTACAAAGACTTGTAAACACATTTTTTATGCCAAACATGAAAAAAGACATAGCCACATATGTCTCTAAATGTGCAACATGCCAAAGGGGGAAGGTAGAGCACAAAAAACCAGCAAGAACATTGCAGACTAGTAAGGAAGTGGGTCAACATTATTGTGGATTTCCTGACTAGATTGCGTATGACTAGTTTAAGGCATGACATAATGTGGGTCATTGTTGATAGGCTAACGAAGTGTACCCACTTCTTGCTAATGAAGATCACATACTCATTGGAAATGTCAGCATAAATGTACATCAAAGAGATAGTAAGATTGCATGGAGTGCTAGACTACATAGTGTCAGATAGAGATCCAAGGTTTATAGCTAGAGTTTGGAGTGCCTTTCATAAGGTGCTAGGAACCAAAATCCATTTGAGCACTGCTTATCATCCTTAAACCGATGGACAGACTGAGAGGGTGATCTAGGTACTTGAAGACTTGCTCAGTAGCTATATCTTGGATTTTAAAGGAGAATAGGATCATCATTTACCTTTCATGGAATTTTCTTATAACAATAGTTATCAAAGCACCATTGGTATGGGTCGTTATAAAGCCCTTTATGGGATAAGGTGCATGACTCCTCATTATTGGGTAGAAGCTTTAGATAGGCTGTAGTTAGGTCTGGAAATCATCAAAGAAACAACATGCATGATCAGGAAGATACAGGAAAGATTAAGGATAGCCAATGAAAGGACCACTACTAATGTGGACAAAAGAAGAAAAGATTTGGAGTTTGAACTTGGTGATAAAGTATGGCTGAAAGTGGCACCAATGAAAGGCACTATCAGATTTGGCAAAAGAAGTAAGCTAACTCCAAGGCATATTGGTCCTTATGAAATACTGGAAAGAGTTGGCAAGGTGGCTTAAAGGTTAGCTCTATTGCCAAGTATGTCAAATTTCCATAATGTTTTCTACATCAGTATGCTTAAGAAGCATTTACTGGACACAAGACATACTATAGGAGTGGAAGACATACAGCTAGAGCCTAATCTGACATACGAAGAGAAATGTGTAGCTATCATAGCTAAGGATACCAAAAGGTTAAGGAACAAACTAATTCCCATAGTTAAAGTATAATGGTCACACCATTCTGAAAGAGAAGTGACATGGGATACTCAGAAAGAAATGTTGGAAAAGTATCCAGAAGAGTACCCTAACCTTCACAAAATGGAAAAATTACAGCATATGAACCTAAACTTATATGCTTTAATTTTCACCATAATGCATGAATTATGAAGTATAAAGTATTCATTGCAGACTCCCCTAAGTGTTACATACAATGATAGTTTGGTCATTAAGAAAGCCTTAATGGATAACTTGTTTTTCAAGTAACCTAAGGACTAAATTGTATGGTTACAAAAGTTGGGTACTCAATTGCACAAATTTCAAAATATGGCTATAGAAAGGACATGGATGGAATTGTGAGGAAAAGACATGGATGGAAATATGAAAAAAAGGACATGGATGGAATTAGGGATATTGTTGGAGACCAAAGTGCTTAAGAAAGCAAAGTTGCTCATTTATCGCATAATGCCAACTAAGGACCCAAGTGTCCACCTTTTTATCTAAAGGTTATAATGACCCTTGAAAAGGTTAAAGGTGGTAAAAAACATAATTTTCCCAGCCAAAATAGCTGGATATAATCTATCCATGTGTTGGCCAAAGTTTCAAAAATTTGCATATATGCCACCAATTCAAAGATAGAAAAAAATAAGGAAAAACTGAAGAAAAATCAATATTTCCTTGATTTCTTCCTCCATATTTTGACCCCCAGCAACTAGGGTTATTCCTTAAGGTCCTCCACCATCCACCATCACCACCTTACTACAAACAATCAAAAGAAAATAAGAGAAAACAACCGAATCATCAAGGATGGCCATAAACCCTAGTTTTTGAACTTTCCTTAGGTTTATTCGATTTCCAGCTAAGGGTAATGGTTTTCTCTAGGTTCCATGCTTGTTTATTGTTTAATACTAATGCACAAACATCCATGAAGCTAAGACCCTAAGTTTGGAAGAGAGCCAAAAGCTTGATGAACCAGGTTTAGGTCAAGGGGGAAATTGCACCTAGGTTTTCGGCCATACAGCTTTGGTAGTCTGCTATGGTAGTGAAATTGAAGGTTTTCAGAGCCTAAGTTAGTACTAAGTAAGACCTAATAACCTCCTAATACTAAGCAATAGCTTTAGGATGGCTTCCATAGTGACTTCTTAATGTTTATTTGAATGATTATGGACTAACCCTAAAGTGTTATTGCTGGCAGCGTTACGTATGTTTGTTGCTATGTTTGTTTGTGCATTTTGATGGGTAGATGTTACCCACTTTGAGGTTATCCAGTTATTGTGCCAAAATTATACATTTGAAACTCCCAGGGTTGTTACATTCTGTAGGCCATCAGAACAATACCCTTAGTGTGCATACCCAAGTGGCCCTCTTGGGCACTTGTAAATGCATGCATATTGGTCCAACCATTACACACATATTCACATTTTATGCACACCATGGCAGCAAGGAAGGAAAATACTAGCACAAGTCTAAATCTTGGCTACTGCACATTAGGCAATCTTGTTGAGTTTAAGTAACGAGCCACAGCACCCGAAACTTCTTCCAAAAAATTGTACTATTCTAGCGATGTACCCCTTGATTTCTTTGCTTCATTATCAAGTGGGGACTAAAAAAAAAAGGGAATTTGGTTTTACATCAATATCCCACATTTGGAGCAAGTTATAGATTTTTTAATTTGGTTACAAAATCCTGACCAAAGGAACAGTAACTTAGCCAAATTTGCAATGTCGTAACTTTAGCTACAGGGCTTCAAATGCAGAAATTCTAAATCCCAATTAAAACTGTAGGTGTGATCTAAGTGTGGTTAAAATTGTTCACAAAGATTCATTCTACATAGGGAGATATAGAACTTTTAGTGTAGGGTCAAAATTTTGTCCACTTTATGACCATTTTTCGCATATAAAATTTCATAAGTGTACAAATACTTCATTCACAAGGGGCAAGCCCTTGAAGGCTATCCTATACATTTCCAATACATATAGGCATTACATGATCTTGCATCTAGTAACTTTATGTAGACAAAACATAATTTACAAACAAACAGCCCATCATTCACACTTAGACAGCTTGTGCACCACATTCACATTCATAGCAAAACAGTCCTCAAATGTTCACATACTTGTTTCAAATTTACATGTAGTACATGTAAATGAATCCATGAACTACATAATGGCCTTAAATTAGAAAAAATACGCACCCAAGTTATAGGAGGGCTTTAGACACAATGCACTCCAGAAACAGGATGCTGGACAACTGCTGCATAACACAGTAAGCACCATCACTAAAAATACTAAATGTGCTCCTAAAATCAGTAAAATTTTTAGATCACAACTAGATACATTGAAGTTTAAATACCTAAATTTTAGATTAAAAATCAAACAACAATGGTCATTTTGAATGTGATCTTTTTGCTGGACCTGAAATGGTAGATTTGAGGGGAGTAAGTTTCATTGTGAAATTTAGTAAGGAGAACAATTGTAGTCTTAGGGTAATGTAACCCTTGACATTACCTACATCCAAAGACACTAGAACACAAGAAATGCAAATATCCAATACAGTGCATCCAAATGCAGCAGCCAAACACAAACAACAAATACATGTATGCGGCAGTAACAACTAACATTGGTTAGTTCGTAAAACATACATTAAACATAAGCAAATCATAATGGCAGCCCTCACCAAGCATAAGCTTGGTCTTAGGAGTGTTTTAACACTAATTAGTACTAACTTTGAGCTCTACAACTAAAATTCGCTACCATCACTGTGCACTTCACACTAAGTAATAAAACCTTCACTACGTACACTCCCCTCACTAAGCTTGGTTCATCAAGCACTTGGCTCTCTTCCAAACCTAGCCCTAGCTCCATGGATGTTTGAATAACATAGTAAATAGTACATGAGAGCAAGAGAACTCCTTACCTCAATGGGTATGCCAAATTTTGAGCTTGATCCTTGGTGCACACAAGCAATAGCACTAGTATGCTTCCAATTGCTCTTTCTCGGTTTCAACTCCAGCTAATTGCATGCTTGGAGATATGGTGGCTATGGAGGAAGTGTGGAGAGGGTGGTTTATTGGATGAGGCCAAAAATGGGAGAACAAAAGATGAGTTTGGCTACTTAAATTAGCTTAGGTGTACTAAACATCCTTACTAGCCTTAATCACGCTTTATTTCATTTTCCTTGCTACAAAACCATAGTTTCTTAGTCTTAAACTCATGGCCTATATTTGACCATCCTTATTGATAACCGAAGTGCCCATCACCTTCCAAATCCACAAGCTCGGACAAGGTACTAACCTTGGAAGATAAACTACCTGCTACTGAAAGGATGTTTGACCCCCCGAATCTGACCTCGGCAGTTCTACATTCTAGGAAACGACAGTGCCAACCTTGGGGGGACGATCAAACCATCCTCGAAAATAGGGGGTTCCCTTGAGGAAGACCACCCTCTGGCAATATACACCTGTGATACTAAAAGTGACTTCGGGAGATAAGTCCTTCTCCGAAGAGGTCTCTTCTACCAAGGGGACCTCGAGAATACGGCAGGAGCAATTAAGGACCCTCTGACACATCCCCGACAAGCCGCCCCCAGACACGCTTTGACACGCCGCCTGTAGAAATACTTTAGTATGCCACTCTCGGGTTGCCTAGGCCCCCGGCCAGATGTTCACCTTTCCCTCGAAGACGTGGAGCGCATCCCACCGAACACGTGTCACGATCTGGGCCAGCCGCATAAGGAGAACTACTACTGTTTGCCCTTCTATAAATACTTGGTAAGCACCCCAGGTAAGGAGGAGGGCACGAGAGACCATATTTTTCCACTTTCTACTACCTCCACGTCTCCTAAACACTGACTTGGGCATCGGAGGCTCCTCCTCAGGAAAAGACTCTAGGGACCTCTTAACCTCTATCTTCTGAGCTTTTCAGGTGACCTCTCCTGGGAAACCTCCACTCTAGGTGCTCCTCCTCACAGGAAGTCCCCTCGCTTCTACCATGTCACACTACAAAAATGCTGCCGGGCATCATTTGGCGCCGTCTATGGGAAATCACCCCCAGGTTGCCGTCGTTGAAACTCGGCGTTACAAGGACAATGGGCTTCCGAAGCACCCGTCCGTGCCAGAAGGTTAGCCGGCAACCGAACAAACTGCAGTAGGGACTTCCTTGCCAGAGGATGAGTGCCCCTTGACCATCACCATAAGCTTCCTACATGAATTCCAACGCTCCGTTGTGGCCAAAATGACACAGCAGCTAGACCGGAGATGGCCATACCCAGCCTCGGGCCGAAGGCCACCCTCGCCGGTACCTTGCCGAGAAAAGAGTCCTAAATCAATGCCTAGGAGCTCGGGATGCGGGGATCAATGTGACGAATCCTCGACAGAAAATGTGCCCCTTGGGACGCGACCCACAGAAGAAACAGGGTCAAAATGACCCCGAACTCCCCGCCGAAGGAGTTCTTCACCTGAGGAAAAGTTGCCATCCCCTCTACACCGAAGTCAGTCCCAAAAAAGAAGGCATCGATCTTCATTTCCGGAGACCTTCAGGCAGCAGGAAGAAGAGCCCAGTGCCACACTCTTTGTGGAGAAAATCTTAAAAAGGCTAGAAAGGGTGGAAAGGCAGGTGGCTCGGAAGCCTGTCTGGGCTAGACTATCTGAAACCTTCAATGGAGATGAGTCACCATTTACCCGAGTAGTGGTCGAAGCACCTATGCCTAGTGACTTTCGTGTACCTCGGCTAGAGTCCTACAATGATCGTATCGACCCCCAGGCTCACCTGACCAAATACAAGCGCAGTATGGTGTTGCACGGTCCTGACGATGCAACCTTGTGCAAATGCTTTAAGGTCATTCTCGTCGGGCCAGCAATGGCATGGTATAACTCATTGGCTACAGGAACCATTATTGAGTTCCAAGAGTTATCTACTGCCTTCACAAAGCAGTTGATCGGAAGCCGGCCCACAGCGAAGATGCCAGTCCGGATGTTTGACATAGCTTGTCCCAGGCTGAAGTACCGGAATAGGAAATAGTTGGCCAAAGGAGACAAGGAAAAATTGTGTCTTTCCTACTATTGAATAAATATCTGTTTGCCTACTCACCGAAAGACATGCTAGGGGTAGACCCTTGCATAATACAGCATAGCCTTAAAGTGAGCCCAGAAGCAAAGCCTGTTCGCCAAAAAAAGTGAAGTTTCTCGGCACACAAAAACAACTTCATCAAAACCAAAGTCCAGCACTTAATGGATGCAGGTGTAATCAGAGAGGTCAAGTACCCCGAATGGCTAAGTAACGTGGTTATTGCCACAAAAGAAGGGAGCAACAAACTCTGAATGTGCATCGACTTCCAAAACTTAAATGATGCTTGCCCTAAAGATTCGTATCCTCTCCCGCCAATAAATCAATTGGTAGACTCGACTACTGAGTATGGACTCTTAAGCTTCCTTGACGCTTTCAGTGGATATCATCAAATCAGGATGGATCCCGAAGATGAGGAAAAAACCACCTTCTTCACTGGAGTTGGTACATATTGCTATGTCAGGATGCCGTTCGGGCTCAAAAACACCGGATCCACCTACTAGAGGCTGATGAACAAGGTCTTCAATGACCAAATAGGGAGAAACATGAATGTCTACGTCGATGACATGATAGTCAAGAGCAAGCTTCCCATCAATCATATCACAGATTTGGAGGAAACTTTCCACCAACTTAGGGCATTCGGAATGCGACTTAATCCAGAAAAGTGCATCTTCGGCGTAAGTTCAGGCAAGTTCCTCGGGTTCATGGTATTAGAAAGCGGTATCGATGCCAACCCGGAAAAAGTCAAAGCACTACTCGAGTTCTGAACTCTCGTTACAACAAAGGATGTCCAAAGGCTTACGGGAAGAATAACCTCCCTTAGTAGATTCATTTCCAGGTATGGGGACCGTTGCCGAGCATTCTTTAAAGTCCTTACCAAAGCAGAAAAAAATGGTGGCAACCTCGGAGACGAGGGCCATCTTTGGAACGAGGAGTGCCAAAAGGCCTGGGAAGAGCTCAAGGTCTATCTAGCTCTCCTACCCACTCTTCAGCATCCACGAGAGGGAGAGCCTCTCGTATTGTACCTCGCGGTCACAGAAAAAGCACTAAGCTCGATTCTCATAAAAGAAGAGGGGGTGGAGCAGTGGCCAGTGTACTACGTGAGCAGGCCCCTGCATGGTGCCGAAGTCAGTTATCCCCTGCTACAAAAGGCTATTTATGCCCTGGTGTTAGTAAGCAGGAGACTACGTCTAATGCGGTCCGGTGGTGCGGACCGGCATCTCCACTGTGTGCAGTGGTGAGGGTAGTAGGGGGTCCTGGAGGCGAGGGTTAGTCCAGAAGGAAGGTGTCCAGGGTGGATCACCTTAAGTGATCGCCGGCAGCTTCTTGGTCCCGTGAGCAGGGTAACGACGGGAAGGACCTCCGATGTGGGAGAGAGCCCAGTGGGGAGATTCTTCAGGGAGACTTGGCTGAAAACACCCAGAAGACAGGGGTTAGGAGGCCTCCGGTGTGGTTTTCTGGGGGGGAACCTCCGACGCCCAAGTCAGTGCTTTGAGAAAGAGAGATACTTAGTAATAATCACAAGGGACTCTTGCCTGGCGTGTCTTTCTGAGGGCCGAAGGGAGAGTATTCAGGCGGAGGGGGTAGCGCGTCCTCTGTTTTTCGGCCTCTTTCTCTGTCCTCTCGTTAGAAGGTCCCCCATTTGTGACCATTTCTCTGGTATATAAGAGAGGGGTGACCTTTTCAGATTGTGGCACGTGTATGGACGATGGTGTTCATACTTCTAGGCGTGGAGGCCCCTAGCCACCTGCAGGCTCCTTGGGCCGTGAGCTGTAGCCCTTCGTGACAGGACATTAGACTGCGACTGCGTGTTAGAGCGTGTCTGAAGGTGGTGTGTCAGAGACGTATGTGAGCGGAGTGTCAGAGACTCCTTGATAGCTGTTGCCGTACAACCGAGGTCCCTTTGGTTGATGTCTCACTTCGGGGTGAGGAGCCTTTTTCCAGAGTCAGGCTGGAACTTCGGTGTTAGGCTCACCTCCTAAGTGCTTGGCTTAGGCCAAGAAGCATAAACAAAACAAAGAAGACTGATGTAAGTACTATGGGAACTAGTATAGTGGTCTATGTGCAAAGCTGGAAACTTTCAGGGCTTAACTGTTAGGTACCTCCTAAGAGCTTGGCTTAGGCCAAGAAAAACAAAAGAAAACAAGAGAAAACAAAAAGGAAGGATAAGGAGAACTATAGAAACTAGCACAGTGGTCTATGTGCAAAGCTGGAAACTTTCAGGGCTTAACTGCACATAGAAACTAGATTATGGAAAGACAGACAGAAAACAGAGAAAGGGGATCAAATTGTACACTTAAATGAGTGGTACAATTAGAACTATCAACTTTAAGTTGATCATTTCGGCCATGCAAGTTTTTAAGGTGACTAGTGCCATACTAAGCCAAATTGTGGGAGACAACAATGATTGCTAGTCTAGTCTTGTCTACCACTAAAAAACTATTCACTAGTTAACTAGTTAAACTAACTAGTTTGTTAGCTAGTTACATGGTCGGTTAAAGAACTATTCCTTGCTTTCTCTTGACCGAGAGCTTGCTCATGAACTTCATTCACCATTTGGCTTGAAATCAAGCAAGTCTAGGAAGCAATTGAGGGAAACAAGCTAGAAGACTTGGTTTCGGCACAACATTACTTGGAATCAAGCTTTGTTCATGAGAAATGGAGAAGGACCGAACCAAGGCAAGCTAGGTTTGAGGTATTTCTTGTTATCTTTCCTTGAATCCATGGTATTTCTTCCATGAACAAGGATATTGAGTGCTTAAACGATATTAAGCTAGGTGAATTGAGCAATTGTTATGTTGAAGTGAAAACCTAGTCTTGGCCGAAAGAATGAGTTGATACAGCTTGGTGTTCTCCATTGTGTACATGGAAATTTATCCATAATTCAAGTTAATTGGTGCCTATTTGATCTTATGCTAGGCAATTTTGAGCAAGGAACATCAAAGTGTGGAAGTTAGTGTTTGGCCGAGAAGCTCATTTTGAGGTAATGTTATGTTCTTCGTTTGATTACATGGTAATGGTGTCATGAATAAGGGTTATTGATGATTTGGTGATTATATGATGGATTACATTGATGAAGAACATTAAAGTGTGAAAAAGGGTACTATGGCCGAGAGCATGGATTAGTGTAATTAGGTGTTCTTCATCTAATTGCATGGTAATGGTGCCATGAACGTTGATTAATGATGATTAGGTGATTGTATGTTGGATTGGATGAGTGAAGAACATTAGTGTTTGGCAATGGGCATTATGGCCGAGGGCTTGAAGTAGTGTAATTTGGTGTTCATCACTTGGTTACATGGTAATGATGCCATGAGTGATGTTCATTGAGGATTAGATGATCATGTAATGAGTTAGTTTGATGGATAACACAAATATGTGGAATTGGGCATTGTGACCGAGAGCTTAAGCTTGTATGTTGTAGTGTCCTTCATTGAAATCATGGTAGTTAGTCCATGAGTAAGTGTTGTTGATGCCTATGTATTGTTATGGTAGGCATTGTGATTGAAGAACACTTGGGCATTTGAAGTTGGCTTGAAACCGAAAGCTCTTGAGGTAGGGTTCACTAACACTTGATGTTGCTTGGTAATGTACCATGGTTCAAGTGTTTAGAGTGGCTAAGTGATGGTTAAAATTTGCCAAATGACCTTAGTTGCTTGATGGGCTATTGAAAATACTTGGTCTACTTGTTGATTAGCTAATTGACTATTGTACATGTACTAGAAATGCAAGTAAATGTGGCCTATTTGCTTGGCATTTTGGAGCTCTAAGTGGAAGTGGTATGTTGAAGGTTTTTTTTGTGTGCATTGTGCACATGGGTACATGTATGGTTCATTATGGCCGAGAGCAAACATGTGGAGTGTGTGTGTGTACTTGTGTGCTTTGGTGTTTCCATGTGCTTGCTAACCCCACTTATGGTATTATGGATTATTTGCTATGGTTAATTATCTTGTATATGTATGTGCTTGGTTTCCTTGTCTTGGTGTTTGTTTTGCAGGTAAAGCTAGCTAATGGGAGGTTAAGCTTTGAGTGAATACTCAGCTTAACTAAATAGACTCTTTTTAGAATTGAATATATATGAGTGAATCCTACTGAGTTTTACTCACTGCCCATCCTTTTATTTCAGGCAAGGACATTCGGCCTGAGTAGTGCTAGCTTGCTTGTTGCTTGTGTTTTGCACTAATTTGCTTAGTTTCCAAGGTATGTGCCAATGTGTGCTTGGCTTATCATTTTAGGTTCATTACAAGTCTTATATCTTTGTTGGCCGAGACTTATGAGCTAAGTTTGCAGGCTGTAGTTGGAGACTTGTCTAGGGGAGGCTATGGATACTTGGACTTTGGCTCTGATCATAATATTTGCTTTCATGACAATGAATCAGGCAATTGGGTTGGTGTTGCAGTGTGTACTTTTGTATGGAATTCTCAAAGCCCTGTTTGACCATTAGTGGTCTTCGTATGTAAATACTTGGCGTGTTTAGCTTTTGGTTTCATGGCATGTAGCCATGTTGGACACTAGGTAGACTACTCTTTTGTGTACATATGTGTAGTCCGTGATGCCTAGACTTATGTTGGTTTTGTTGGGTTTATATGCCAAGTTATGTATGGACTTATGGATGGCTTTATGCCTGTGCTTGGATACTAAATGTTATGGGCCAATGTTTGGCACTTTTATGTGATTAGTTATGGGCCTTGTCTTATGGAAATGTTGTGCACCAGTATGTGTATGTTGTTGGCCGAGAGCATCATGTGCATTATACCTATGGTTTCAAAATCAAAAACCAACATTGATGCTTCTTGGTTGTCATATAAGTAGCACACTTGATTACACACCAATTATGCACTTAAAACTTCATTAAGTGTTGCCTTGCTAGGAATGCAAGTAATCAATATAAGCCTTGCTTGTTGTGCAAGTTAGTCGTATTTGATAGCCAAAAGGCTATCGCCTCCCCCAGTATGAATTTCCCCGAAGGTTTGTCCGGGGAGCCTGACGTAGCTCGGAAAGAAGCATTGCCACAGACCTCGGCAGAAGCGAAATCAAGCATGACGAAGTAAGCACTTCGGCTGAAACGCCAGGTTATCTAAATGTGTCGTTGACTCTCTCAGGGAACCGAACATATCGCCTTCGAGAGAAAAGAACCAGCTACTGAAAGCAGGAGAGATTCTCCCCGAAGGTGGAACTCCCGAGCTAGAGAACTCCCCGAGCCACCAACGTGATTCCCGAAGAAAGGCGTCCGTACCAAAAGATGACCTCGCCCAAAGGACCTCGGGAGTACGGCATGAGCATTTAATGAGCATTTAAGGAGCCTCTGACAGGTCGCCCATACGCTGCCTGAAACGGCGGCCTGACGCGCCGAAGCCGTCCGGGTCTTGTCACGACTTGACTCGGTTCAAGGCTCAAGGAGCCTGCCACTGGCTACTTGTCCCCTACGTCCGAAGGTACAGAAAAGATCTGACCGAACACGTGTCATGATCTAAACGGGCCAGGCTTCCCTATAAATACACAGGAACACGTCCTGGCAAGGGATTGGACTCCTCTCTCCTGAAAAAACACAAACAGGCAAGACCGCAAAACTTCCTAAGTGTCCCCTTTTACCTTCTCAGGAAACTGACTTGGGCGTCGGAGGCTCCTCCCCGGAAAATCATCCCGGGGACCTCCTAACCCTTTTTTTTTCGGAGTCTTTCAGGTACTTTCCCACCTGGGGAACCTCTCCGTCAGACGTTCTCCCTCCTCGGAAGCTCCCTTGGAATTCACCATGTCGCAAGACGAAGATGCTGAAGGGCATCATTTGGCGCCGTCTGTGGGAAACCACCCTCAGGTTGCCGTCGTTGAAACTCGGCGTTCTAAGGACAAGGGACTTCCGAGGTCCCCGTCCGCGCCTGAAGTCCAACCGGCTACTGAGCAAACTCTTCCAGGGACTTCCTTGCCTGAGGAAGAACGTCCTCTGGTCATCACCATGAGTTTTCTGCGCGACTTCCAGCGTTCTGTTGTGGCCGAAATGGCACAGCAGATAGACAGAAGGTGGCCACAACAAACTCAGGCCCAGAGGCCTCCTTCGCCAGCGCGCCCTCGAGAGAGAAGTTCTAAATCAGCTCATCGTACTTCGGGAAGTGGAGACCCACGAGAGGAATCTTCAACAGAAAACACGCCCCTCGGGGCACGGCTTGCGGTACAGACGGAGTCCAAGCGACCCAAAACCCCGCGCCGAAGGAGCTCGTCACCTGAGGCGAGGTCCCCATCCCCTCAGCGCCGAACTCACTCCCCGAAGAGATGCCGACGATCCCCTTTCCCCGAAGAAGAGCCTAGCGCCACACTCCTTATGGAGAAAATATTGGCGAGGTTGGAAAGGGTGGAAAAACAGGTAGCCCGCAGACCTGTCTGGGCCAGACTATCTGAAACTTTCTGTGGCGATGAGTCACCGTTCACCCGAACAATAGTCGAGGCAGCCATGCCCAGTGATTTCCGGGTACCTCGGCTAGAAACGTACGATGGCCGAACAGATCCACAGGCCCATCTGACGAAGTACAAACGGAGCATGGTGTTGCACGGGGCTGACGATGCCACTCTATGCAAATGTTTCGAGGTCACCCTTGCCGGCCCTGCTACAGCATGGTATAACTCTCTGGCCCCAGGAACCATCAGAGAGTTCCAGGAGCTGTCCACTGCCTTCACCCAGCAGTTTATTGGAAGTCGTCCTACGGCGAAGATGCCGGTGCAGATGTTCGACATAGCACAGAGGAACGGGGAAACCATCCGTGACTATGTCGAAAGATTTAACCGAGAGGCCCTAAGTGTTCCAGACTTTCGGCCAGAAATACGCATCCTCGCCATGATACGGGGCCTTCGGAGGGACTCACAGCTATTTTACGAGTTTTCCAAAGACCCCCCAGACACGCTCGGTGAATTTTTCCGAAGAGCCGAGCAGCATATGACAGCCGAAGAGCTAAGAATGGAGGGGCCAAAGAATGAACATTCCCGTCCCAAAGGATCAAGCCAGCAAGCCAAGTATCTGACAGAGCAAACAGGACGACCTCGGAGGTTCAGGGGAAGGAAGCCTCCTCCGAACTTTACACCCCTGAACACCACAAGGACCAACATCCTCATGACAATGGAGAAACAGGGGTCCCAGATTCAGCGACCGAAGGCGATGACCGCTGACAACAAAAAGAATATGAAGAAGTTCTGTCAGTTTCATCGCGACCACGGTCACGACACCGAAGACTGCTTCCAGTTGAAGAAGTATATCGAGTCGCTGATTAAGCAAGGCCAACTGCGGCGCTATCTGCGAATGCCTTCGCCGAAGGCAAGAAGAGAGGAGGAAGGAAAGGCTGATGAAGATGAGTATGACTCCGACAGAAGGAGGAACCGAAGTCCAAAAAGGCGCCTCCCACCTTCGGCGGGGGTAATACAAACCATCACCACTGGACTGCCATCCTCGGGGAGAAAGAGGAAAGCTAGGGAAATAGCAACGATGGAGTACCAAAGCCCATCGAAAAAACTCACCCGAAGAGATGGTTCCTCCGTCATTTTCCCTCATGACGACCCATTGTTGGTCATGGCAAGAATAGGAAATTGGGACGTCAAAAGGGTATTGCTTGACGATGGATCAAACGCCGACGTCCTATTCTCGCATCTGCTCCCAAGCTTGGGAATATCCAGCATCGACCTCAAGCCTGTTACTTCACCAACCTTTGGAATAGGACCCTCAGAGCTGCCCGTCCTCGGCTGGATCGACCTTCCCCTGATGATGAGAGGGAGTTCGATCAACGGAAAAGGAGAAATTTTTGCCTCCACAATGACGAGGTTCATTGTCATGGATGTCCCTTCGTCGTACAACGCCATCCTTGGAAGGCAAACACAAGGGAATTTGCACATTCGCCCAGATGTGAAGTACTTAACAGTCACCTTCGCCACCAAGGACGGAGACGCCGAAATTTTCATCGACCAAGCCGAGGTCAGGAAGGTGTTTGTCAAAGCCCGAAAGGCCCCAGCAGCCAACTTCGCACAAACCTTAGCAGGAGGGACACTACCGACCGAAGAACCAAAAACGGGCGGGGCGGAAAAGTTCGCAGAAGTAGAAACGGAAGAAATAGAACTTGTCCCCGGCCAAAATACCCGAATAGGGAAAAACTTGGCCGAAGGTGACAAGAAAAACCTTGTATCCTTTCTACTGATGAATAAAGTAAAGGATGCCAGGGGTAGACTGTTCGCCTACTCGCCAAAGGATATGCCAGGGGTAATTACCCTCGCATAATACAACATAGCCTTAAAGTAAGTCCGGAAGCAAAACCTGTCCGGCAAAAGAAGCGAGGCATCTCGGTCCACAAAAGTAAATTCGTCAAAACCGAAGTACAGCGCTTGATGGACGCAAATGTAATTAGGGAGGTCAAGTACCCCGAATGGCTAAGCAATGTGGTCATTGCTACAAAAGAAGGGAGTAGTAAGCTCCGGATGTGCATCGACTTCAGAAACTTGAACGATGCCTGCCCGAAAGATTCCTATCCTCTCCCACCGATAGACCAGTTGGTCGACTCAACTGCCGAATATGGGCTCCTAAGCTTCCTCGACGCCTTCAGTGGGTATCATCAAATAAGGATGGATCCCGAAGATGAAGAAAAAACTGCTTTCATCACCGAAGGTGGAACATATTGTTACACTAGGATGCCCTTCGGGCTCAAAAATGCAGGAGCCACCTACCAAAGGCTGATGAGCAAAGTCTTTCATGACCAAATAGGGAGGAACATGGAAGTCTACGTTGATGACATGATAGTCAAAAGTAAGATGCCTAAAGACCATGTCACAGACCTAGAGGAAACCTTCCAGCAACTCAGAATATTCGGAATTCGACTTAACCCCGAAAAATGCGTCTTCGGCGTGACCTCGGGAAAATTTCTGGGCTACATGGTATCAGAAAGGGGCATTGATGCTAACCCAGAAAAAATTAAGGCTCTGCTCGAATTCTGAACTCCTGTCACAGTGAAAGACGTGCAGAGACTCACTGGAAGGATAACCTCTCTTAGCAGGTTCATCTCCAGGTACGGAGATCGGTGTCGGGCATTCTTCAAAGTCCTTACTAAGGCAGCAAAAAGAGAAAACGACCTCGGGGATGGTGACCATCCTTGGAATGAGGATTGCCAAAAAGCCTGGGAAGAACTTAAAATCTATTTGTCTCGACTGCCTACTCTGCGACAACCTCGCGAAGGAGAGCCCCTCATCCTGTACCTCGCTGTTTCAGAAAAAGCAGTGAGCTCGGTCCTTGTGAAAGAGGAAGGGTCGAGACAATGGCCAGTTTATTACGTAAGCAAATCCCTGCACGGCACCGAGGTCAGGTATCCATTACTCCAAAAAGCCATATATGCCTTGGTGCTGGCAGGAAGAAGATTGCGGCCATACTTTCAGGCTCACCCCATCATCGTCCGAAGTAGTCTGCCTCTACGGGATGTTATGAAAAAAGTTGATCATTCGGGAAGACTTTCCAAATGGTGTATAGAGCTTGGCGAACACGACATTGTTTATGAACCTCGGAAAGCCATAAAAGCTCAAGCACTGGCTGACTTCATCGCCGAAGTACCTACCACCGAAGATAGCCACCCGGATCCTGGCGAAGGTGAGCCAGAATGGACGCTGCATGTGGATGGAGCCTCAGGTTCCGAACACCAAGGAGCCGGGGTAATCATCAGAGGACCCGAAGGTCTAGAGGTGATAAAGGCCATCAAGTTCAACTTCAGCGCCACCAATAATGTGGCTGAGTATGAAGCTCTGATAGCAGGGTTGCGCCTGGCCAGAAAAATTGGAATAAGAAACTTGAAGGCTCACAGTGACTCCCAGCTGGTAGTTCGGCAAACGGCAGGGGACTACGGCGCGAAAGACCCAATTTTGGCAAAATACCACGAACTGGTGACGAAGCTCATTCGAGAGTTCGACACCATACGCATCGAAAATGTACCTCATCGGGAAAACACCGAAGCAGATTGCCTGGCAAAGGCAAAAACATACACCGAGGTACTAAACCACCCGAGCATTGAAGTACTGAGCATAGTAACTTCGGAAAAGGGCTGGAAAGATCCAATAAAGAGGTATCTTGCGGACAACGCGCTCCCCGAAGACCCCATCGAAGCCGCAAAAGTGCGAAGACGCTCTGGGCGATTCTTCCTAATAGGCGAAGAACTGTATCGGCAGGGATATGCAAATCCTTTACAGAGGTGTGTTGGCGAAGAGGATACTGAAATGATCCTCGAAGAAGTCCACGAAGGCGCTTGTGGTTCACATATTGGAACTGACGCCCTCGCCGCAGTGGTACTTCACCAAGGATATTTTTGGCCTACCCTAAGAAAGGATGCCCGACAGTTCGTCCGAAAATGTGACAGCTGCCAAAAACACGCAAAAATCCAGAGGACACCCTCGGAAATGGTGACTTCGGCTGACTATCCCTGGCCCTTCATAGTTTGGGGCATAGACCTCATTGGGCCGCTCCCAACAGCCCCCGGAGGCGTGAAATTCTGCGTGGTCGCAGTAGACTACTTCTCTAAATGGGTCGAGGCAGAACCATTAGCAACTATCTCAGCTAAAGAAGTGCAGAAGTTCGTATGGAAGAACATTGTATGCAGGTTTGGCATACCGAGGATACTGGTAGCCGATAATGGATCCCAGTTTATAGACAAAGGGTTCCAGGACTTTGTCAACAACCTCGGAATAAAGATGCACTTCGCCCCAGTAGCCCATCCTCAAAGCAATGGCCAAGTAGAGGTATCTAATAGGACCATAAAAGATGGTCTGAAAAAGAGGCTGGGGGAAGCAAAAGGGAAATGGCCAGGCGAACTCCAGAGTGTACTGTGGAGCTACCGAACAACACCCCGAAGAGCCACAAGGGAAACGCCTTTTTCACTCATCTTCGGTACAGAAGCCATCATCCCAATCGAGGTAGTGCAACCATCAATTCGAGTGCAAGTTTTTGATGAAAGTGGGAATGATCTCAGCCTGAGAACCAAGCTCGACCTCGTCGGCGAACACAGAGAAATAGCCGAACTAAGAAGAAAAGCTTTTCAGCAAAGAGTGGCCGCGGCTATAAACTTGCGCGCCAGGCCAAAAGGAATAAAGAGAGGAGACCTCGTTCTCCGAAAGAATGAATTCGCACCTCGAAAGCCATCCCACGGAGTATTTCGCGCTAACTGGGAAGGCCCTTACCTGGTTCTTGCCGAAGTACGAAAAGGGGTCTACAAGCTCGGCGATTCCGAAGGCGTAGAATTAAAAAATACGTGGCATTCGGACGCCTTGAGAAAATTCTATGCTTAGAATCTCGGCGAAGAAGACCGTGCTGTACAAAGAAAGAAAAATTTTCTCTAAAGCATAAAAAGTTTCTTAGCCAAAAAGTCCTAAGCATGAGTGGTGCGAATTCCGCAAAGGTGGCCGGCTAAAATAAGCGAAGGTATTATTTTCCGAAGTCTCTTGAGCAAACGTGTTCGGGACAACAGAGAAAATCTGGCGAAAGACTTAGCCAAAATTTTTGGGCATAAGTTGAACAAATCAGGATTTCGCGAAAGAGGTCACCATGATAAGCACAGACAAAGTTTTCCGAAGTCTCTTGAGCGAATAAAGTTCGGGGCAAAGGGAAACAAAGAATCTCACGAAAAGATTTAGCCAAATTTTCAAGGTCTTTATTGAGATAAGTGTGCTTACAAAAAAGATAGCCAGAAGAAGAAGTACAAAAAAGAAGAGAAAGAAGAAAAAGGGCCCTAGAACAAACTAAGGGTTCTCGGCGTCCCGGGAGTCTTCGGCTCCTGCGTCCTTTTGCACCACCTTCGGCGCCGGAATAGAAGGAGGCAGGTTCAGATGATCAATCTTAGACCAGGACCACCGAGGTCCCTCGGGAATGTCCAGGGCCGCCAGGAAAGAGAGGTCCAGATCTGGGAACCTCTGAAGGACTTGGTGCCGAACAAGACAGAACCCGTCCTGAAAACCAACCTTGGTCATCTGGTCAGACTTGTCCTTCTCGACCTCAAGCTCCTCGAAGTCCTTCTTCAAATCTGAGACCTTCTTCTTCAGCTCCTTCACTCTCTTCTTTTCCGGCTCCTTCTTCATAGCATCGACCTCGGCTTGGAGCGCAGCCTTCTCAGCAAGCGCCTTCGCCAGGAGCCCTTCGGCCTCTGACTTCTCTTTCTGATGCGCCTCATTTTCCGAGATCAGCTCCGCCATTTGGGAGCCGAGGTCAGAAATTTTCTGGGAGGAGTCCCTCAAAAGTTCCTCTTTTTCTTTCTGGAACTCCTCCCGAAGGGTGGCAACTTCCTTCTCCGCAGCTTGAGCCAGCTGCAGGTTCTTGACAGCTAATTCTGAGCACATGGCCTTAGTTTTTTCTATGGCTTCTAAGGCCTTAGCTCGGAACTCCGTCTGCCTCGCCACCCGAACTCGGAGAAAGCCGGCGTATCCCAGAAATTGCAAAAGGATAAAGGCGAGGTCATTAAGACAAAGAGAAAACCAAAAACTTAGAAAAAAATTCAAGGGAGGAAGATAGACGCAAAGTATACCTGGGCGGCGTGTTCGAAAAGCTTCACGGCGAGAGAATCGTCGCCCGGGTGAGCCGCGGCAATGGCCTTGAAGGAGGCATCGGTGAGGACCCATTTCGAGATCTCTATAGCCATTTGCTGGCAGTCTCCGGAGTACAAATTCATGTCCTCCGTAAACATCCAAAAAGGCTCCTTCGAGACTTTTCCCTTCGGGATGCGGGCGTCCCGAAGGGCTCTCCTCTTTGCATGCTCAGCTACCCAACCCGGAGTGAGTGACTCTTCTATACGGCAAAACAGAAAATTGGTCAGGGCAAGAAAACCTCAAAGATCATCAAAAAGAGGAGCACCACAGTTTGTTAGAAGAACAAACCTGCTTGCACTTCGACGACGTCGTCGTCGGAAGCTCGAGCCTCTTCGGCAGAAATCCCCTTGCCTTTTCTTTGGCGCCGTTCTTCGGTAGAAGAGGCCTCTACCACGGCGCCCAGAAGAGCCTGCGACGGGGTAGGACTTTGAGGAGGGACCTCAGCAGCAACCTCGGACTGAGGGACAGTAGCAGCCTCGGGCTCCTCGCCCACCTCTTCGGAAATCTCCGGAAGAGGGGGGGCACATCCTTCTTCGCCCGTTTGGAAACAGACGGCCCAGCCCCAGACGTTTTCCGTCTTCGGGAGGCAGCTTTCTTCGTCTGCTCACCCTTCGCGGGCTGACCGGTGAAAAGGGCTTTGTAGAAGGCAGCAGTGTCCTCGCCCATTTCTGAAAAGGAAGAAAGACATCAAGTAAATCGTGAGCTCCTTTATCGACGAATGGTCGGGGGTGAGGCCCTTTGAGCGGGTGGAGGTTGCGGTAACCTCTGATCAAGCTGCTGAGTGATTTCGGCAATGATAGAATGCTGGAAATCTCGTAGGAAGCTCATCGTTACCGTTTCAGGATGATCATCCTCCGTCATAAAAGTTTCTGCCATAGGCAGAGTGGTCACCTGCTGAGTCTCAGGTGCGAGGGAGGGTCTTGAAACCCCTTTGTCCTTCGCGCACCGAGTCTCCACGACGGCGATATGGGATAGAGTTCCCAGAGACAGCTCCAATTGGTGGCTTGCGGCGGCTTTGTCGTGTGCCATTGTGTGGGTAAGGAGGGCTTCTGACGGAGGAGAGCAGCTTGGGAGGAGATTCCCCAGTGGAGGATACCTGAAATGCTCCAGAAAACACAGGTTTGGAGGTCCCCGGAGTCTATTTTCCGGGGAGGAGCCTCCGACGCCCAAGTCAGCACTTGTAGGTGACTAGATGATGTGCTATTTTGTGTATTCCAAGAGAACTTTCTTACCTGGCTGGGATGCTTCCTGGGCGTTTATAAAGGGGGCGTACAGAAGCCATTCTCCTCTCGTGGTCGTCCCAGATTACGACACGTGTTCGGTGGGATACGATCCCGGCTTTTCGGGGAATGAAGGGACACTTATCTCAGTAAAAGTCACCTGGCTAGAAGCCTAGGCATTCCGAGAGTGTCGTGTCGAGTGTCCTTGTGATGGCGTGCTCCAGTGATAGCGTGTCAAAACGTACTTGGAGGGCGACTTTATGGGGAGGTGTCAGAGGCTCTTTAAATGCTCTGTTTGTACTTCCCGAAGTTACTCTAACATTTGCAGTAGTATATTCCCCGAGGATGGTCCCTCTGAGGGATACTTCTGCTTCTGGAGAGGGTCTGATTGTTCTACCGAGGTTGGTCCTACCGCTCCCTAAGGAGGCGAATTCCCAACATTAGGCCAGGGGGTCGTTTTATCCTTCCGACCTCGGCTGATAGTTTTCCTCTGTCGAGGTCGGTACTCCGTCAAGTCTGGGAGCTCGGCCAGTGATGGGCACCTTGGCCATCACATTGTCACCAACTTCAAACTCCAAGTCTCTCTTCCTTCTGTTGACATAGGCTGTGGTTATTTCATTGGCTGCCTTTAATCTTTCTTAAATCTTCTTGATATTGGTAGTAGTTTCCTCAATGATTTTGGGACCCAACTCTAACCTATTTGAGGCTTCCACCCAACAGTGGGCATCATGCACCTTCTTACATATAATGCTTCATAAGGTGCCCTACCAATGGTGCTTTGATAACTATTGTTATAACAAAATTCCACCAATGGCAAGTGTTGGTCCCATTCACCTTTGAAATCCAACAGACAACTCTTGAGCATGTCTTCTACTATATGTATCACCTTTCTAGCTTGCCCATCAGTCTGATGGTGATAAGCAGCACTTAGGTGGATTTTGGTACATAGTGCTTTGTTAAAAGCACTCCAAAGTTGTAAATCTTGGATCTCTAGTAGATACAATGGAATATGGTATTCCATGTAGTCTCATTATCTCCTGGATATACATTTGAGCAAACTTCTCCAGAGAATCTTTCAGTTTCATAGGTAAGAAGTGAGCGCATTTGATTAGCATATCCACAATGACCCAGATTGTACCATGCCTTAATCTGGACATAGGCAACCCAGTCAAAAAGTGCATGGTTATGTTGCCCCACTTCTTCACTGGTATAGGTAGATTTTGTAGGGTACCAATTGACTTTTAGTGCTCTACGTTTACTCTCTGGCATCTGGCACATTTGGAGACATAAGTAGCTATGTCCCTATTCATGTTTGGCAACCAAAAGTGAGTTTTCAAGTCTTTATACATTTTCTCACTTCATGGATGGATGTTCAACTTGCTTGTGTGAGCTTCTTCAAGTATTTCATCCCTGAGCTTTGGTCCTTTACGCACATAAATTTGGTCATTGAAGTATAGTAATCCTTGCTTGTTGGAAAAGGATTCATACAAGGAAACTTTTTCCTCTCCTGATATCCTTTTCAATTTAAGATCTATCTTTTGTACCTATTACCCACTCTGGCGTAGTCCAATTATGGTGGCAAAATTGTGCATTTGGACTCCCAAGATTGGGAATGTTCCGTAGGCCATCAGAACACTACCCTTAGTGTGCATACCCAAGTGGCCCTCTTGGGCACTATGTAAACACATGCATATTGGTCCAACCATCACACATATATTCATATTTCATGTATACCATGGTAGCAAAAAAGCAAAACACTAACACAAGTCGTAATCTTGGCTACCACACATTAGGCAATCTTGTTAAGTTTTGGTGACCAACCACTGCACCTGTAACTTGCACTAATAAACTGTATCATTCTAGCCATGTGCCTCCCTGTTTTCTCTCCTCCATTATCAAGTAGAGACATAGAGCAAACCAAGGAATTTTTTTTTTACATCAATAGCCCACCTATGGACCAAATTATGGATTTTGGAAGTTGGTTACAAAATTTTGACCAAATGAATAGTAACTTAGCCAAGCTTGCAATGTCATATCTTTGGCTACAGGGCTCCAAATTCTGGAATTACCGAATTCCATTCAACCTCTACATGTTCTCTAAGTGCAAAGTCAAAATTTGGGCCACTTTATGACCATTTTGCCCATACAAAATTTCATAAGTGTGTAAACACTTCATTCACAAAGGGAAAACCCTCCAAAGCTATCCCATATATGTCCATTACACATAGTAATTACATTCCCTTTCTTTTAACAACTGTATGTGGCCAAAATAGAATTTGCAAGTAAGTAGCCCATCATTCACACCTACACAGCTTTGCACCACATCACTTACATAGCCAAAATATTACTTAAATGTTCACACACTTGTCTCACTTTACATACACTACATGTACATGCATACATGCACTACAAAATGTTCTTAACTCAGCTAAATACACACCATAGGCTACAGGAGTGCCTCAGACATGAGGGACTCCAGAACAGGATGCTGGACAGCTGCTGCACAACACAATAAGCACCACCATTAAAAATACCAAATGTGCTCCTAAAATCACCAAACTTTTTAGATCATAACTAGACATATGGAAGTTCATGTACCTGAAATTTTAGATAAAAACTCAAACCACAAATGTCAGTTTGAACGTGATCTTTCTACTAAACCTGAAACGACAAAATTGAGGAGAGTAAGTTTTATTGAGAAACTTAGTAAAGGTTACACATGGATTGAATAGGCAATGTGACCATCATCAAAACCTGCATCCAAAGATACTAAGAAAAAAAAACCACAATGCATATATACAAGATATAGGAACCAAATGCAGCAGCCATTCACAACGAACAAACACATGAAATGCAGCAGCAACATAAACCATAGAATAGTCCACAAAACATATAATAAACATAACCTAATCACTATGGAAGCCCTCATCAAGCTAATTCTTGGTCTTAGGAGGATTTTAACACTAGTTAGTACTAACTTTGGGCTCTAGAAACCCTCATTTTACTACCATGTTTGTGCACCTCACACTAGGTCACAAAACCTTCAATAAGTGCACTCCCTTCACTATGCTTGGTTCATCATGCTCATGGCTATCTTCCCAGCTTAGCCCTAGATCCATGGTTGCTTGAAAATACAGAAAACAACCCATGAGAGCAATAGAACCCTTACCAAAGTAGGTAGGCATAAAATCAAGCTTGATCTTTGAAGCATCCAAGAAATAGCTCTAGTTTGCTCCCAATTGCTTCCTTTTGCCTTCAATTTCAAACAATTGCAAGTTTGAAGGTGTGTTGGCCATGAAGGAGGTGTTGTTACCCACTCTAGATTAGTCTAGTTTTGGTGCCAAAATTATGCATTTAAACTCCCAGGATTGGTGAGTCCTGTAGGTCATCAGAACAACACCCCTAGTGTGAATACTCAAGTGACCCTCTCGAGCACTATGCAAAAACATGCATATTGGTCTAACCATAACATAAATATTTACATTTATGCACACTATGCCAGCTAAGAAGGAAAACACTGGCACAAGTCTTAGTTTTAGCTTCCACACATTAGGCAATCTTGTTAAGTTCTAATGACCAGCCACTGCACCTGTAAGTTCCACTAACAAAATGTATCATTCTAGCCATGTACCCACCAGTTTTCCTTACTCCATTATCAAGTATAGGCTTAGAGAGAACCAAGGAATTTTGTTTTTCATCAATAGCCCACCTATGGACCAAGTTATGGATTTTTTAAGTTGGTTACAAAATTCTGGCCAAATGAACTGTAACTTTACCAAATTTGTAATGTCATATCTTAGCCTACAGCCCTCAAAATTCAGAAATTCCAAATCTCAGCTCAACCTACAGATGTTAGCTAGATTTTTTCAAAATTTTATACCATGATTTCCTTCTACACAGGGAGATATATAACTTTAAGTGCAGAGTCAAAATTTTTGTCACTTTATGACCATTTTGCCCATACAAAATTTCATAAGTGTGCAAACACTTCATTCACATTGGGAAAACCCTCCAAGGCTATCCCATATATGTCCATTACACATAGGATTACATGCTATTGCATCTAGAAACTTTATGTGGCCAAAAGAGAATTTACAAGTATGCAGCCTATAATTCACACTTAGGCAGCTTTTGCACCACATCACTTACATAGCCAAAACATTACCCAAATGTTCACATACTTGTCTCCTCTTACATACACTACATTTACATGCATACATGCACTAAAATATGGTCTTAACTCAATGAAATACGCAACCTAAGTTACAGGAGTGCCTGAGACACAATGGACTCCAGAACAGGTTGGTGGACAGCAGCTGCATAACACAGTAAGTACCACCATTAAAAAAACCAAACGCACTCCTAAAATCACCAAAATTTCCAGATCATAACTAGACATATGGGAGTTCATGTACCTAAAAGGTTAGATCAAAAATCAAATCCACAAAGGTTAGTTTCAAGGTGATCTTTCTGTTGGATCTGAAATGATAGAATTGAGGGGAGTAAGTTTCATTTAGAAACTTAGTAAGGGTAGCACTTTGATTCAATAGGCAATGTAACCATCATTAAAACCTGCATCGAAAGACACTAAAACAAAAAAAACACAATGCATGTATACAAGATATAGCAACCAAATGCACCAGCCATTCACAACCAACAAACACATGAAATGCAAGTACAACAATAACCACAGATTAGTCCACAAAACATGTAATAAACTTAAATAAATCACTCTGGAAGCCCTCCTCAAGATAATGCTTGGTCTTAGGAGGATTTTAACACTAGTTAGTACTGAATTTGGGCTCTAGAAACCCTCACTTTAGTGCCATCATTGTGCACTTCACACTAGGTCACAAAACCTTCAATAAGTGCACTCCCCTCACTAAGCTTGGTTCATCAAGCTAATGGATCTCTTTCAAAAATAGTCCATGAGAGCAAGAGATCCCTTACCAAAGTAGGTAGGCCAAAAATCAAGCTTGATCCTTGAAGTATCCAAGTAATAGCTCTAGTTTGCTTCGAATTGCTTCCTTTTGCCTTCAATTTCAATCAATTGCAAGTTTGAAGGTATGGTGGCTATGGAGGAAGTGTGGCTATGTTCTTGGGCTGGACGATGATGAAAATGAGAGAGGGATAAAGTGATTTGGCCTCTTAAATGGCCTTAAATGAGCTTAAGGGCACAAAACACACTTCACATGCTTAACATTGCTTTATGTCATTTTCCTTCTCACCAATTATGGTTTCTTTGTCTTAAAATCATTGGTACGTATGTGCCCAACATTTTTGACTAATTATCAAGTCTTGGCTGCCTTCCCCATGGTGGGATAATCCCATAATTCCACCCTTAGACTAAAGTCAAAAGTTTGAACACCTTATGGTTTACACAAGGACATTTAGATCCTTATTGCCTTTAGTGTTTCCTTTCTCCAAACTTGTATTCCATGAGCAATTTGGTCCTCCAATAGCACTTTCTTACCATTCATATCCTTCCTATAACTTTCCAAGTCTCTTTCTTGAAAGTTTTGCAACTGAGTACCTGAATTTCTAAAACCTTACAAAAAGGTCCATAGGTTCCATGACAAACAAGCAATCCTTTAAGGCTTTTCTTGGGGGCCAGGTTACCAACTTGGAACACTTTTAAGGAGGTGTTGATCATACCTTTTACCCCCCACACTTCAATCACTGTGATGAGAATTACACAATATAACTGGTTTTTAGCCATTATGACACACTTGTAATTCTCCCATTTTGTGAGGTGGTAACTAGTGTAGCTATGTTCTTGGGTAGGAGGAGGCTAAAAATGGGAGAGATATAAGTGAATTGGCCACTTAAATTGTCTTAAATGACCTTAAGGGCACAAAACATACTTAAACAAGCTTAACCTTGCTTTATGTCATTTTCCTTCTCACTAATTATGGCTTCTTTGTCTTAAACTCAATAGTACACATGTGCCCAACATTTTTGACTATTTATCAAGCCTTGGCTACGCCCCCATGGTGGGATAACCCCACAATTCCACCCTTTGGCGTAAGTCAAAGGGTGGAATTGTGGGGCAAAAGCTTGAACACCATAAGGTTTACACTAAGACATTTAAGTCCTTAATGCGTTTAGTGTTTCCTTTGTCCAAACTTGTCCTCCAATAGCACATTCATACCATTCATATCCTTCCCATAACTATCCAAGTCTCTTTCTTGAGAGTTTTACAATTAAGTACCCGAATTTGCAAAACCTTACAAAAAACTCCATAGGTTGCTTGACAAACAAGTAATCCTTAAGGCTTTTCTTGGGGGCCAAGTTACCAACTTGGAACACTTTTAAGGAGGCGTTGATCATGCTTTTTACCCCGCACACCTCAATGACTATTGGTGAGAATTACACAATATAATGATTTTTAGCCATTATGACACACTTGTAATTCTCTCATTTTTGTGTGGTGGTAACAGTACCTTTATAACCACTTCAATCCATCTTGATTAGATTGTAAATGTGTAAGTTTGAGCTTCCTCCCACTTATGCCATAGGCATAGCAGACTATTCTGCTCATCATGATTAGCTACGGATCCTCTTTTTAGAAGTCCCGTGTACTTCTTACTCAAGGCATCTGCTACCACATTGTCTTTGCCCTGTGTGTACTCTATGTTGCAGTCATAGCCCTTGAGGTACTCTAACCATCTCCTTTGCCTCATGTTGTGGGGTTTTGGGAGCCAAACAAGCATAGTGGAATTTAACCGAAACCCTCCAGGATCCAAGTGAAATGGGGTAAATCGGGTGTTTGAAAATTTTCATACCTAATTTTCGGTTGAGATCTCTCACCCAACTGTAGAGTCGAATCACAAACCCAGAATAGTTGACATGTTCAAGCTCACTATGGTATCCACACGACCCTCTCGAGATCACCACGCTTCCACTATGTCCTGGCAGACGCGTTTCTCTTACGCTAGCAGTGCTAGAGTGCGTCCTCCAAGGATTTGCAAGAGAAGAGTGCGGCTGTCCTTTTGGGAGGATAGGGCAAGAAGTAGTGAATTTCTCACTAAAAGTTGTATTTATAGTGAGACTCAACTTCTAGGCCTAATGGGTTTCAAAGCCCTAATCCAATTAGGCTTTAATTTCAGGCTTAATAATGGCTCAACTCTTGGGCCCATTATTAATACGAAATTATTGTGAAACCGTAACCCAAATAATTAGCCCATCCACTCTAATGATCCAAATAGCTCTATGTGTGTGACCCAATAGGCTCTTACCACGTCGGCAATGATCATAAAAAGGCACCACGTCGGCAATGATCATTTATTTATCATAAGCAATGAGCGGTGTCTAGCAACACATCATTGCTACCCAAGTGACAAGATTGTCGGTGATTCGACTAAACCTTTATGATCATCACCGATATATGCCATTGTCCCTTTGTCCAAGATATCAAGACTAAGCACGAGACATGGAATGTGTCACTCTCATATAGCCCAATCTTTGGTTTCTTGATTACCGAGTAGACCAACTTAAACTGATGACATTGATATCATATATCAACTCATCCAAGCATGGCCATGCATTTTCTAAGTCTCACTTTATCAAAGGGCCCGAAGATATCTTCCTGTTACATAGGAGGGACAAATCCCATCTTGATCATACAAATCCCTCCACATGATATGTGACATATGCAATGACCTCCTTCAAGTTCACTCAGTTATGAGCAACAAAGAAAAGTATCAAAGTATGTGACTCACATGCAGGGAAGCTTGATGATCTTCGGCTGAAGGACTATATATACCATGATCACTATGAGAATCACTTATGACACTCATATAACGATCCATGTAGTGTTCTCACAATGGGTCAGTCCAGTACACAAGTTCTCCAACTTGTACCCATATGTAGACTACATATCTCATATTAGTCTCCACATATGCTAGTTGTTATGTATTATTGCAACCTGCTCCACAATAATACTAGACCAGAGACGTTTGAGAACATCATTATTCTCGGGTTACAATTATGTTTATTACATTACGCAGAAACAAAATAGCAAACACAGTTGTTGGATTAATGCCTTAATAAAATATCATGACTCAACGTGCGAAAAATACAATCATCTCATGATTGGCTTTTGGGCACAACACTAACAATCTCCCACTTGCACTAAAATCCAATCATCCATTTATCTAATACTGATGGACCTAGTGTTGGGTTTCGGAAGCCAAACAGCACAGCAGAATTTAGCTGAAACCCTCCAGGATCCAAGTGAAACGGGGTAAACCAGGCGTTCAAAAATTTTCATACCTAATTTTCGGTTAAGATCTCTCACTCAACTGTAGAGTCGAATCACAAAACCTAAACAGTTGACGTGTTCAAGCTCTCTATGGTATCCACACGAGCCTCTCGGGATCACCATGCTTCCACCACGTCCCGGTAGATGCATTTCTCTTGCGCTCGCAGTGCTAGCTTGCGTCCTCCAAAGAATTGCAAGAGAAGAGTGCGACTGTCCTTTTGGGAGGCTAGGGCAAGGAGACCTATGAATTTCTCACTTAAAAGTTGTATTTATAGTGAGACTCAACTTCCAGGCCTAATGGGTTTCAAAGCCCTAATCCAATTAGGATTTAATTTCGGGCTTAATAATGGCTCAACTCTTGGGCCCATTATTAATACAAAATTAAAGTGAAACCATAACCCAAATAATTAGCCCATGCACTCTAATGATCCAAATTGCTTTATGTGTGTGACCCAATAGGCTCTTATCACGTTGGCAATGATCATAAATCACATTTATGATCATAAGCAATGAGCGGTGTCTAGCAACACATCATTGCTACCCAAGTGACAAGATTGTCGATGATTCGACTATACCTTTATGATCATCACCGATATATGCCATTGTCCCTTTGTCCAAGATATCAAGACTAAGCACGAGACATGGAATGTGTCACTCTCGTATAGCCCAATCTTTGGTTTCTTGATTACCGAGTAGACTAACTTAAACTGATGACATTGATATCATATATCAACTCATCCGAGCATGGCCATGCATTTTCTAAGTCTCACTCTATCAAGGGGCCCGAAGATATCACTCCCGTTACATAGGAGGGACAAATCCCATCTTGATCATACAAATCCCTCCGCATGATATGTGACATACCCAATGACCTCCTTCAAGTTCACTCAGTTACGAGCAACAAAGGAAAGTATCAAAGTATGTGACTCACATGTAGGGAACCTTGATGATCTTAGGTCGAAGGACTACATATACCATGATCACTATGAGAATCACTTATGACACTCATATAACGATCCATGTAGTGTTCTCATGGTGGGTCGGTCCAGTACACAAGTTCTCCAACTTGTACCCATATGTAGACTACATATCTCATATTAGTCTCCACATATGCTAGTCGTTATGTATTATTGCAACCCGCTCCACAATAATACTAGACCAGGGACTTTTAAGAATATCATTATTCTAGGGTTACAATTATGTTTGTTAAGTTACGCAGAAACAAAACAACAAACATAATTGCTGGATTAATGCCTTAATAAAATATCATGACTCAATGTGCAAAAATACAATCATCTCATGATTGGCTTTTGGGCACAACACTAACAATCTCCCACTTGCACTAAAGCCAATCATCCATGTATCTAATACTGATGGACCTAGAATGGCTATCATGCTTTTGCTGCGTAAGGGGCTTTGTCAGTGGATCAGCAATGTTGCTGTCTGTCGAAGTCCTGCATATCCTTACATCACCCCTCTCGATGATCTCCCTGATGAGATGATAGCGTCGGAGTATGTGTTTGGATCGCTGGTGAGATCGAGGTTCCTTAGCCTATGCGATTGCTCCATTATTGTCACAATAGAGCTCTATCGAGTCGACAATGCTTGGAACCACTCCAAGTTCAGTGATGAACTTCTTGATCCAAACTGCCTCCTTCACAGCATCAGAGGCGGCAATGTACTCAGATTCTGTTGTAGAGTCAGCTACTGTCTCTTGCTTTGAACTCTTCCAGCTCACAGCACCACCACCAATACAAAACACATAACCAGATTGCGATCTAAAATCATCCTTATCGGATTGGAAGCTTGCATCGGTGTAACCCCTTACAACGAGCTCATCTTCACCTCCAAAGACCAAGAATGCATCCTTAGTCCTTCGTAAGTACTTAAGGATGTTCTTAACAGCTGTCCAGTGACTCTCACCAGGGTTCGATTGGTACCTACTCGTCATGCTCAAAGGCATATGAGACATCGGGACGAGTACATATCATGGCATACATGATAGATCCAATTGCTGAGGCATATGGAATCTTACTCATGCGCTCTCTCTCCTCGGTTGTACTCGGACACTGAGATCTAGAAAGAGTGATACCATGTGACATGGGCAAGAATCCTTTCTTGGAATCTTGCATGCTAAACCTCTTTAGCACCTTGTCAATATATGTACTTTGACTTAGGCCAAGAAACTTTCTAGATCTATCTCTATAGATCCTGATGCCTAACACATAGGCTGCTTCACCCAAGTCCTTCATAGAGAAACATTTCCCTAGCCAAGTCTTCACAGACTGTAGCTCAGGAATGTCATTCCCGATGAGTAGTATGTCATCTACATACAACACCAAGAAGACAATAGCGCTCCCACTAACCTTCTTGTAGACACAAGGTTCATCTTCATTTTTGATAAAACCAAACTCTTTGATTGCATCAGCAAAATGAAGATTCCAACTTCGAGAAGCTTGCTTCAGTCCATAAATGGACCTTTGCAACTTGCACACTTTATTGGCATTCTCAGGAGTGACAAAACCCTCAGGTTGTGTCATGTACACATCCTCAAGTAGCTTTCCATTTAGGAATGCAGTTTTGACATCCATTTGCCATATCTCATAATCATAGTGTGCAGCAATAGCGAACAAAATTTGGATGGATTTAAGCATAGCAACTGGTGAAAAAGTTTCATCATAGTCAATACCATGAATTTGCTTGAAACCTTTTGCAACCAATCGTCCCTTAAAGGTAATCACATTACCATCCATGTCAGTTTTCTTCTTGAAAACCCATTTGCACCCTATGGGTTTTACCCCTTCAGGTGGGTCAACCAAAGTCCATACTTGGTTTTCATACATGGATTCCATCTCGGATTTCATGGCCACTAGCCACTTCTCAGAGTCAGGCCCTGACATAGCTTGTTGGTAGGTTGTGGGCTCATCCTGATCCATGAGCATCACATCACCGGTGTGAGTCACGAGAAATCCATATCTCTCGGGCTCACGCCGAATCCTACCAGACCTACGTGGGCTCTGTGCTACAGGAACAGACTCTTGAACAACATCTTGTGGTGTCTGTTCAGGTTCCATTTCAGGTTCGATGTCTCCTTGTTGTTCTTGAATTTCTTCAAGTTCTACTTTCCTCCCACTAGTTCCTTTAGAGATAAACTCTTTCTCCAAAAAGACACCAGTTCGAGCAACAAACACTTTTTGCTCAGAAGGATTGTAGAAATAGTAACCCTTTGTTTCTTTGGGATACCCAACAAAAAGGCATTTTTGAGATTTGGGCCCTAGTTTGTCAGAGGATTGATGTTTCACATAAGTGTCACAGCCCCAAATCTTCATAAAAGACAAATTGGGATGCCTCCCACTCCATATCTCATATGGTGTCTTTTGAACCGATTTAGATGGAACTCGGTTTAGTGTAAAAGCAGCTGTCTCTAGAGCATGTCCCCAAAAGGAGTTTGGAAGGTCAGCTTGACTCATCATAGAGCGAACCATGTCTAACAGAGTTCGATTTCTCCTTTCAGATACACCATTCCATTGAGGTGTACCTGGTGGAGTGAGTTGTGATACTATACCACACTCCTTCAGATAGTCAAGGTATTCTCGATCCAAGTACTCTCTACCTTGATTTGATCAAAGCACTTTAATACTTTTCCCGAGTTGATTCTCTACTTCATTCTTGAATTCTTACAATGAGATATCATGCGGAGGGATTTGTATGATCAAGATGGGATTTGTCCCTCCTATGTAACGGGAGCGATATCTTCGGGCCCTTTGATAGAGTGAGACTTAGAAAATGCATGGCCATGCTCGGATGAGTTGATATGCGATATCAATGTCATCAGTTTAAGTTAGTCTACTCGGTAATCAAGAAACCAAAGATTGGGCTATATGAGAGTGACACATTCCATGTGTCGTGCTTAGTCTTGATATCTTGGACAAAAGGACAATGGCATATATCGGTGATGATCATAAAGGTATAGTCGAATCATCGACAATCTTGTCACTTGGGTAGCAATGATGTGTTGCTAGACACCGCCCATTGCTTATGATCATAAATGTGATTTATGATCATTGCCAACGTGATAAGAGCCTATTGGGTCACACACATAGAGCAATTTGGATTATAGAGTGCATGGGCTAATTATTTGGGTTATGGTTTCACTTTAATTTCGTATTAATAATGGGCCCAAGAGTTGAGCCATTATTAAGCCTGAAATTAAATCCTAATTGGATTAGGGCTTTGAAACCCATTAGGCCTGGAAGTTGAGACTCACTATAAATACAACTTTTAAGTGAGAAATTCGCAGGTCTCCTTGCCCTAGCCTCCAAAAAGGACAGCCGCACTCTTCTCTTGCAATTCCTTGGAGGACGCAAGCTAGCACTGCGAGCGCAAGAGAAACGCATCTGCCGGGATGTGGTGGAAGCGTGGTGATCCCGAGAGGCTCGTGTGGATTCCATAGAGAGCTTGAACACGTAAACTGTTCAGGTTTTGTGATTCGACTCTACAGTTGAGTGAAAGATCTCAACCAAAAATTAGGTATGAAAATTTTTGAACACCCGGTTTACCCCATTTCACTTGGATCCTGGAGGGTTTCGGTTAAATTCCGCTGCGCTGTTTGGCTCTCGAAACCCAACAGGTTTTACACACGATTGTGTTTCTAAGCATGTTTGTCTAGCAAAGTCTCAGATATGCCCACATTACTACCTATATTGTTTATATAGTTTGAAAAAAATTTGGGCATCAAATGTCATGCTTGTAAATGGCATAGGTAGAGGGCTATGCATAATGTGAATTCAAAACTTATGAAATTAAGAGAAAAAGTTTATTGACGACAATGGAAGTAGACAAAAATTACCTGAGTATAAAGCAAGTCACACCACAAGTAACAGTTTGCTTATGTGTGTGTGCATGCACATGCATTGTGTTAAGGTTATATTGCTTCCATGTACACGAGTATGACATGAACATTTAAGTTGAATAAAGGGAAAATGGGCTAGAAAATATAGCAAAATTGGATAAGAAAGTCAGTGAAGAAAAGGTGCAAAACCAGGTGCACCATGGTGCCAAGTGGCCTATGTGTATAACTTGTAGGGCACACAAGATGATGGCCGAAGGCTGCAAGGCCACGAAGCCACGAGGTTTGCTCGAGATCTATCTGGGGCTAGATATTTCTACTATATACAACAACCCATGAGTACCTTCACTTTGCCTTGAGTCCTTAACCACCTGCCTTGGTGTCAGTGTCTTGGATAGAGACAAATACCATTACCAAACTACTCCCAGAGGTGTGCAAAGTGCTTACCAAGGCCTGTGTCAAAACATCTGGGCTACTGTGATAGTTGGGATGATGTAGACCCTTGTCTCTAGATCCAGCTAAACACGTTTAAGGCAAATCTGAGGGTTTCATCCTTGGGAGCACGTGTATAAAAGACTACCCCAGGTATGTTATGCAGGCTTTTCTATTGTGTTCACTACATAACCCTAGATATATTACCTTTTTACTTAGGCATCAGAGAATCCACCCTAGAAAATACTCCAAAGATTCCCTTCACCCTATTTTTCTAATGTTTCTAATGGGCAACAATTGACTAAAGTAGCCACATCCACAGATCTTGATGTAGAGCTCAGACGACTGAGGTCCTCAAGGACACAAAATGGAACTGTCTATTAGAACCTAGGTGCACATCACTGTGGTGACAACTCAAGTGTCCAAAGGCAAGTCCCATCACAATACTCCACAAGAGTAGACTTCATCCTCGCTAGAGGCACAAATGGTTGACCTTGTAAGCTTGGTCGAGGACAATCGCCCAGTGATGTTGATGATGGGATTCTCACACAAATTCCAACCTACCATAGTTACCAAAATAACCCAAAATTTTGGAAAAAATAGCCCATGGAGGCCTTCTAAGAGGGAACCTTCATTGGAAAAATCCTCGACCCTAGCAAAAAATTTGCCTCCCATGTCCAAAGGAAGTACGTGAAGTGATTCTTGCACTGAGAGCTTTTATGCTTAAGGACATCTTCAATGTAGGACATGCTGGTGCTCTAGAGATGCTTCACCTGAATGAAGTTTGCAATACTTGAAGAATGTGGGTTACTGGCTCCCTAGAGTGTTTTTCCGGGGAAGGACCTCAAACACCCAAGTCAGTATATGAGATAGTAGTTGTTAAAAGTAAAAAGAAAAAAGGAAAGGTTCTTGTGTGTTATATTACCTAGGAGCCTCTGAAGTATTTATGAGAGGCTCTAGGGAGAAGGGTGTTTTCCTTAGTCGAGTAGATAAGGACACATGGTTAGCTAGATTTCCCATGTTTGGTCTTTACCTTGGGGAGAGATGTTCTTAGTTGTTTTCAAGTGGTTATGCCTAGGTAAGAGGCTAATGGCATTTGAAGGTGCCTTGTTAGTGGTCCTGTTGGCTGTACATTTTTTGTTTTCCCTTAAAACCCCTTGGGGACTTAAGGACCCTTTCAGGAGTAGGATCTTCTTTGAAGGTGGTTGGGGGGAGCTTATTAGAAACGTAAACCACTCTCCTACCAAGGGTAATAGACTTTCATTTCTGAGGTTGGTGGGCTAATAGCCAAACGTGGTGACTCACTGTTTCCAAAGTTGACTCTGCTAGCATCCAAAGCTATTGCAACAACCTATTTCAAGGTTGGTCATATGGCCTTCCAAGGGTGTTGCTGTCATTTTTCTAAGGTTGCTCATGTGGCCTTTCAAGGGTGCTGTTGGGTCCACCAGTGCAAAGCTCCCGTGGGTGATAGCCCTTTAGCTATCAAGCTCACCACACAGTAGCCTAAAGTCTGATAGGGAGGAGAAAGGTTCGGCCATTTATGAAGTCAAATCTTCCTACTAAACTTGCTTTTCTCCACGACGGCAGGGTGAGGGCCGATTAGAGCTCCTACTAAAAAAACTACTGGAAAGAATTGATAAGATAGAGAAATAAATCACAAGTAAGCCTGTGTGGGCTCGTTTGATTAAAACTCCCATCAACAATGAGGCTCCACTTATACTGGCCATTCAGAATACCTTCATACTATTGAACTATAGGGCACCTCGACTAGACTTCTATGACGGGGGAGGTGACACTCAATCACATCTAACCAAATACCGAAAGAACATGGTTTTGAGTAAAAAGGATGAAGCAATCCTACGCAAATGTTTTGAAGTAACACTTTTAGGTCCAACAATTGCTTGGTATAACACCCTGTCACCCAGTTTTATTGCATATTTCCATGAGTTATATGTTGATTTCACTGAGCAATTCATTTAAAGTCACCCTTTGGCAAAAAAAGAGGTTCTGTTGTTTAATGTTGTTCAGAAAAAAAGTGGGTCTCTCTGAGGCTACGTTAACAGATTCAACAAAGAGGCCTTAAAATTCATTAACTTGTCCCCCGAGGTCCATATCCTTATCATAAGAAGGGGCCCATGGGAAGGTTCCAACTCGGCATCTAAGCTTTCAGAGCAGATGTTACCACCTCACAAAAATAGGAGAATTACACGTTTGTCATAATGGCAAAAAACCATTATATTGTGTAATTCTTACTACAGTGATTGAAGTGTAGGGGGTAAAAGGCATGATCAACACCTCCTTAAAAGTGTTCCAAGTTGGTAACTTGGCCCCAAAGAAAAGCCTAAAGGATTGCTTGTTTGTCAAGCAACCTATGCACTTTTATGCAAGGTTTTAAAATTTGGGTACTCAATTGCAAAACTCTCAAGAAAAAGATTTGGAGCGTTATGGGAAGGATATGAATCATATAAAACTGCTATTGGAGGACCAAATTGTTCATGGAAGACAAGTTTGGACAAACAAAACACTAAAGGCATTAAGGACCTAAATGTCCTAGTGTAAACCTTAAGGTGTTCAAGCTTTTGACTTAACTCAAAGGGTGGAATTGTGCAATTATCCCACCATGGGGGAGGCAGCCAAGACTTGATAAATAGTAAAAAATGTTGGGCACATGTGTACCAATGAGTTTAAGGCAAAGAAACCATAATTAGTGAGAAGGAAAATGACATAAAGCGAGGTTAAGCTTGTTTAAGTGTGTTTTGTGCCCTTTAGCTCATTTAAGCCCATTTAAGTGGCCCAATCATTTATCCCTCTCTCATTTTCATCCTCCTCCATCCCAAGAACATAGCCACACTTCCTCCATAGCCACCGTAGCTTCAAGCTCAAAACTACTTGCAATTGAAGTTAAGGAAGCACAATTGGAAGCTATTTGGTGCTATTGCTTGAGTGCACCTAGGATCAAGCTCCAATTTCTGCATACCTATCAAGGTAAGGGTTCACATTTTATGCACACTATGGCAGCAATGAAGGAAAACACTAGCACAAGTCTTAATCTTGGCTACCACACATTACGCAATCTTGTTATGTTCTAGTGACCAGCCACTACACCTGTAACTTCCGCTAATAAACTGTATCATTATAGCCAGATATCCCCATGTTTTTTTGCTCCATGGCCAAGTAGAGACTTAGATCAAATGAAGGAATTTTTTTTTACATCAATAGCCCACCTGTGGACCAAGTTATGGATTTTTTAAGTTGGTTACAAAATTCTGACCAAATGAACAGTAAATCAGCCAAATTTGTAACGTCATATCTTTGGCTACAGGACTCTAAATCCATAAATTACAAATCCAATTTAACCCTATTGATGTCCTCTAGGTGTTGTCAAAATTTCATACCAAGATTCATTCCTCACAGGGAGATATTAAACTTTAGGTCCAGAGTCAAAATTCTAGCAACTTTTGGACCATTTTGCCCATACAATTTTTCCAAACCATGCAAACACTTCATTCACAAAGGGAAAGCCCTCCAAGGCTATCCCATATATGTCCATGACACATAGGAATTACACATTCTTGCATCTAGCAACTTTATGTGGCCAACACAGAACTACAAGTAAGCAGCCTATCATTCACACTTAGGCAGCTTTGCACCACATCACTTACATAGCCAAAACTTTACTCAAATGTTCACATACTTGTCTCATTTTACATACAATACATGTACATGCATACATGCACTACACAATGGCCTTAACTCAGCTAAATACGCATCCTAGGTTACAGGAGGTCCTGAGACACAATGGACTCCAAAAACAGGATGCTGGACAGCTGCTGCACAACACAATAAGTACCACCATTAAAAATACCAAATGTGCTCCTAAAATCACCAAAATTTCCAGATCATAACTAGACATATGGAAGTTCATGTACCTAAAATTTCAGATTAAAACTCAAGCCAAAATGGTTAGTTTGAAGGTGATCTTTCACCTGGACCTGAAATGACAGAATTGAGGGGAGTAAGTTTCATTGAGAAACTTAGTAAGGGTAGCACTTGGATTCAGTAGGCAATGTAACCATCATTAAAACCTGCATCCAAATACACTAAAACAAAAAAAAACACAATGTATATATACAAGAAATAGCAACCAAATGCAGCAGCCATTCACAACCAACAAACACATGAAATGCGGCAGCAACAATAACCATAGATTACTCCATAAAACACATAATAAACATAAATAAATCACTATGGCAGCCCTCCTCAAGCTAATGCTTTGTCTTAGGAGGATTTTAACAGTAGTTAGTACTAACTTTGGGCTCTAGAAACCCTCACTTTACTGCCATCATTGTGCACTTCACACTAGGTCACAAAACCTTCAATAAGTGCACTTCCCTCACTAAGCTTGGTTCATCAAGCTCATGGCTCCCTTCCAAGCTTAGCCCTAGCTCCATGGATGTTTGAAAATTTCAGAAAACAGTCCATGAGAGCAAGAGAACCCTTACCTTGATGGGATGCTGAAATTGGAGCTTGATGCTAGGTGCACTTAAGTCTTAGCACCACATAGCTTCCAATTGCCCTTTCTTGCTTTCTTTTGCCTTCAATTTCAATCTTGGAAGTATGGTGGCTATGGAGGAAGTGTGACTGTATTCTTGGGCAGGATCAGGACGAAAATGAGAGAGGGATAAGTGATTTGGCCACTTAAATGGCCCTAAATGAGATTAAGGGCACAAAACACACTTAAACAAGCTTAACCTTGCTTTACATCATTTTGCTTCTCACCAATTATGGTTTCTTTGTCTTAAACTCATTGGTACACATGTGCCCAACATTTTTTACTAATTATCAAGTCATGGCTGCCTCCCCCATGGTGGGATAACCCCACAATTCCACCCTTAAACTTAAGTCAAAAGCTTCAACACCTTAAGGTTTACACTAGGACATTTAGGTCCTTATTGCCTTTAGTGTTTCCTTCGTCCAAACTTGTCTTCCATGAGTAATTTGGTCCTCCAATAGCACTTTCATACCATTTATATCCTTCCCATAACTCTCCAAATCTTTTCCTTGAGAGTTTTGCAATTGAGTACCCGAATTTCCAAAACCTTACAAAAAAGTCCATAAGTTACTTGACAAACAAGCAATCCTTTAGGCTTTGCTTGGGGGCCAAGTTGCCAAGTTGGAACACTTTTAAGGAGGTGTTGATCATGCCTTTTGCCCCCCACACTTCAATCACTATGGTGAGAATTACACAATATAATGGTTTTTAGCCATTATGACACTTGTAATTCTCCCATTTTGTGAGGTGGTAATAGCCATAGTGATTTATTTATGTTTATTATGTGTTTTATGGACTAACCTATGGTATATGTTGCTGCTGCATTTCATGTGTTTGTTGGTTGTAAATGGCTGTTGCATTTGGTTGCTATATCTTGTATATATGCATTGTGTTTTTTGTGTTTTAGTGTCTTTGGATGCAAGTTTTGATGATGTTCACATTGACTATTGAAACCAACTGTTACCCTTACTAACTTTCTCAATGAAACTTACTCCCTCAATTCTATCATTTCAGGTCTAGCAGAAAGATCACCTCCAAACTAACATTTGTGTTTTTAGTTTTGATCTAAAATTTCAGGTACATGAACTTCCATATGTCTAGTTGTGATATGGAAATTTTGGTGATTTTAGGAGCACATTTGTTACTTTTAATGGTGGCACTTATTGTGTTGTGCAGCAGCTATCCAACATCCTGTTTCTGGACTCCATTGTGTCTCAGGACTTCCTGTAACCTAGGGTGCATATTTAGATGAGCTAATACCGTATTGTAGTGCATGTATGCAAGTACATGTAGCATTTGTAAAATGAGGCAAGTATGTTTTGGCTATGTAAGTGATGTGGTGCAAAGCTGCCTAAGTGTGAATGATGGGCTACTTAATTGCAAATTCTGTTTTGGCTACATAAAGTTGTTAAAAGCAATGGAATGTAATTCCTATGTGAAATGGACATATATGGGATAGCTTTGGAGGGTTTTCCCCTTGTGAATGAAGCATTTGCACACTTACGAAATTTTGTATAGGCAAAATGGTCATAAAGTGACCAGAATTTTGACTTTGCACTTAAAGTTCTATATATCTCCCTGTGTAGAAGGAATCTTGGTATGAAATTTTGACCATGCATAGAGAACATCTATAGGTTGAACTGGGATTTAGAATTTCTTAATTTGGAGCTCTATAGCCAAGGATATGACATTGCCAAGTTGGCTAAGTTACTATTCATTTGGTCAGAATTTTGTAACCAACTTCAAAAATCCATAACTTGGTCCATAGGTGGGCTATTGATGTAAAAAAAATTCCTTGGTTTGCTCTATGTCTCTACTTGATAATGGAGCAAAGAAAATAGGGGGTATGTGGCATGAATGATACAGTTTATTAGTGGAAGTTACAAGTGTAGTGGCCGGTCACTATAACTTAACAAGATTGCGTATTGTGTGGTAGCCAAGATTAAGATTTGTGCTAGTGTTTTCCTTCTTTGCTGCCATGGTGTACATGAAATGTGAATATGTGTGTGATGGTTGGACCAATGTGCATGTGTTTCCATAGTGCCCAAGAAGGCCACTTGGGTATGCACATTAAGGGTAGTGTTCTGATGGCCTACAGAACATTACCAATCCTGGGAGTCTAAATGCACAATTTTCGCACCATAATTTGACTGCACCAGAGTGGGTAACAGCAGATGCTGAACATAGTTGGGGAACCCAACCAGCCTAACGAACGATATATGATTGCCGAAGAAATAATGGCTGATGAAGAAGGACGGGATAGTCACAAAATAAAGCATTTGGTCTAGAACAAGCCACATAGGGAAGGTGGGCATAATAAGCAACTTACTTCCCCCTGAACACTTCTAAGCCAACATCCTGGCAGCACTGGAGAAATAATGTTACCACCTCACAAAAAAGGGAGAATTACAAAGTGTGGCATAATGGTAAAAAACCATTATATTGTGTAATTCTATTCATAGTGATTAATGTATGAGAGGTAAAAGGTATAATGAACAACTTCTTAAAAGTGTTCGAAGTTGGTAACTTGGCAGGCAAGAAAAGCGTTAAGGATTGCTTGTTTGTCAAGCAACCTATGGAGCTTTTTGTCAGGTTTTGGAAATTCGGGTACTCAATTGTAAAAATCTCAAGAAAGAGCTTTGGAGGGTTATAAGAAGGACATGAATGGTATGAAAGTGCTATTGGAGGACCAAATTGCTTATGGAAGACAGGTGTGGCAAATAAAACACAAGAAAAGGCTTAAGGACCTATGTGTCCTAGTGTAAGCCTTTGGTTGTTTATGCTTTTGACTTGAGTAAAATGGAAAAATGTTGCGGTTATCCCAGTCAACGGAGGACAGCTAAGGCATGGTAGGAATATGGTCAAATGTGGGCCAAGATATTATGACTAAGAAACCGTAGTCTTGTAGCAAGGAAAAGGACATAAAGCAAGGTTAAGTTTGTTAAGTGTCTTTTATGCCCTCAAGCTCATTTAATCCCATTTAAGTGACCAAATCATTTATCTCTCTCCCATTTGTAGCCTCCTCTAGTACAAGAACACAGCCACACTTCCTCCATAGCCACCACACCTTCAAACTTGCAATTGATTGAAATTGAAGGAAAAATGAAGCAATTGGAAGCAAACTAGAGCTATTATTTGGATACTTCAAGGAACAAGCTTGATTTTCAGCCTACCCACTTTGGTAGGGTTCTCTTGCTCGCATGGGTTTTTTTCTGCATTTTTAAGTAACCATGGAGCTACAGCTAAGCTTGGAAGAGAGCCATGAGCTTGATGAACCAAGCTTAGTGAGGGGAGTGCACTTATTGAAGGTTTTGTGACCCAATGTGAAGTGCACAATGATGGCAGTGAAGTGAGGGTTTTTACAACCAAAGTTAGTACTAAATAGTATTAAATCCTCCTCAGACCAAGAATTAGCTTGAGGAGGGTTGCCATAGTGATTTGGTTATGTTTATTATGTGTTTTATGGACTAACCGATGGTTTATGTTGCTGCCGCATTTCATGTGTTTGATGGTTGTGAGTGGCTGCTGCATTTGGTTGCTATGTCTTGTATATATGCATTGTGGTTTTGTGTTTTATTGTCTTTGGATTTAGGTTTTGATGATGGTTACATTGCCTATTGAATCCAAGTGTTACCCTTGCTAAGCTTCACAATGAAACTTACTCCCCTCAATTATGTCATTTCAGGTCCAGCAGAAAGATCACATTCAAAATGACCTTTTTTGTTTGAGTTTTGATCTAAAATTTTAGGAATTTTAACTTCCACGTATCTGGTTATGATCTTGAAATTTTGGTGATTTTTGGAGCACATTTGGTATTTCTAGTGATGGTGTTTACTGTACTATGCAGTAGATGTCCAGCATCCCGGTTCTGGAGTCCATTGTGTCTTAGGGACTCATGCAACTTAGGGTGCATATTTAGCTATGTTAAGACCGTTATTTAGTGCATGTATGCATGTACATATAGTGTATGTAAAATGAGACAAGTATGTTATGAGTAATGTTTTGGCTATGTATGTGATGTAGTGCAAAGCTGCCTAAGTGTGAATGATAGGCTGCCTACTTGTAAATTCTGTTTTGGTCACATAAAGTTGCTAGATGCAAGAGCATGTATTTCCTATGTGTATTGGACATGTATGGGATAGCCTTGGAGGGCTTACCCATTGTGAATGAAGTGTTTGCACACTTATGAAATTTTGTATGGGCAAAATGGTCATAAAGTGACTAGATTTTTAACTCTGTGCTCAAAGTTCTATACCTCCCTGTGTAGAATGAATATTGGTATGAAATTTTGACCAAATCTAGAGCACATCTAGGGATTAGACAAGGATTTGAAATTTCTAAATTTGGATATTTTTAGCCAAAGATATAACGTTGCATATTTGGCTAAGTTACTATTCATTTGGTCATAACTTGGGCCATAGGTGGATTATTGATGTTAAATAAAATTCCTTGGTTTTCTTAAATACTATACTTGATAATGAAGAAAAGAAAAGTAGGGTGGTACATGTGTTAATTAATATAATTTTTTGTAAGAAGTTTCCAGTGTAGTGGCTGGTCACTTACACTTAAGAAGATTGCCTAACATGTGGTAGCCAAGAGTAAGACTTGTGGTAGTGTTTTCCTTCCTTGCTACCGTGCTGGTCATGCATTTACATAGTGCCCAAGAGGGCCGCTTGGGTATGCACAGTAAGGGTATAGTTCTGATGGCCTATAGAACATACCAACCTTAGGGGTTTTAAATGTACAATTTTGGCACCATAACTAGACTACCCTAGAGTGGGCAACAAATTAGGGGGAGTTTAGAGACCCAAACCGATGGTTTCTAACAACAAAAAGAACATGAAAAAATATTGTAAAAATGATTAGGATCATGGTCATCACACTAAAGACTGCCATCAGCTGAAAAAGTGTATTGAAACCCTCACAAGGAAGGCCAATTGAGAAGGTGTCTTTGGTTCCAATCACTGAAGGTAGGAGGTAGGCAAGATGAAGTGAAGTATGATGAGGATGAATATGACTTTGACCGGGAAAGAAATCATTGAAGTCACAAAAGCTTGCTGCCACCTCCTACGGGTGTAATTCAAACTATTACTCCGGGACTTCCTTTGTCAGAAAGGAAAAGTAAAATAAAGGAAATTGCCACCCTCTACTTTGAAAAATCACAAAATCTATTGATAACATCCTATAAAAGCACAATTAGCTTCCCTCATGATGACCCTCTCTTGATCATTTCCCAAATAGCAAACTGGGATGCCAAGAGAGTCTTCTCTGATGATGGATCAAATGCCAACATTCTATTTGCTCACATACTACCGAAGTGGAGGACATTAGTAGAAGCTCTTAAACTAATGGTATCCTTGACGTATGGGGTAGGCCTGACGAGCTCTTTACCTATTCATCAAAATCTAGAAAAATATACCTGATGGGGAAAACACCAAACTTGTAAAATTCCTGAAATCAAACAAATAACTCTTTACGTACTCATCAAAAGATATAGTTTAAATGTTGATGCCCATGCAAAGCCTGTAAGGCAAAAGAAGCAGAACATGGCTCCTCAAGGTAGAAGTGACAAAGGAGGTTGAATACCCCGATTAGCTGAGCAACATGGTGATTGCCATGAAAGAAAGGGTATGACAAAGTCCAAATGTGCATCAAATTCACTAGATTAAATGACACATGTCCAAAAGACTACACCTACTACTAGCAATAGATCAACTGGTAGACTCCACTTCAGGGTATAGAGTATTGAGTTTCCTTGATGCTTTTAGTGGATACCTTTTGTCATACCTGTAACCTACATAGGGCATAGGTTGTGACTTTTTCATGAGTGTGATAAACATCAAAGATGTGAATAGACAATGCATGTTATGAAACATTAAGGGAGATGAACTCACTAGATACCTTAAAGGTATATTAGGGGCAAATTTGAAAGAAGAAACTACTTTATTCCTAAACAAAAAGTCATTAAAGTATGGCTATGAAGGGTCTTAAGACAAGGACACATGGTTTGGAAGAATTTGGAAGCATTTCAGAGCAAAAATTTGAGGAGGACCACAATGGGGACTTAAAGCACACCCTTATGGCCCATATAAGAACTTGAGGGCTCTAAACCCTAAAGCACTGGAGGAAATTGTGAAAGCTCAATGACTAATTTCATAATACAAGTGAGGGCAAGTACATAAGCTGAAGATATTGGAAAGAGACATGAGAAAGAGTAATAACACCTTAGGGTGCACTAGATGGCTCTTAAGTGCACCATTATGTGCAACCATGTACTTATGAAGGCTCTAAAGCCTAATTACTTTAAAATAATTACATAAGCTTGATGATTAGAATTTAAATGATAATGAGGGCTATAATGTTCACTAATAGAAGTTGGAAAACACAAAGAACCTATGGAAACAACTTAAAGAACACAAAAGTGCTCTTGAATGCATTATAAGTGTGCCTATGTTCTTGAAGGGCCTACTTGAAGAGTGAAGTAGGATGAAACAAGGTTTTAAAGGATTTGAGATGCTTGGTGGTGGATTTAATGAAAAACCAGTCATGAGTCCATGGCGGCCATGTCATTCGGCCACCGTTTGGACATGTGGCCTTCAATGCTACTTTAATGAAGCTTCCTTGCTGGTTCTTGATCGTGTCATGACCTCAACATGTCTAGTCAAATACCTATAAAGCATTGACACATAAAGGAAAGGAAAATCAAAGCTAAATTAGTCAAAAGTCTTAAAAGCTAAGTCATTCGGCCATCATTTGTTCACTAGTCTTCAAAGGTAGCTTCTTCACTATTTCCAAGTATCTTCCTATCCAATTTACTACCTATGATCGTAGACTAATCCCTACTAAAGACCACCAAAAAGAAATGAAATAAAGAAGAACAAAAAGAAACCGTACCAAAGGAAAAAAACAACTAGTTAGCGAAAGCCAGGACCAATATGCTATACCAACTTTGGCATACTTTATGAGCCCCTATCTTCTTATATTCTTCCTATTTTCTTACCCTCTTTTACCTATGAAAACCTCAAGCAAAACACCTAAGAGCTACTTGAAAGAAAAGATCCAAAGAAAGACAAAAATGAGGCTAATTGGAGCATGATGGTGCAGGACTAGCTCATGGTGGTGTCTACATTTGATGCTTATGTTCAAAGATGTGTGATTATGCTTCCTTGTTGCCATTTTATCCATACCAAAGGAACCATATGACTATTCACCTCCTATATTTTTAACATAAAAAGTAACCCTAGTTATGGCTTAAGCTAAAGAAACTTAGAGGCTATATAATGGGCTATATGTGGAGAAAGTACTATGGTATGCTGGCTAGTGTACTTTCAACAACCATAGGGTTTTTATTCAAGTTTAGCCAAGCATGATTAATTAGCTAGATATTTATGTTAATTTAACCTAATTAAAGTCATCACATTAAGAAACTAAAGAAAAATCATTCTTGCTATGTTAAGGAAACCGTGTGTATGTGGTGTGTGTATTTTTGTGGTTCTTTATTTGTATGCGTGTGCTAACCTTATTTTGTATATATATGTTTTATGTACTATTCTACCTATGTTGTGTTTGGTTTCTTTTATGTCTTTGGATGCAGGTTATTAGCCAAAATTACAGGTATATATGTATAGTGATGTTATAAACATTATGAAGGCACTGGTGTTGTATTGGGTCTTCACTGAGTACCTATGTACTCACACCCTCTCTTGCCCATTTCAGGTGAAGAAGTGGAAGAGTAAAGGGCTAGGGAACCTCTAGGGGAGGCCTATGCATGGAGAGGTATACTCTAAAATTTATGGCTTATGAAAAGGAAGCATGGAAAGTTCATCAAATTGAACTAAAGATTGTGTTCTATTATTGTGTTTGTAGGCCCTGATGGCGCATATGGTAGTTGTTGTATTTGGCTCCAACCTGGTATAGGCTAGGACTAGGAGAGTAATAAGAGAATCATATCCTAAGTTCCAAGTTAAAGTGGAAGTCAGGGTCACAATGGGCTTAGAGATTGTTTGAGCTAAAAGATATACCATGCTTGACACTTAGTGCACTAAACTTTCGGAGTCTATGGTTTTGGGCCTTGCACTCCCTCCCTACCCAATTTTTTCATTTAAATATATGAATGTATCTAATGGAAATGGAACTTAGGACAGAATGTGGCCTATTCCTAGTTTGTATATAGTGGGCTTGAGTGAGCCCTAAGGCACCAAGAATGGTATGGTAAGAGTAATGCATGCATGGTTGTAACTTGATAAGTTAGTATACATGTATATGTTATAGTTCATGCATTAGGTAGGCTCCCAATGAGCCTCCTATGGACGCAAAACACATATACACATAAGCCACCTAGCCTCATTAAACCCCATATGAACTCATAAAACACCTAAATAATTTCAACTAGTTGGAATTCAAACAATTGGGTGAACTAATTGAAACCCATTAGATCTTCAAAAACTTGAGATTTCCACCTAAGTAATAACAAAGCTGAGGTTAAATGTCCTAGGAGTCAAAGCCTAATTCACCTTAAGGAAATGAATTAAGTGATTAAAATTTACCAAGTGACTAAAAACAACTGGTTGATGTCAAACCTTTTACAAAGCATTATGGTGGGCTTGAGTTAGGTCTTGACACCATTAGATCTAAATGAACCCAGTGAATTAAGAAAAAAATTTATTCATCATTGATGAAGGCGCCTTTCGCTATGTTCAAATGACCTTCAGATTGAAAAATGCAGGAGTTACCTACCAACAACTGATGGATAAGGTGTATGAAAAAAATATTGGTAGGAATATAGAAGTATATGTTAATGATATGATAGCTAAAAGCCAAAATGGCACAAGTCACGTCAGGGATTTACGGGAAACTTTCCAACGACTTAGAAATTTTGGTATACACCTAAATCCCAAAAAATGCACATTTGACACGACTGGAGGTAAGTTCCTAGGATTCACGGTCTTAAAATGGGGTATAGAAGTGAATCCGAATAGGGTGAAGGCCCTCCTCAAGTCCCAGACTCATAGTTTAGTAAGAGATATACAAAGGCTAATAGGAAAAATAATGGCCCTGAGTCACTTTATTTCACGCTATGGTGATAAATGCAGACCATTTGTCAAAACACTCATAAAAGTCATGAAAAGCAACACCGAGGTTGGTCAACCACTGAGTCCCTGGAATGAAGAATGTTAGATGGCCTAGGAAGGAATCAAGGTTTGCCTGGTTGAATTACCCACCCTTAGGCAACCAAAAGAAAGGGAACCCATTGTTCTATACTTGGCCATCAGTGAGAAGGCCGTACATGTCATACCTGTAACTAGCATAGGTTGTGGGCTATACTATTTTATGAGTATGATACATCAAAGATGTGAATAGACAATGCAAGTTATGAAACATTAAGAGGTATGAAAGTCCCTAAATACCCTAAGGGCATATCAAAGGGAACTTGAGAGAATAAAATGTTCTATTACTAAACCAAAAGTGATTAAAGTATGGCTATTAAGGTTCTTGATACAAAGACTCATGGTTTGGAAGAACTTCAAATGATCAAGGAGTGAATATTTAAGAAGGACCACAAGGGGGACTCTAAGGACACCCTTGTGTGCCCTTAAGTGAACTTGAGGGCCCTAAACCCTGAAACACTAAAGAAAATTGTATGAGCTCAATGCCTAAGGTCATGATAGAAGTCAGGGTAGCTACACAAGCCCACGAAATATGAAAAATACATAAGAAAGAACAAGAACACCTTAGAGTTCACTAGAGGACTCTTAAGTGTACTGTTACGTGCAACCGTGTACTTGTGGAGGCTCTAAAGACTAATGCCATGAATGGATTTACATGTGATTGATGCTTATCATTAAAAAAAGAATGAGGGCTATAATGTGATCTAAGAAATGGTGGAAAACACAAAGAACCTTGGGAAACACCTTAAAGAACACATAAGTGCTCTTTGATGCACCTTAAGTGTGTTTATGTTCAATGCAAAGTTTGAGGGCCTAATTCACCAAATTAATTAATGAAATGGGTACTAAATATGTGCTTCTTGAAGAGTAAACTATGAAAAAATGAATTCTTAAAAGAATTGAGTTGATTGGAGGATGATTTGAGCAAAAACTAGTCAAAAGTCCATGGTGGCTAAATCATTCGGCCACTATTCAATTTTGGGGTAGCTTCTTAACTATTTCCAAGTAGGTTCTTAGCTCATTTACTATCCATAATCATAGACTATGTCTTGTTAATGGCAACTAAAAGGAAATGAAGGAAAGGAAAACAAAAAGAAACCAAAATAGAAATAAACTAGTTAAAATTGAGATCAAAGATGGCATACCAACTATGGCATTCTTTGTGAGCTGTTGGCAACTTGCTTTCTTACTATTTTCCTACCCTTTACCACCTGGCCAAACCTTTACAAAAAAACCCTCAAGATTTTAAAAAGAAAGGAAAGAAGGTAGGACAAAAACAAGGCAAATCCGATGCATGATTATGCAAGACTAGCTCATTGTGGTGTCAACGTTCGGTGCTGATGTTCGATGATGTATGATGAAGCTTCCTTGCTACCATTTTAGCCTTAGGTAAGGACTTGTATGAAGCTTATTCTCCCTATATTTTGAAGGGGAAATGCTGCCCTAGGTGATGGGTTAAGCCAAAGGAACCTAGAGGCTATATAATGGGCTACCTATGCACAAAGCACTATGGTATACTAGATAGTTTGCCTCGGCAAGCATAAGGTTTTTTTTCAAGTCAAGCCAAGCTTGATCAATTAGCTAGAGCATTATGTTAATTAAAGCCAATCAAAGTAATCACATGAGGAAAATGAAGAAAAATCATTCTTGCTATGTTAAGGAAACCGTGCTCATGTGGTGCGTGTGTTTGTGTGCTTACTTATTTGTATGCATGTGCTAACCCTATTTTTGGTGACTTTTATGTCTTTGGATGCAAGTTATTAAGCAAAATTGGAGTTTTATATATGTATAGCAATGTTATAAACATTGTGAAGGCTCTAGGTTCTATATTAGGTCTTTATTGAGTGCCTATGTACTCACGCTGTCTTTTGCCCATTTTAGGTAAAGAAGTAGAAAAGTGAAGGGCTAATGACACGATCCCCCGTGCCCCTACCCGGGATACCCTATGAGTGTTTGTCTCACGGTGGATTGTAATTGGCTAGCTGAGTATGTGTGCGGATTAAATCCGATGCTACTAGTTGATTAACCTAGAAATGCAACATGCATGTTCTTATGCTTTGACTTGGTTTATTAAAACCATAAAACATTAAAACAAGAACTCGGCCGAGTAATTTCTGCACAAATATACACAAATTGCCAAAGCATATCAAAATCAACATTTGTGTGAGTTTAACTACACTTAAACAACTCGTGAAAGCATTCATACAATGAAGCAACTAATGCTCTCACCCAAGAACAATCTTGGAGTCAAGGACTCTTTATAACATAGACTATGGAGGCAAACTAAAGTACTGTATCAAAATACAAGACTTTACTGAGATCTCTTTACCCTAGCTCCCACTTCAGACATCCGTCCCAGTGGTGAGTCTCACAAGTCCTCTGCCAAGTGCTACTAGGCTCTGCAGCCAAAGGAATAAACTAGTTAGTACTGCAACCTGACCAACAACCCAACTGACCACTTAGGTAAACTAGAAACTCAAGGTTTCTCAACTACCATACCTTTACACACCAAAAGCTCACTACCGCGATAATCCTCAATGATTACCCGGTCCAGCAACTTCAGGCTCTGCATAACAAACAGGGAGTGAGAATTCAACAATTCTCATTAAGGGGTCTTCAATGTACCTGCAAGGAAAAGCTAGGACTCTGGCTGTGAGCTCACACAGCATGAGGGTACTAGTATATATGAATATAACCAGGTCCGTAGACCTCTCCTCAAGTAGTCCTCCTCACAGAGTATTACTCCGGACCTAGCGAGTTTAAACCCGCTCCTAACAAGCCGAAGCTTACTGCAAACGATCATGTAGCGTCTCCTTAGTTGTTATGCAGGGGAATTATGGTGGGACTTTGTAGACTAGGCCGTAGGGCCTCATTGATGTAGACTAGATGAACAAGGTTTCACCTTGTGGCCTCGTGGCTACGGCACGGCTAGGCCGACAAGGGTTCTAAACCTCTCACCTGAGCTAATGATAACTAATTATGTTCATTTGCAACATAGTTTCCTTAAAAAATTTCCTTCACTTTGAGTTAATATAAATCTAAAAATGAGACATTTTAAGTGCTTTAAAAACATTGAGGTGATATTACTCCCTCTTAGCTTCGCGTGGAATCTTGAATCACCTCAATCGGATACCCGAGCGAAAAGTTATGCTGAAAAAAAAATTGGGTGTCGGATGCTGTCTCGGCGACGCGTCACCACAGTTGTCGACGTTCTGAAACATTTTTCTGGATTGGCGATGTGTAGTGGGAAGTCGTGGGGATTGGCAACGTGTCGCCAAACCTGCAAAATGCCCATAAAACCCCGATTTTGCTGCTATGAACTTTGGACCCTTCCCACACATATCAAACATGCATGGAATGCCTCCAAATTTCATACACACATACTACATGTTGCATAGAAGATAACCAACTATCAAAAGCTAAGGTATGATGTATCGTAACATCAAACAATTCCTCTCAATCCCGCTAGTCCACCATAATTCACCAAAACGTTTCTCAATGCCTTAGCCAAAAACTACTCAAATTTCTCAAGCAATTCCAAGCCAATAGCATTCCATGAACATAAAAACACTTCTCCCTTACCTCAACTCCAAGTAACAAGCAAGAATCAAAACCCCTTTTCGTTCAACCAAGCTACCAAAGTTCTACACAAGTTCCAATCCAAAAACAAAGCTCCAAACATCAAATTCATGGCTCCTAACCAAAACCCAAGCTTCAAATCAACCAAATACCATGAATTCAATCAATAACACAAGTCTTACCTCGTTCAAAAATAGGGGATGGAGAAAAACGTCCTTCCAAGCTTTAAACACATGATTTCAAGCTTGAAAATGCTCCCTCCAAGCTTATATACCCTTAATTGCACCTCTTGACACCAAGATTACTTGATTCCAAGCTCAATTTGAGAGAGAAATGAGTGAGGGAAGCTTAAGAACGTGTTAATGGCAGCTTCTCCTCCTCTTTCCGTTCTTAAACCCTCACTTAACACCAAGATCACCAAGGTTTCAAGTTAAGTGCAATTAGGTCCCCCATCTTTGTAACTTAATAGTTCTTGATTAAATTCTTGTCTATTTGTCAAGTTTGAGCTTGTCTATTTGTCAAGTTTGAGTTATAGTTAAGAGTTAAGTTCTAAAAATTCATTTTAAAACACTCGGGACTCGTCCCGGCTACTCAGGGTGCAAAATTACCATTTTGCCCCTGAACTTAGTTCAGAGCTTTATTCTTGTCGGAACTTAGTGCACTTCGGTAAACTCCTTTATTCCTGCTAAGTAAACTTAAATTAAACTTCTAAATTTAATTCAAAACACTTTACCTTTCTCAAACACACCTCTCATTAGGAGGGCCATAACAGCTAAGGAACCTCTAGGAGAGGTCTATGTGTAGAGAGGCATACTATGAAATTTATGGCTTATGAAATGGAAGCATGAAAAAGTTCATAAAATTGAACTAATGACTATGTTCTATTGCTGTGTTTGTGGGCCCTGATGGTTGCTATGTGCGTTATTATGTTTGGCTCCATCCTGGTATGGGCTAGGACCAAAAGAGTGATAAGAGAGTTACGTGCTAAGTGTCTAGTCATAGTAGAGGTCAAAGTGACTATAGGCTTAGAGATAGTTTAATCCTTGTTTTGTACCATGCATAAGACTTAGTGACCCAAACTTTGGTGTCCTTAAATTTTGGGACATGTTGTCCCTATTTGCAAATTTTGGCATGTACATTTTTTATATAATTAAGGGCAATGGGACTTAGAATAAAACATGGCCTGTGCCTTACATGTATTTTTGGGCTTAAGTAAGGCTTAAGGTAGTAAGTATGGCATGATGGCAAAATGCATGCTTGGCTTTTAACCTATTAAACTAATGTGTATGCATGTATGTATGCTTGGGTGTGAGTGTATGTTTTGCAGTAGGTAGGCCCTAGTAAGCCCTCTAAAGACACTAAGACATACAATCAAACCCACCTATGCCTATGCACCCCATATGCATTAAAAGAAAATGGTTAAGTAGGTGCGCTCACTAGAGTAACACATTAAATTGATAACTTAATGTGTTAAAGTAGCAACTTAACCTATTAAACTGTTAATCTAAAGTGTTAAGTTAGGGTTAAAAATCCTAGGAGTTAGAGTCTAATTAACCTTAAGAAAATCAATTAAGTAATTAAAATCAACCAAATGACAAAAAAAAGTTGGTTGATTTCAAACCTCTTAAAAGGGTTTAGGGTGAGAGTGAATTAGGCCCTAACAGAGTTGGTATCAAGCCTAAGGTGTTACCACCTCACAAAAATGGGAGAATCACAAGTGTGGCATAATGGTCAAAAAAACATTATATTGTGTAATTCTCTTCATAGTGGTTGAAGTATAAGGGGTAAAAGGTATAGTGAACACCTCCTTAAAAATGTTCTAAGTTGGTCATTTGCCCCCAAGAAAAGCCTTAAGGATTGCTTGTTTTTCGACTAACCTATGGACCTTTCTGTAAGGTTTTGGAAATTTGAGTACTTAATTACAAAACTTTCAAGAAAAAGCTCTAGAGAGTTATGAGAATGATATGAATGGTATGAAAGTGCCATTGGAGGACCAATTTGCTCATGGAATACAAGTTTGGACAAAAGGAAACACTAAAGGTATAAAGGACCTAAACATCTTAGCATAAACCTTAAGATGTTGAAGCTTTTGACTTAAGTCAAATGGTGGAATTATGGGGTTATCCCACCATGAGGGAGGTAAAAAAGTTGGGAAAATGTGGACCAATGTGTTTAGGACAAATAAATCATGCTTATTGTCAAAGAAAATGACATAAAGCATGGTTAAGGCTAATAAGGATGTTTAGTGTCCTAAAGCTAATTTAATAAGCCAACTTTCTTCTTTCATGTTCGACCCAACCAGCCACCACCCTCCTCCATGCTTCTTTCATAGCTCCTCCATAGCGACCAAACCTCCACGATTGAAATTGAAGGCAAAAGGAAGAAATTGGAAGCAAACTAGAGCTATTGCTTGAATACTTCTGAGATCAAGCTTCAAATTTAGCCTACTCATCTTGGTAAGGGTTCTCTTGCTCCCATAGATGGTTTACTATATTTTCAAGCGTCCATGGAGCTAGGGCTAATCCTAGAAGAGATCCTTGAGCTTGATGAACCAAGCTTAGTGAGGGGAGTGCAGTTATTGAATGTTTTGACACCTAGTGTGAAATGCACAATGATGGTAGTGAAGTGAGGGTTTCTAGAGCCCAAATGTAGTACTAACTAGTGGTAAAATCCTCCTAAGACCAAGCATTAGCTTGACAAAGGCTGCCACAATGATTTACTTATGTTTATTGTATGTTTTATGTACTAACCTATGGTTTATGTTTGCTGCCACATTTCATGTGTTTGTTGGTTATGAATGGCTGCTGCATTTGGTTGCTATATCTTGTATATATGCATTGTGGTTTGCTGTTTTAGTTTCTTTGGATGCAGGCTTTGTTGAGGGTCACATTTCTTTAAAAAACCAACTGTTTCCCTTACTAACTTTTACAGGGAAACTTACTACCCTCACTTCTGCCATTTAGGTCTAGCAGAAAGATCACATTCAAATAGACCATTTTCATTGGAGTTTTGATCTAAAATATCTAGTTGTAATTAGGAAACTTTGATGATTTTAGGAGCACATTTGGTGTTTTTCGTGATGGTGCTTATTGTGTTACGCAGCAATTGTCCAGCAACTTATTTCTGGAGTCCATTATGTATTAGGCACTCCTTCAACTTAGGGCATGTATTTAGATGAGTTAAGACCATTATGTAGTGAATGTATGCATTTACATGTAGTGTATGTAAAATGAGACAAGTATGTGCACATTTGAGTAATGTTTTGGTTATGTATGTGATGTGGTGCAAAGCTGCCTAAGTGTGAATGGTAGGCTACTTACTTGTAAATTCTATTTTGGCCACAAAAAGTTGCTAGATGAAAGAGCATATAATTCCTATGTGTGTTAGAAGTTGATGAGATAGCCTTAGAGGGCTTATCCCTTGTGAATGAAGTGTCTGCACACTTATGAAATTTTGTATGGGCAAAATGGTCATAAAGTGACTAGAATTTTGACTTTTCACTCAAAGTTCTATATCTCCTTGTGTAGAATCAATCTTGGCATAAAATCTTGATCACGCCTAGAAAACATCTAGAGGTTGAGTTAGGATTTGAAATTTCTGAATTTTGAGACCTGTAGTCAAAGATATGACATTTCAAAGTTGGTAAGTTACTGTTCATTTGGTCAGAATTTTGTAACCAACTTCAGAAATCCATAACTTGGTCCATCGGTGGGCTATTGATGTAAAACCAAATTCCTTGGTTTGATTAAAGATTCTACTTGATAATGAAGCAAACAAAATATGGGTTATATGTCTATATTAATGTTTTTTTTTAAGAAGTTTCAGGTGTAGTGATTGGTCACTTACACTTAATAAGATTACCTAATGTGTGGTAGCCAAGATTTAGACTTGTGCTAGTGTTTTTCTTGCTTGCTTCCATGGTGTGCATAAAATATGAATATGTGTGCAATGGTTGGACTAGTATGCATGCATTTACATAGTGCCCAAGAGGGCCACTTGGGTATGCACACTAACGGTAGTGTTCTGATGGCCTACAGAACATACAAATCCTGGGAGTTTTAAATGCACACATTTGGCACCATAACAAGACTACCTTAGAGTGGGTAACATAAGGTTTGAGTTTGTTTTGGACCTAAAAGGACTTTTAGGAAAGTTCACACTATGATACACCTTCATTGTCATGTTTGTAGGACTTAATGGCTAGGGCTTAAAATAGAGGAATGAAAAACCAAATGACTTACAGGGCTGATCAGTTAGCTGATCAATAGCCTTAAAATTTATGAGGTGGTTAAAAGTAGAACGAGACCACCTAATAGGGCCACAGAGCCTAAACCTAGTGTACAGAATCAACATAGAATGGAACATATGATGGAAATGATGCAGGTTGGTATTGCTGAGCTTGTAGTAGGCATGCAAGATATTATTAGGGAACAAGCCTAGGTACCTAGTGGCTATACTACTAATGAAGAATAGGAAGCAAGAGAAACAATAGTAAGAAGTGTTACCATCTCACAAAAATGGAAGAATTACAAGTGTCGCATAATGGTTGAAAAACCATTATATAGTGTAATTGTCTTCATAGTGATTGAAGTATGAGGGGTAAAAGGTATGATGAACACCTCTTTAAAAGTGTTCTAAGTTGGTAACTTGCCCCCTAAGAAAAGCCTTAAGCATTGCTTGTTTTGAAGTAACCTATGGACCTTTTTGTAAGTTTTTGGAAATACGGGTAATTAATCACAAAACTCATAAGAGAGACCCTTCAAGAGTTATGGGAAGGATATGAATGGTATGAAAGTGCTATTAGAGGTCCAAATTACTCATGGAAGACAAGTTTGGACAAAAGGAAACACTAAAGGCATTAAGGACCTAATTGTCTTTGTATAAACCTTAAGGTGTTCAAGCTTTTGACTCAAGTTAAAGGGCAGAATTGTGTGGTTATCCCACCATTGGGGAGGCAGATATAGCTTGATAAATAGTCAAAAAGGTGGGAAAAATGTGGACCAATAAGTTTAGGAAAAAGAAATCATGTTTATGAGCAAAGAAAATGACATAAAGCCTGATTAAGGCTAATAAGGATGTTTACTGCCCTAAAGCTAATTTAAAAAGCCAAACTCAAATTTTCTTCTCTTGTATTTTGCCAAACCAGCCATCATCCTTCTACACACTTCTTCCATAGCTCCTCCACAGTAACCATAGCTCCAAGATTGAAATTGAAGGCAAAAGGAAGCAATCGGAAGCAAATTAGAGCTATTGCTTGAATACTTCAAGGATCAAGCTTCAAATTCGGACTACTCATCTTGGTAAGGGTTTTCTTGCTTTTTTGGATTATTTACTATATTTTTAAGTATGCATGGACCTAGGCATAAGGCTGGAAGAGAGCCATGAGCTTGATGACCAAGCCCACTAAGGAGAGCGCACTTACTGAAGGTTTTGTGACCTAGTGTGAAGTGCACAATGATGAGAGTGAAGTGAAGGTTTCTAGAGCTGAAAGTTAGTGCTAACTAGTTTTAAAATCCTCCTAAGACCAAGCATTAGCTTGAGGAGGGCTTCCATGGTGATTTGCTTAAGTTTATTGCATGTTTTATGGACTAACCTATGGTTTTTGTTGATGCTGCATTTCATGTGTTTGTCGGTTGTGAATGGCTGTTGCATTTGGTTGCTATATCTTATATATATGCATTGTGGTTTTGTGTTTTAGTGTCTTTGGTTGCAGTTTTTAATGAGGGTGACAATTCCTTAAGAAACTAGGTGTTTCCCTTACTAAGTTTCACAATGAAACTTACTCCCCTCAATTCTGCCATTTCAGGTCCAGGAGAAAGATCACATTCAAAATGACCTTTTTCCTATGAGTTTTGATCTAAAATTTCATGCATTTTAACTTCCACGTATCTAGTTCTGATCTGGAAAGTTTGGTGATTTTAGGAGCACATTTGGTATTTTTAGTGACGGTGCTTATTCTATTATGCACCAGCTATCCAACATCCTATTTTTGGAATCCATTGTGTCTCAGGCACTCCTATAACTTAGGGTGCGTATTTAGTTGGGTTAAGACCATTATGTAGTGCATGTATGCATTCACAGGTACTGTATGTAAAATGAGACAAGTATGTGATCATTTTAGTGATGTTTTGGCTATGCATGTGATGTAGTGTAAAGCTGCTTAGTGTAAATGATGTGCTGCTTACTTGTGAATTCTATTTTAGCCACATAAAGTTGCTAGAAGCAAGAGCACACAATTCTTATGTGTATTGGACATGTATGGGATAGCCTTGGAGGGCTTACCCCTTGTGAATGAAGTGTATGCACAATTATGAAATTTTGTATGGCCAAAATGGTCATAAAGTGACTAGAATTTTGACTCGGCACTCAAAGATCTATGTTTCCCTGTGTAGATTGAATCATGGTATGAAATTTAGGAAAAACCTAGAGAACATTTGGAGGTTGGAACAAAAGTTGGAATTTTCAAATTTGGAGCCCTGTAGCCAAAGATATAAGATTGGAAAGTTGGCTAAGTTACTATTTATTTGGTCAGAATTTTTAACTAACTTAAAAAATCCATAACTTGGTCCATAGTTGGGCTATTGATATAAAATCAAATTCCTTGGTTTTCTTAAAGAATTTAATTGATAATGAAGCAAATAATACAAGAGGCTCCATGGCTAGATTAATACATTTTTTTGGAAGAAGTTTTGGGTGTAGTGGCTGGTTACTTAAACTTAACAAGATTGCCTAATGTGTGTTAGGTAAGCTTAAGACTTGTGCCGATGTTTTCCTTCCTTGCTGCCATGTTGTGCATAAAATGTGAATATGTGTACAATGGTTGGACCAATATGCATGCATTTACATAGTGCACATGAGGGCTACTTGGGTATGAACACTAAGGGCACTATTCTAATGGCCTACAGATCATAACAATCCTGGGAGTTTTTAAATACACAATTTTTGGTACTATAACTGAACTACCCTAGAGTGTGTAACAAGAAGGCCCAACAAAGAACCAATATGGGAGGAGCAAGCAAGTAGGCTTGTAGAAAAAGCTCCTGAGCCTATTAATGACAAAAGACATGCAAGAGGCAGGAGACTGAGGTAAGAAATCAAGAAAAGCAAAGAGAATGGAGAACTGGAATAGTTAGGCACTAATGTTGAAAGAATGGAGCCAGTGTTGGGAAGCTCAAAAGAGTTGGCTTCTCAGAGAAGGACTAGGACTCCCGAAAGAAGTAGAGAAATATCAAGAAAGGAAGGTTTAAGGGGAGGAAAACTAGAAGGCTTTCTGGCACTTAAACCCCCAGGTTTTAAGGGTAGTGGTGATCTAGAAGAGGCTGAATTTTGGATTTACCAGATAGGAAAAGTATTTTAAAGAGTGGAAGTCACATCTACTGTAAACGTGTTCCTAGCTGCCTTTAAGCTAGAAGATAGTGTAGAGCTTTGGTGGAGGACTGTACAAAGGGCATATATGAGTCAAAATGAGAGGAAACGCACAAGGAAGTGAGAACCAATGAGGTGGGCTAAATTCCTCCAAGTTTTCCAATGATAGTATGTCAATAAAGCTCTCAAAGATCAGAAATGAGTATAGTTTGACTTAATGGATGTTACGACCCTTATAGTGGGAAGCATGTTTGAGGAAGGTAAAGTGTTTTAAATTAAGTTTAGAACCTTAATTCAAGTTTACATAGCAAGAATAGAGAATTTTAGCAAAGTTCACTAAGTTCCGAGAAGAATAAAGCACTGAACAAAGCTCAGGGGCAAAATGGTAATTTTGCATCCTGAATAGCCGGGACGAGTCCTGACTGTTTTAGAATGAATTTTTATAACTTAACTTTCAACCTTAACTCAAACTTGAAAAATAGACAAGAATTTAATCAAGAATCACTAAGTTACAAAGATAGGGGCTTAATTGTATTAAGCATAATACTTTGATGGCTTGTGTGTTAAGGGAGGGTTTAAGAAGGGGAAAGTGAGGGTGGCTGCCATATTATCGTGTTCAACCTCTGCACTCTCATTTCTCCCTCCAATTCTCCTTGGAATCAAGAAATTCTTGGTGAAACAAGAGGTTATCAAAGTATATAAGCTTGGAGGAGTGCATTTCATGCTTGAAAACATGATTTTGAAGCTTGGAAGGGTGTTTTTCAACTTCCTCTATTTTGGAATAAGGTAAGAGATGTGTTCTTGATTGAATTCATGTTTATTAGTTAGTTTGAAGCTTGGGTTTTGGTTAGAGAATGAAGTTTTAGTCATTAGTGCTGTGTTTTTGGATTGGAACTTGTGTAGAACTTTGGTGAGCTTGGTTGAATGAAAAGGGGATTGATTCTTGTGTGTTACTTGGAGTTGAGGTAAGGGGAGTATGTTTTAAAGTTCATTTAATGCCAATATCTTGAGTTTGCTTAAAGAATTCAAGTGGTTTTAGCTATGGCATTAGTTAAAGGTTTTGGTCGAATTATGGTGGACTAGAGGAATTGGGAGGATTGGATTGATGTTACAAAACATCATAGCTTAGCTTGTGGTAGTTGGTTATTTTCTATGCAACGTGTTCTATGTGTGTATGAAATTTGGTGGCATTCCATGCATGTTTGATATGTGTAGGAATCGTCCAAAGTTCATAGCAGCAAAATGCGCCAATTTCTGCATTTTTGCAGATTGGCAACGCGTCGCCAATTACAGGTCGACCCTAGCGACGCGTTGCCAATCCAGAAAAGTGCCTCAGAACGTTACCAACTATGGCGATGCGTTGCCATAGACAGAAATGCTGAATTTTTTACATTTTGCTCAAGTGATCCAAGTGAGACCTAAGGGGGTTGTTAGCATGCCTAGGGGTCTAAGGATTCCAAGGGTACTCCGAGACTTCCAAAAGTCCCACAAAATATAAGAGTTTCCATGGGTTTTGTAGAGTTTTAAGGTTGCTTGTGCAACAAGCAAGGAAACTAAGTTGCAAACAAACATAACTAGCTACCACTAGCTCAGGTCAGAGGTTTAAAACCCTTGTTGGCCTTGCCGTGCCATAGCCACGAGGTCACAAGGTGAAACCTTGTTCATCTAGTCTACAACAACGAGGCCCTACGGCATAGTCTACAAAGTTCCACCATAATTCCCCTGCCTAACGACTATGGGAAGGCTACATGATTGCATCCAGCAAGCTTCAGCTTGCTAGGAGCGAGTTAGTGATCAGAGCTCGCTAGACACGAAGTGATGCACCGTGAGGAGGACTAGTTTGAGGAAAGGTCTTTATGGCCTATTTATATGTGCATATATCAGACCCTCATGCTATGTGAGCTCGCAGCAAGAGTCCTAGTAATTTTCTTGTAGGTACACTGAAGACCCCTTACTGAGAATTGTTGAATTCTCACTCCCTAGTTTTGTTATGTAAAGACTGAAGTTGCTGGACCGGGCAATTGTTGAGGATTATCACGGTAGTGCTCTTTGGTGTGTACAGGTATGGAAGTTGAGAATCCCTATGATTCTAGTCTACATAAGTACTTAGTTGGCTTGTCGGTCAAGTAAAAGTACTAACTCATATCTTCCTTTGACTGCAGAGACTAGTAGCACTCGGCAAAGGACTTTTGAGACTCGCCACTGGGACATGTATCCAAGGTGGGAGTTAAGTCAAAGAGATCTCAGTAGAGGCTTGTATTTATACAGTACTTTTAGTTGCCTCCATAGTCTATGTTATGAGGAGTCCTCGACTCTAGGATTGCTCTTGGGTGAGGGCATTAGTCTACCTTATGTATGAATGTTCTCACGAGTTGTTATGTGTAGTAAACTCACACAAATTTTGATTTTCTATGCTTTGGCTATTTATACTTATTTGTGTAGAAATTACTTGGCCAAGTTAATGTTTTATTGTTTTAATAAACCAAGTCAAAGCATAAAAAGAATGCATATTGCATATTCTAGGATAATCACCTAGTATCATCACCTATGTTAGTATTGTGCCCAAAAAGCCAATCATGAGATGATTGTATTTTTGCACATTGAGTCATGATATTTTATTGAGGCATTAATCCAGCAATTATGTTTGTTGTTTTGTTTCTGCGTAACGTAATAAGCATAATTGTAACCCTAGAATAATGATATTCTTAAACGTCCCTAGTCTAGTATTATTGTGGAGCGGGTTGCAATAATACATAATGACTAGCATATGTGGAGACTAATATGAGATATGTAGTCTACATATGGGTACAAGTTGGAGAACTTGTGTATTAGACCGACCCACCATGAGAACACTACATGGATCGTTATATGAGTGTCATAAGTGATTCTCATAGTGATCATGGTATATGTAGTCCTTTGACCTAAGATCATCAAGGTTCCCTACATGTGAGTCACATACTTTGATACTTTCCTTTGTTACTCGTAACTGAGTGAACTTGAAGGAGGTCATTGGGTATGTCACATATCATGCGGAGGGATTTGTATGATCAAGATGGGATTTGTCCCTCCTATGTAACGGGAGTGATATCTTTGGGCCCCTTGATAGAGTGAGACTTAGAAAATGCATGGCCATAACATTGCTTCGATGAGTTGATATATGATATCAATGTCGTCAGTTTAAGTTGGTCTACTCGGTAATCAAGAAACCAAAGATTGGGCTATACGAGAGTGACACATTCCATGTCTCGTGCTTAGTCTTGATATCTTGGACAAAGGGACAATGGCATATATCGGTGATGATCATAAAGGTTTAGTCGATTCACCGACAATCTTGTCACTTGGGTAGCAATGATGTGTTGCTAGACACCGCTCATTGCTTATGATCATAAATGTGATTTATGATCATTGCCAACATGGCAAGAGCCTATTGGGTCGCACACATAGAGCTATTTGGATCATTAGAGTGCATGGGCTAATTATTTGGGTTATGGTTTCACGTTAATTTCGTATTAATAATGGGCCAAGGAGTTGAGCCATTATTAAGCCCGAAATTAAATCCTAATTGGATTAGGGCTTTGAAACCCATTAGGCCTGGAAGTTGAGTCTCACTATAAATACAACTTTTAAGTGAGAAATTCGCAGGTCTCCTTGCCCTAGCCTCCCAAAAGGACAGCCACACTCTTCTCTTGCAATTCCTTGGAGGACGCAAGCTAGCACTGCGTGCGCAAGAGAAACGCATCTGCCGGGACGTGGTGGAAGCGTGGTGATCCCGAGAGGCTCGTGTGGATACCATAGAGAGCCTGAACACGTCAACTGTTCAGGTTTTGTGATTCGACTCTACAGTTGAGTGAGAGATCTCAACCGAAAATTAGGTATGAAATTTTCGAACACCCGGTTTACCCCGTTTCACTTGGATCCTGGAGGGTTTCGGTTAAATTCCGCTGCGCTATTTGGCTCCCGAAACCCAACAACCTAGTATCATGGGATTTAATCCGCACATATACACAACTAGCCAATTGCAATCCACTGTGAGACCGGCTCTCATAGGGCTTCCTGGGCAGGGGCACGAGCGACTGTGTCACTGGAGCAGGGGAATATGTTAGCCAAAGAATATGAGCGTAAATTTTGTAGTCTCCTTAGATATGCCCCACGATATGATGGACAAGAGTACTTGAGCACAAAAAGGTTTATTAGGGGACTAAGGCTAGACTTGAGACAAATATTAAGGGCAATTGGCATCAAAACTTATTATAAGGATGTTCAAATGGCCTTAACCTTGGAGTAAGAATTTTAGCATCCTGTGGTGGGAAACATTAAAAGGGCTCCTATGGGACATCAAATTGGAAGGAAAAGAACTAGAGATAGACTAGAAAAGACTAAAGTATGAAAAGAACAAAAAAAAGACCAAAAGAAGCTCAAAGATTTGGACCTTAATGCTAGACCAGTGGAAGGTATCATGGTTTAAAACCATGTTACAGACTCACAGAAGGATGTTTGAAATGTGGTTCTCAAGACCATTGGGTTAAAGGTTGCCTAGTAAAAAAAGAAGCAAGAAAAGTGCTGGGCAAGTTTGAGGCAAGGGGCAGGTTAACCCACCCTTGCTAAAGCCCAGCCATCAGCTAGGAAGGTGTATCAAATTGAAGGATCAAAGAAAAAAGGAGAAATTAGCCATGGAGAAGAGGCTATCAATAATGATAACCTGAGAAATGAAACACTAAAAGGTAACCTTTACCTTTACGATAAGCTCATTTCAGTGCTTCCATATTTATTATTTCATCTAATTTGGTAATTAAACTTAAAGGTTACGACATTAGCTCAAATGCATATGATCAGGACAGCTGGAAATGAAAAGATGTTCTCACCTCACATAGTTAAAGACTATGTGATTAGCGTAGGGTAATCTGAACATTCTAGAAACAATTGGTTATGATATGATGTCGGCCACGAATTGGTTAGCTGAAAATAATGTTATCATAAATTGTCAATACAGGAAGTTGATACTGCCATGATCCATCGAACACTCCTCAAGTGACAAAAAAAAAATGTAATATTAGGCAAGTACAGGTAATGGATTGCACCCCTATACTTTATGAAGAAGAATATATGGGCCTAAATGACAAAGGGTCTAAGACTGAGTGAGACAACATTCCTATTGTGAGAGAATTTCTAGAAGTATTTCCTTCTGAGCTACCAAGTTTGCCTTCCCTAAAGGATATAGCATTTGAAATTAAACTAGCTCTGGGAGCAACACTTGTATCGGCTACACCTTACAGCATGGCAATTCCTAAAATGAATGAGCTAAAAAAGCAACTAGATGAATCCATGAAAAAGGATTCATTAGGCCAGAGTGTCTCCTTGGGGGGCACCTATTACCACCACACAAAAATGGGAGAATTACAAGTGTGTCATAATGGCTAAAAACCATTATATTGTGTAATTCTTACTATAGTGATTGAAGTGTGAGGCCATAAAAGGTGTGATCAACACCTCCTTAAAAGTGTTCCAAGTTGGTAACTTGGTCTCCAAGAAAAGCCTTAAGGATTGCTTGTTTGTCAAGCAACCTATGGACTTTTTTGTAAGGTTTTGGAAATTTGGGTACTCAATTGCAAAACTATCAAGAAAGAGACTTGGAGAGTTATGGGAAGAATATGAATGGTATGAAAGTGCTATTGGAGGATCAAATTGCTCATGGAAGACAAGTTTGGGCAAAGGAAACTCTAAAGGCATTAAGGACCTAAATGTCTTAGTGTAAACCTTAAGGTGTTCAAGCTTTTGACTTAAGTCTAAGGGTGAAATTATGGGGTTATCCCACCACGAGGGAGGTAGCCAAGACTTGATAAATAGTAAAAAATGTTGGGCACAAGTGTACCAACGAGTTCAATACAAAGAAACCATAATTAATGAGAAGGAAAATGACATAAAGGAAGGTTAAGCTTGTTAAGTGTATTTTGTGCCCTTAAGCTCATTTAAGGCCATTTAAGTGGTCAATTCACATATCTCTCTCCCATTTTCATCCTCCTCCAGCCCAAGAACACAACCACACTTCCTCCATATCCACCACACCTTCAAACTTCCAGTTGATTGAAATTGAAGGGAAATGGAAGCAACTGGAAGCAAACTAGAGCTATTGCTTGAGTACTTCAAGGATCAAGCTTGATTTTTGTTCTACCCACTTTGGCAGGGGTTCTCTTGCTCTCATGGGTTTTTTCTATATTTTCAAGCAGCCATGGAGCTAGGGCTATGCTTGGAAGAGAGCCATGAGCTTGATGAACCAAGCTTAGTAAGGGGAGTGCACTTATTGAAGGTTTTGTGAGCTAATGTGAAGTGTGCAAAGATGACAGTGAAATGAGGGTTTCTAGAGCCAAAAGTTTGTACTAACAAGTGTTAAAATCCTCATAATACCAACCATTAGCTTGAGGAGGGCTGCCATATTGATTTATTTAAGTTTATTACTTGTTTTATAGACTAATTTACGGTGGTTGTTGCTGCTGCATTTCATGTGTTTGTTGGTTGTGAATGGCTATTGCATTTGGTTGCTATATCTTGTATATATGAATTGTGGTTTTTTTTTTTAGTGTCTTTGGATGCAGCTTTTAATGATGGTTACTGATGGCCGGGGGCCTCATCGTTTAGAGTCATGATGACTGGTGGAGAGACTTTTGGGAGGAAGAACGCCTAGAAGATGGTCAGCCCAAGGGAGTGTGCCTGAAAGTCCAGAAACAAAGGGTTAGGAGGTCCCCGGAATGTGTTTCCGGGGGGGGAGCCTCCGACGCCCAAGTCAGTGGTGGCTGAGAGAAGGCAAAGGAAGTAGCACAAAGGGCTGAAAAGTCTCGCCTGGTGATTTTCTCAGAGTCTGGGAGTCAGATCTCTTGCCTACCAGCCCCTTGCCGAGTATTTATTTCCTGGTATTTATAGGAGTGCCTAGCCCGTTCAGATCGCGACACGTGTTCGGTCGGATGTTCCCTGAGTTTCTGGGCGTAGGGGACAGATAGCTGGTAGTAGGTTGCCTTGAGCCTTGTGCTGAGATGGGCCATGTTGTGATTTTGACAGCGTCAGCGTGTCAGAGCGCCTTTTGAGGCGGCTTATGACGTCTGTGAAAGGACGTGTCAGAGGCTTCCTTAAATGCTTCCTTAAATGCTCCTGCCGTACTCCCGAGGTCCCTGGGCGAGGTCGTCCTTTGGTACGGACGGTGCCTCTTCGGGAAACACGCACTCAGTTCGGGGGTTCCCAGCTTCAGGGAGTTCCGCCTTCGGGGAGATCATGTTCGGCCCACGATAGCTGGTGCCTCTTTTCCGAAGGCGATCTGTTACAACCTCGGGGGGTAAGTAGTATCCTCAAGTTTCCTGGCGTGCCGGGCTCGGAGCTCTTCGGCTATCTCCCGAGGTGTATGATCCCACCTTTTCTCGGGTAGCGCCAGTTTCTTCTGGCCATTCTTGTGGCAGGGAGTTCGGCCAGATAGAGGCGATAGCCTTTGGCTATCACATGCCCCCCTTTGGAAAGCCGAAGTGAAGACTTCGGGTTTGCATCTCTTTCCGAGGTTGTTCTTGGGAGTCTCTTAGGAAGCTCAACCTGTTCCGAGGATACACCTCTTGCCCGAAGGTATGGGCTGTTCGGCCTTGGCCTGTTCTTTGGTGTCTTCGAGGCGGAGCCTGTGCCGAAGATACACCTACTGCCCGAAGGTCATGGGCTGTTCGGCCATAGCCTGTCTCTCGGTGTCCTCGAGGTAACCTGCTTTTTCTTCTTGCAGGTCTGTGTAACGTCGCGTCTGATGGCCAAGCATGTCAGTCTAACCGACGCGTCCCAGCTTTTTAGGGATGTCAGAAGACGTGTCCCCTGCTTTGGCGTGGTGATTGACACGTGGCGGTTTGCCATTGGAGGAGAGCCGCGTCGGTTACAGAGGGCGCGCCTTTTCAGGTGCAGAGGGCAGTTACGGCGACGGTTCGCCTCCAAAGGGTACTTATGACGACGTTTCGGTTACCCACCTTTGGCCTATAAATAGCCCATTCCATCATAAGTCCCATTTGCTTTTACTTCTGCTCTTTCCTCTGCTTTGCCCCTGTTCTTGTACTTTCTTGCTTTCTGTGGCGGAGCTGCCTTAATCAGAGCTTTTTTCAGCCAACTTTCACGACGGCGTCCTCAGACTTTGGCAAATCTTTTGGTGGGTTTTTGTTTTCCAGAGTGTTTTGATCCCTCTGTTCTTTTGAGTTTTTTCCGGAAACTGTTTTCTTCCCATTTCCGAACTCGTTTTCATGTCGAAAATGCCTATCCCTGAGAGCTGGCAGCCTCTTTTAGCCCATCCTTGTTGCACCACCCCCGCAAAATTAGAGAGGTGGAAGAAAAAGTTCTTTCTTCCCTCTTACGCCATTACAAGGCTGCCTCGCTCTAGCCATTATGCTTTTTCAAACCATAGTAACGAGGTTACCGTTTTCTGAGCCCAGCTGAAGGCCGGACTTCGGTATCCTCCCCCGAAGATGGTTTGCGAGTTCTGCCAATTTCATGGCATTGCTGTGAACCAGCTTCCCCCGAACTCGTTCTGCTATTTTAACGCCTACCTCTGCATGTGTGGCGTGTTCGGGATAGAACCCCATTTTACAATCTTCATGCAGTACTACAAGCTCTTGGTGGTCCCGAAGGGTGGCTTCTATTTCTTGCTACCTCGGGGATCCGGGAGCAAAAAATTCATGTTCACCTTCGCCACCAAGGACAGCTGGCGGGGGTGGCAACAGAAATTCTTTTTCCTGAAGATGGAGGAGGCCTGGTCGTATGTTCCGACCAAGTGGGCTCAGGGAAAGTTAGATGCGGACGTCGTTGATCCGAGGTTGTTGCTGACTCCAGAGTTGGCTTCCACTTTCGCAGACTTCGACGGCCGTATTCGGGCTGTCTCTGACTGGGCTCCCGAGGTCGCTCCGCGCGCCCTTTACCCTTTTCCCATCAACTGGAAGTTGATGACCAAAGAGGTCCTTCGGGAGCTAAAGGTGGTGAAGGAGCACGAGACTGACCTCGAGATGCCAGCTCCTGCCATCACCGGGAAGGATTCCTGGTTGGTCCAGCTTCTTAAGGAGGAAATTTCTTTCGAAACGCTTGTCGAAAGTGAGTTGTCTTCTACTCCCTTGCTGTTTTTTCCTCGGACTTACGCTGATATTTTTCCTCTTTTTCAGAGATGGGCGACGGGACTGCCGCGTATTACAAGTTTCTTTTCTCTGGCCAAGTGGAGAAGGGCGATCAGACAAAGAAGGCGGCTTCCCGAAGGCGGAAGTCTACTGGTGCGGGGCCTTCGGGGAAACGGGCAAAGAGAACTGCCCAGGTTCCTCTAGAAGAAATTTCCGAGGAGGCTGCCGAGGAGCCTGGGACAGCCGAGATTCCGGCGTCTGAGGCTGCTGCCGAAGTCCCTGCCGCTACCGAGGTCCCTTCCGCCGACGTCCCTCCCCAGGGCCCTTCTGCGCCGCAGGCCCTTCTAGAGGCCGTGGTAGAGGCTCCTTCTGCCGAGGAGCGGCGCAGGAAGAAAGGCAAGGGGATTTCGACCGAGGAGTCTCAGGACTCCGAGGACGTCGTGGTCGAAGTGCCGCCAGGTTTGTTGTTTTCAGAACAAGTATGGCTCTTTTGTTTTTCTGAAATTTCCTTTATCTCTGACCTGCTTCTCTTTTTCGCCATGCAGAGGAGTTGCTTACCCCGAACTGGGCGGCCGAACATGCGAAGGCGCGGGCCCTTCGCGACGCCAAAGTCCCGCAAGGGAAGATACCCAAAGAGCCTTTCTGGACATTCACGGAGGACATGAACTTGTACTCCGAGGACTGTCCTGAAATGGCAAAGCAGATTTCGAAGGGGGTGCTTACAGAGGCCTCCTTCAAGGCTATTGCGGCGGCTCATCCGGGCGATGACACCCTCGCCGCGAAAGTCACCGAGCATGCTGCTCAGGTATGCTCTCCACACCCTTTTCCCTTCAATTTTTCCTAAGTGCTTGGCTCTTTTCTGACCTTGCGTTCATCTTTTCGCAGCTGATGGGGTACGCCGGCTTTCTCCGAGTTCGGGTGGCCAGGCAGACGGCATTCCGAGCTTCGGCCTTAGAGGCCCTAGAAAAGGCGAAAGCCACGTGCTCGGAATTGACCGCCAAGAACCAGCAGCTGGCAGATGCTGCGAAGGAGGAAGTTGCTGCCCTTCGGGAGGAGTTCCGGAAGGAAAAGGAAGACTTTGAGAAGGACTCCTCCCTAAAGATAGCTGACCTCCGCGATCAAGTGGCGGGGATGCTTGCTGCAAACCAAGACCTTCTCAAAGATAAGTCAGCTGGTGACAATCTCATAGTCACGCTCTTGTCTGAGAAGAGCGCCCTTCAAGCCGAGGTCAAGTCTTTGAAGAAGGAGTCTGAAAAGAAGAAGATAAAGGCTCTGAAGAAGGAGGTTGCGGATCTGCAGGACGAGCTCGAGGACCTTGAGGTTGAGAAGGACAAGTCTGACCAAATGAACAAGGTCGCGTTCCAGGACCGATTCTGCCTTGCTCGGCATCAAGTTCTTGAGAGGTTCCCAGGTCTGGACCTCTCTTTTTTGGAGGCTCTGAACATTCCCGAGGGGCCTCGGTGGTCCTGGTCAAAAATCGAGCACCTGAATCTTCCTCCCTCACTTCCGGCGCCGAAGGTGGTGGGAAAGGATGGGGAAGCGGGTGGCTCTCGGGACGCCGAGAACCCTTAGGCTGTTTTAGGGCTCCTTTTCCCTTTTCTTCTTTATTTTTGTACTCCTTCTTCGGGCACTTCTTCTTTGTAAGCTAGCTTTCTTGTAAATGAAGATCTTTTTTGGCCAAGTGTTTTTGCAAGTTTCTTTATTTCCATTGCCCCGAACACATTTGCTCAAGAGACTTCGAAAAACCTGCGATCAAAGAAACTTGACTAACTGTGAAAGATCTTTCCATTGGCCGAGCCTGTTCGCTCAAGAGGCTTTTTGGAAAGTCTGAAAAATTTGACTAAGTCTTTTTGCAGGTTTTTGCATTTCCATTTTGTCCCGAACACATTCGCTCGAGGGACTTCGGAAACCCCTTTTTGACCCCTTAGTCAAAAATTTTTCATTTCCCCTTGTCCCGAGCATGTTCGCTCAAAAGACTTAAGAAACCTTTTGCGAGATTTTTTATTTTCCATCCTTCCCGAGCTTGAAGGCTCAAGGGACTTTGGAAAACTGTCTCTGCGCTTATTACGGCGAGTACCGCTGAGAGATTTTTCCCATCTTTCCCGAGCGTGATGGCTCAAGGGACTTCGGAAAGTCATATCTGCGTTCGTCGCGAGCATCTTCGCGGAATTCTGTACAATTCTGCACTTAAGAAATTTTCTCAAGATACTTCTATACTTAGAATATTTTTCGTACAGTATGATTCCTTCGCTCAAGCTTAGGCGTAGAATTTTTTCAAGGCGTCTGAATGCCAAGTGTTTTTCAATTCTACGCCTTCGGCATCGCCAAGTTTGTACACGCCTTTTCGTACTTCGGCGAGGACCAGATAAGGTCCTTCCCAGTTTGCGCGAAGTACTCCGTGGGATGGCCTTCGGGGCGCAAAGTCAGCCTTTCGGAGAACGAGGTCTCCTTTCTTGATTTCTTTTGGCCTGGCCCGTAAGTTTATACCCGCGGCCACTCTTTGCTGAAAAGCTTTTCTTCTCAACTCGGCTATTTCTCTGTGTTCGCCGACGAGGTCGAGCTTGGTTCTGAGGCCGAGGTCCTTTCCACCTTCATCAAATACTTACACCCGTACTGAAGGTTGAACTATCTCTATTGGGATAATAGCCTCTGTACCGAAGACGAGTGAGAAGGGAGTCTCCCCTGTGGCTTTTCGGGGCGTCGTTCGGTAACTCCATAATACGCTTTGGAGTTCTCCTGGCCATTTCCCTTTTGCTTCCCCCAGTCTCTTTTTCAGGCCATCTTTTATGGTCCTATTAGATACTTCCACCTGCCCGTTGCTTTGGGGGTGAGCTACTGGGGCGAAGTGCATTTTTATTCCGAGGTCGCTGATAAATTCCTGGAATCCTTTGTCTATGAATTGGGATCCATTATCAACCACTAGTACCCTCGGTATGCCGAATCTGCATACTATGTTCTTCCACACAAACGTTTGCACTTCTTTTGCCGAGATAGTTGCTAGGGGTTCTGCCTCGACCCATTTGGAGAAATAGTCTACTGCTACCACGCAGAATTTCACGCCTCCGGGGGCTGAGGGGAGTGGCCCAATAAGGTCTATACCCCAGACAGCGAAGGGCCAAGGATAGTCTGCCGAGGTTACCATTTCCGAGGGTGCCCTCTGGATGTTCGCATGTCTCTGGCAACTTCCGCATTTTCGGACGAACTGCCTTGCATCCTTTCTCAGGGTAGGCCAGAAGTATCCTTGGCGAAGTATCACCGCCGCAAGGGCATCAGTTCCAATATGTGAACCACACATGCCTTCGTGGACCTCTTCAAGGACCATTTCAGTATCCTCTTCATCCACGCATCTTTGCAGCGGGTTTGCATATCCCTGTCGGTTTAACTCTTCGCCAATTAGGAAGAATCGGCCAGAGCGTCTTCGCAATCTTGCAGCGTCGCCGAGGTCTTCGGGTAGCACATTTTCTGCGAGGTATCTCTTTATGGGATCTTTCCATCCTTTTCCCGAGGTCACTATGCTCAGCACTGAGATGCTCGGGTGATCTAGCACCTCGGTGTATGTTTTTGACTTCGCCAAGCAATCTGCCTCAGTGTTATTCCGCCGAGGTACATTTTCGATCCGTACGGCGTCAAACTCTTGGATGAGCTTTGCTACCAGCTCGTGGTATTTTGCCAAGGTTGGGTCCTTCGCCCCATAATCTCCTGCCGTCTGCCGAACTACCAGCTGGGAATCGCTGTGAGCTTTTAAGTTTCTCACGCCAATCCTTCTGGCCAAGCGTAATCCCGCTATGAGGGCTTCATACTCAGCCACATTGTTAGTGACGCTGAAGCTGAATTTGATAGCCTTCTTTACCGCTAGGCCTTCGGGTCCTCTGATAATTACTCCAGCTCCCTGGTGTTCGGATCCTGAGGCTCTGTCAACATGCAAGGTCCACTCTGGCTCACCTCCATTTGGATCCAAATGGCTTTCCTTAGTGGTGGGTATTTCCCAGCTCCCTGGTGTTCGGATCCCGAGGCTCCGTCAACATGCAAGGTCCACTCCAGCTTACCTCCGTTTGGATCCAAATGGCTTTCCTTAGTGGTGGGTATTTCGGCGATAAAATCTGCTAGTGCTTGAGCTTTTATGGCCTTCTGAGGTTCATATATGATTTCGTGTTCGCCAAGCTCTATGCACCACTTAGAGAGCCTTCCCGAATGATCAACTTTTTTCATAACATCCCGTAGTGGTAGACTACTTCGGACGATGATGGGGTGAGCCTGAAAGTATGGTCGCAGCCTTCTCCCTGCAAGCACCAAGGCGTATATAGCTTTTTGAAGCAGAGGGTACCTGACTTCGGCGCCATGCAGGGATTTGCTGACGTAATAGACTGGCCATTGCTTTGGCCCTTCTTCTTTCACGAGGACCGAGCTTACAGCTTTCTCCGTGACGGCGAGGTACAAAACGAGGGGCTCTCCCTCCCGAGGTTGTCGCAGAGTCGGCAGGCTAGCCAAGTAGACTTTGAGTTCTTCCCAGGCCTTTTGGCAATCTTCGTCCCAAGGATGATCATTCCTTCCGAGGTCGCCTTCCATCTTTGCTGCCTTTGTGAGGACTTTGAAGAAGGGTCGACACCTATCTCCGTACCTGGAAATAAACCTGCTCAGAGAGGTTATTCTTCCGGTGAGCCTCTGCACGTCTTTGACTGTGGCAGGAGTTCGGAACTCAAGCAGCGCCTTAATCTTCTCGGGATTAGCGTCAATGCCTCTTTCGGATACCATGTATCCAAGGAATTTTCCTGAGGTTACCCCGAAGATGCATTTTTCAGGATTGAGCCGAATCCCGAAGGCTCTGAGCTTTTGGAAGGTTTCCTCTAGGTCTGCAACGTGATAGCTAGGCAGTTTGCTCTTAACTATCATATCATCAACATACACCTCCATGTTTCTCCCCATTTGGTCTTTAAAGACCTTGTTCATCAACCTTTGGTAGGTGGCTCCTGCATTTTTTAGCCCGAAGGGCATTCTGACATAGCAGTATGTTCCTCCCTCCGTGATGAAGGCGGTTTTTTCTTCATCTTCGGGGTCCATCCTTATTTGATGGTAGCCACTGAAGGCGTCTAGGAAACTAAGGAGCCCATACTCAGCAGTTGAATCTACCAGTTGATCTATTGGCGGCAGAGGGTATGAGTCTTTTGGGCAAGCATCGTTCAGGTTTCTGAAGTCGATGCACATCCGGAGTTTGCTGCTACCTTCTTTTGTGGCAATGACCACGTTGCTTAACCATTCGGGGTACTTCACCTCCCTGATGACTTCGGCGTCTAACAGACGCTGGACCTCGGTTTTGACGAAGTTGCTCTTGTGGGCCGAGATGCTTCGTTTCTTTTGCCGGACAGGTTTTGCTTTCGGGCTTACTTTGAGGCTATGCTGTATTATGCCAGGGTTTACCCCTGGCATATCTTTCGGCGAGTAGGCAAACAGATCTTTATTTTTCAGCAGAAAGGATACCAGATTTTCCTTCTCACCTTCGGCCAAGCTCTTCCCTCTTCGGGTAGATTGTCCTGGGATAAGTTCTACTGTTTCCATTTCCGCTTTTGCGAGATCTTCTTCTTTGCCTTTTTCTGGCGCCTTTGCCTCCATTGTTTGTGCGAAGTTGCTCGCCGGGGCCTTTCGTGCTTTCACAAACACCTTTCTCACCTCGGCCTGGTCTATGAAGATCTCTGCATCTCCATCCTTGGTGGCGAATGTGACAGTCAAGTACTTCACATCAGGGCGAATGTGCAGGTTTCCCTGTGTCTGCCTTCCAAGGATGGCGTTGTACGAGGACGGGACGTCCATGACGATGAACCTCGCCATTGTGGAGGCGTACAACTCAGCTGCTCCGTCTACCGAAGTCCCTCTCATCATCAGTGGGAGGTCGATCCATCCGAGAATGGGCAGTTCGGATGGTCCGACCCCGAAGGTGGGCGAGGTGACTAGCTTACGCTCGCTGCTGGAGATGCCCAAGCTCAGCAGTAATTGCGAGAATAGGACGTCCGCATTTGATCCGTCATCAAGTAGCACCCTTTTGACGTCCCAGTTCCCTATCCTCGCCATGATCAGCAGCGGATCGTCGTAGGGGAAGACGATGGTGGATCCATTTTTGCGGGCCAGCTTCTTTGCTGGATTTTGATATTCCATGACTGCAATTTCTCTGGCCTTCCGCTTTCTTTCCGAGGATGGGAGCCCAGTGGTGATTGTTTGGATAACCCCTGCCGGAGGTGGAGGGCGCCTTTTTGGACTTCGGTTTCTCCGCCTGTCGGAGTCATAGTCCTCATCTTCGGCCCTTTCTTCCTCCACTTTTCTGCCTTTCGGGGATGGCATCCGCAGGTATTTCCGAAGTTGGCCCTGCTTTATCAGCGACTCTATGTACTTCTTCAGCTGGAAGCAATCTTCGGTCTCATGACCGTGGTCGCGATGAAACTGGCAGAACTTTTTTGCATTCTTCTTATTATCGGCGGTCATGGCCCTTGGTCGCCGAATCTGCGTCCCTTGCCTTTCCAGCGCCATGAGAATGTTGCTCCGTGTAGTGCTCAATGGTGTGAAACTTTGGGGTTTCCTTCCCCGCATCCTCCGAGGTCGTCCTGCTTGTTCGGTCGGATGCCGAGCTTGCTGATTGGACCCTTCGGCGCGGTGGTGATCGGGCTTCGGCCCTGCCATTCTTAGTTCCTCGGCGGTCATGTGCTGTTCTGCCCTTCGGTAAAATTCTCTGAGGGTCTCCGGGGGGTCCTTTGAGAACTCGTAGAATAGCTGTGAGTCTCGCCGAAGGCCCCGTGTCATGGCAAGAATGCGGATTTCGGGCCGGAAGTCTGGGATGCTCAGAGCTTCCCTATTGAATCTTTCGACATAGTCTCGGATGGTTTCTCCGTTCCTCTGCTCTATGTCGAACATCTGGACAGGCATCTTCGCAGTAGGTCGACTCCCAATGAATTGCTGCGTGAAGGCCGTGGACAACTCCTGGAACTCAGTAATGGTCCCTGAAGGCAATGAATTGTACCATGCAGTTGCTGGCCCTGTGAGGGTGACTTCGAAGCACTTGCACATGGTAGCGTCGTCAGCACCGTGCATTATCATGCTGCGTCTGTACTTCGTCAGATGGGCCTGTGGATCAGTACGGCCATCATAAATCTCCAACCGAGGTACTCTGAAGTCACCTGGCATGGCTGCCTCAACAACGGCCTGAATGAATGGGGAGTCATCTTCGCAGCATGTTCCCGAGAGTCTGGCCCAAACGGGTTTTCTGGCCACTTGTTTCTCCACCCTATCTATCCGTGCTAATATCCTCTCCATAAGCACTGTGGCACTAGGCCCTTCTTCAGGGAAGCGAGATTGCCGGCGCCTCTTCGGGGAGCGAGTTCGGCACTGAGGGGACAGGGACCTCGCCTCAGGCAGCGAACTTCTTTGCTGCAAGACCCTCGGTCGCTCAGACCTCTTCTGCCCCACAGGCTGTTTCCCGAGGGGAGTATTTTCTGTGGACGATTCTTCGCGCGGATCTCCGCTTCCCAAACTGCAATGAGTAGACTTCGGGCTTTTCTCCCAAGGGCGTGCTGGTGAGGGAGGTCTCTGGGCCTGTGCTTGCTGTGGCCACCTTCGGTCGATCTGCTGTGTCATTTCAGACACGACCGAACGCTGAAAGTCTTTCAGGAAGCTCATAGTGATTACTAGAGGGCGGTCTTCCTCGGGCACAGAAGTCTCTGGGAGTGTTTGCTCAGCAGCCGGTTGTGTCTCAGGCGCGGACGGGGACTTTGGGAGCCCCTTGTCCTTAGAACGCCGAGTTTCAACGACGGCGATCTCAGAGCGGGTTCCCACAGACGGCGCCAAATGATGGCCGGGGGCCTCATCGTTTAGAGTCATGATGACTGGTGGAGAGACTTCTAGGAGGAAGAACGCCTGGAGGATGGTTCGCCCAAGGGAGTGTGCCTGAAAGTCCAGAAACAAAGGGTTAGGAGGCCCCCGGAATGTGTTTCCGGGGGGGGAGCCTCCGACGCCCAAGTCAGTGGTGGCTGAGAAAAATGGCAGAGGAAATAGCACAAAGGGGCTGAAGAGTCTCGCCTGGTGGTTTTCTCAGAGTCTGGGAGTCAGACCTCTTGCCTACCAGCCTCCTGCCAAGTATTTATTTCCTGGTATTTATAGGAGTGCCTAGCCCGTTCAGATCGTGACACGTGTTCGGTCGGATGTTCTCTGAGTTTCTGGGCGTAGGGGACAGATAGCTGGTAGTAGGTTGCCTTGAGCCTTGTGCTGAGATGGGCCATGTTGTGATTTTGACAGCGTCAGCGTGTCAGAGCGCCTTTTGAGGCGGCTTATGACGTCTGTGAAAGGACGTGTCAGAGGCTTCCTTAAATGCTTCCTTAAATGCTCCTGCCGTACTCCCGAGGTCCCTGGGCGAGGTCATCCTTATGGTACGGACGGTGCCTCTTCGGGAAACACGCGCTCAGTTCGGGGGTTCCCAGCTTCAAGGAGTTCCACCTTCGGGGAGATCATGTTCGGCCCACGATAGCTGGTGCCTCTTTTCCGAAGGCGATCTGTTACAACCTCGGGGGGGTAGGTAGTATCCTCGAGTTTCCTGGCGTGTCGGGCTCGGAGCTCTTCGGCTATCTCCCGAGATGTATGATCCCACCTTTTCTCAGGTAGCGCCAGTCTCTTCTGGCCATTCTTGCGGCAGGGAGTTCGGCCAGATAGAGGCGATAGCCTTTGGCTATCAGTTACATTGGCTATTGAATCCAAGTGCTGCCCTTACTAAGTTTCTCAATGAAACTTACTCCCCTCAATTCTGTCATTTCAGGTCCACCAGAAAGATCACATTCAAACTGACATTTTTCATTTGAGTTTTGATCTAAAATTTCAGATATATGAACCTACATATGTATTTTTACGGTCTGGATGGTTTAGTGATTTTAGGAGAACATTTGGTATTTTTAATGGTGGTACTTATTATGTTGTGCAATAGCTGTCTATAATCCTGTTCTGGAGTCCATTGTTTCTCAAGCGCTCCTATAACCTCGAGTATGTGTTTAGCTGGCTTAAGACCATTTTTTAGTGCATGCATGCATGTACATGTAGTGTATGTAAAATAAGACAAGTATGTGAACATTTGAGTAATGTTTTGCCTATGTAAGTGATGTGTTGCAAAGTTACCTAAGTGTAAATGATGGGCTGCTTACTTGTGAATTCTGTTTTGGCTACATACGGTTGTTAAATGAGAGACAATGTATTTCCTACATGTAATGGACATATATGGATAACCTTGAAGGGTTTTGCCCTTGTGAATGAAGTGTTTGCACACTTATGAAATTTTGTATGGGCAAAATGGTTATAAAGTGACCAGAATTTCAACTCTACACTTAAAGTTCTATATCTCCTTGTGTAGAAGGAATATTTGTATGTAATTTTGACCACAGCTAGAGAACATCTAGAGGTTGAACTAGAATTTGGAATTTCAAAATTTGGAGATCTATAGCCAAAGATATGATGTTGCAAAGTTGGCCAAGTTACTATTCATGTGGTTAGAATTTTGTAAGCAACTTAAAAAATCCATAACTTGGTCCATAGGTGGGCTATTGATGTAAAAGAAAATTCCTTGGTGCTAGTGTTTTCCTTATTTTCTACCATGGTGTGCATAAAATGTGAATATATGTGTGATGGTTGGACCAATATGCATGTGTTTAGATAGTGTCCAAGCGGGCCACTTAGGTATGCACACTAAGGGTAGTGTTCTGATGGCCTACAGGATATTACCAATCTTGGGAGTCTAAATGCACAATTTTGGCACCATAATTGGACTACCCCGGAGTAGGTAACAACACCAGTGCTATTTGTGAAAAAGAAAGATGGGACTCTTAGCTTGTGCATTGACTATAGAAAGCTCAATGCTATGACTGTAAAGAATAAGTACTCTCTCGCCAAGATTGAGGACTTATTTGATCAGCTTAAGCGAGCTGTAGTTTTCTCAAAGATTGACCTCAGATCAAGATATTTCCAACTGAGAGTCAAAGAATGAGACATTCCTTAGATTGCTTTCAGAACAAGATATGGTCATTTTGAATACACAGTAATGCCATTTGGGGTTACTATTGCTCCAGCTTTCTTTATGGACCTGATGCAAAGAATATTCTAACCATATCTAGATAACTTTGTGGTGATTTTTATAGATGATATCTTGGTATACTCAAAGGATAATGAAGAATATGAAGGCACTTGAGAACAGTGCTAGATGTATTAAAGGAACACCAACTATATGGAAAATTAAACAAATGCCATATTTGGACCACTAAAATTGAATTCTTAGGGCATAAAATAAATGGACAAGGAATGGCTGTAGACCTAACAAAAATTGAAGCTATCTTACAGTGGAAGCAACCACAAAATGTCAATGAAACAAGAAGTTTCTTGGGTCTAGCTAGCTATTGTAGAAGATTCATGTCAAAATTTTCAGTGAAGGGAACCCCATTAACTTAGTTAACTATAAAGGGGCAGAAGTTTGAATGGTCTAGGGAATGTGAAAGGAGCTTTCAAGAGCTTAAAGATAAGCTCACTTATACTCTTGTGCTAATATTGCCTAACCCCAATAAACCTTTTGAGGTTTTCACAAATGTATCTATTGTTGGTGTTTAGTATGTGTATTAATGCAAGAAAAGCAAGCTACAGCCTATGGATCGAGGCAATTGAGCCATGAAAGAAAAATTATACAGTGCATGACCTCAAACTTGCAGCTATGGTATTTGCCTTCAAAAAATGGAGACGTTACCTATTGGGTAATAAGTTTCAAATCTTAACATATCATAAAAGTCTCAAGTATCTCTTCACTCAAAATGAGTTGAATATGAGATAGAGGAGATGGCTTGAATATCTCAAAGACTTTGACTGTAGCATTGAGTATAAAAAGGTGAGGCTAATAAAGTAGCTAATGCCCTAAGCAGGAGATACATAGGCATCCAAAAACACGAAGAAGAAGAACCAAATGAACTAAAAAGCTTGACTTGTTTGGCTAAGAAGTGGCTAAGATGGGAATAAACCTAGTTAAGGGTAGTGACTATTCAGTGAAGTTGGAAACCAGAAATATAGAGGGTATAGTAGCAGGATGAAGATCATACTAGATTATCTAGGCAAATGCATGGGAAACTATTTTCGAGGTTTACTTATAGGTAAGGATTATTGTACTTCCAAGGCAGAATTTATGTACCTAAGGGGTATGAGTTAAGAGAACAAATTCTAAAAGACGCCCACTTTAGTAGTAAGAGTATACAACCTAGAATTGTAAAAATGTATCTAATAGCCAAAGGGCTATTACCATTGGAGGTCTCCCAAACTGGCCTAATGAGCACCACCCCCAGGAAAAACAAGTGACCAACTTCGGAGAACAGGGGGCCCTCACCACCCTTGGAGAGGCTTAGCACTAAACTCAGGGACACTCACACCACCCTTGGAAAGGTTACATGACCAACTTCGAGGAGGGGTGTCTCACCACCCTTGAGGTATACGAACCTACCGACCTTGGAAAAGTAACTCCCCATCCATGACAAAGGGAGAATATTTCTCGAAGGTAGCCCGCTCTACTGAAGGACATTTCCTAATGGCCTTCGGTGGAGATATCTAGCCGAAAGAGCCTCATACCCCGAAGGGGTCTCATTCTCTGAAGGGGTCTTGCAAAAATATGACCAAAATGGTTAAGGAGTCTCTGACAGAAAGACCTCACACATGCCCATGCCCTCTAGCCAAAATGGACTACGACCAGCTAGAGGTACCCACCTCGGAGGGTACGGATCGAATCTGACCAATCACGTGTCATGATCTGAATAGGCTGTGTCAAACGGCCTTCTCCCTCCACCCTCCTATAAATACTTAGGAGGGACCTTGGTAAGACATAGAACTCTCACTATTTTACCACTCTTGGTTCTTTACTACTACTACTCTCACAAACACTGACATGGACATCAGAGGCTCGTCCCCTGGAAACACACTCCGGGGAGCTCCTGACCCTTGTTCTTTTTGTTAGTGTTGTGCCCAAAAGCCAATCATGAGATGATTGTATTTTTGCACATTGAGTCATGATCTTTTATTAAGGCATTAATCTAGCAATTATGTTTGTTGTTTTGTTCCTGCGTAACTTAACAAACATAATTGTAACCCTAGAATAATGATATTCTTAAAAGTCTCTGGTCTAGTATTATTGTGGAGCAGGTTGCAATAATACATAACGACTAGCATATGTAGAGACTAATATGAGATATGTAGTCTACATCATGGGTACAAGTCTGGAGAACTTTCAGTACTCTGTTGTGGCTGAAATGACCATGAGAACTCAACCAAAGGTGGATCGTTATATGAGGGTCATAGGTGATTCTCCTAGTGATCATGGTATAGAGGAAGTCCACTCTCTACCTAAGATCATCAAGGTTCCCTACATGTGAGTCAGTAATACTTTGATACTTTCCTTTGTTGAACCATAATTGAGTGAACTTGAAGAAAGGTCATTTACATGTCACATATAATGCGGAGGGATTTGTACAAGTCAAGATTAAATTTGTCAAATCCTATGTAACGGGAGCTATCGTCTTCGGGCCCCTTTTATAGATCAGTGAGACTTAGAAAATGCCCATCTTGCCGGATCAATTAATATGCACATATCAATGTCATCAGTTTAGGAGTTAGTCTACTCGGTAATCAAAAAAATGCCAAAGATTAGCTATACGAGGTTGACAATTCCATCTCGTGCATAGTCATGATATCTTTGTCGACAAAGGGACAATGGCAATATAGTCGGTGAGCCATGATCTATAAAGGTATAGTTAAGTCTTTCGACAATCTTGTCACTATGGGTAGCAAAGATGTGTTTCTAGACAAGGAGGGCATTAAATAGATTATGATCATAAATACTGATTTACGTGATCATTGCCAAATCAATAAGAACCTATTGGGTCGATCACACATAGAGCATTTTGGATCTTAGAGTGCATGGGCGAATTATTTGGGTTATGGTTTCACTTTAATTTCGTGTAGAAAATGAAATGGCCCCAAAAGTTGAGATCCAAGGATTAATAAGCCCGAAATTAAATCCTAATTGGATTAGCTTCGATTTGAAACCCATTAGGCCTGGAAAGTTGAGTCTCCTACTATAAATAAGAACTTTTAAGTGAGAAATTCACAGGTCTCCATGCCCTAGCCTCCCCAAAAACAGTCGCACTCTTCTCTAGCAATTCCTTGGAGGGTGACGCAAGCTAGTAACTGTAGGTAAATATAAAGAGAAACGCATGCAACTGCCGGGACGTGGTGGAAGCATGGTGATCCCGAGAGGCTCGTGTGGATACCATAGAGAGCTTATACACGTCAGCTGTTCAGGTTTTGTGATTCGACTCTACAGTTGAGTGAGAGATCTCAACCGAAAATTAGGTATGAAAATTTTCGAACACCCAGTTTACCCCGTTTCACTTGGATCCTGGAGGGTTTCGGTTAAATTCCGCTGCGCTGTTTGGCTCCCGAAACCCAACACTTTTGAGTGTTTCTGGCACCTTCATACCGGAAGTCTCTCCTTTTGGCCAAAATGTCATACAAAAAGGATGCCACGGGGCATCATTTGGCACCATATATGGGAAATCCCTTTCAGGTTGCTGTTGTTGTGACCCGGCGTTCTAAGGACAAGGGACTCGCGAAGTCTCAGTCCACGTCAGAAGCTCCAACAGCGACTAAAGAACCCACGGTAGAGACTTTTTTGCATGAGGATGAATGTCCTCTGATGGTCACAATGAGCTTTCTATAGTAAAAATGTGTGTTCATAGTAAAAATGCTTTTCTAGTAATCCAATGGCCGAAATGACTCAACATATCAACCAAAGGTGGTCACAACCACATCCCGGGGGAAGAGCACCTTCTCCTAGCACCCGGCAAGAGAAAAGCCCAAAGTTACCACGCCGAAGCTTCGGAAACGGGGGCTCCCATGATGAGTCTTCAATGGAGAACGTATGCTCCAGAGGATATCACGTGCGAGGACTTCCTGCCGGCGAAGTCCATCCCCGTACGGGAGGTCCTAGTCCCCATGATGATAAAGTTACTTTTTGGAAAGGAGACGTTGCTTTCCATTGCTGGTGACCACCAAATAGCGAGCGGAAGACAGTACTACTACTCTGATGTAGAAGATGCTAGAGAGGTTGGAAAAGGTAGAAAGATGGATCTCCCGGAAGCCTGTTTGGTCGAGGTTGTCGGAGACATTCACCGGAGAAGAGTCACCCTTCATCCATGCAGTGGTAGAGGCACCTATGCCGAGTGACTTCCAAGTACTGCACTTATAAACATATGATGGACGTAGTGACCCCCAAGCTTACTTGACAAAGTATAGGCGTAGTATGGTGTTACATGAGGCTGATGACACTGATGCCCCGAGGCATCTTCGTTTGTTGTCATGTTGATAGGTGGGGAGACTTCCTGAGGAGGCGAGCGCCTGGAGCTCTGGTTTCCCAGCTGAGTGTGCCTGAACAGCTCAAAGAAGAGGTTAGGAGGTCCCCGGTTTGCTTTTCCGGGGAGGACCCTCCGACGCCCAAGTCAGTTTTCTGAGTGAAAGTGGAGGAAGAACACTAAGGGATCAAGTGTCTTGCCTGTTTTGTGTTTTCTCAGAGGGAGGAAAATGCCCATCCTTTGCCCAGTCCCATTTCCTAGTATTTATAGGAGTAGCTGGTCCGTTCAGATCATGACACGTGTTCGGTCGGATTTGATCTGTACTTTTGGACCTAGGGGACAGGCAGCCGTTTGCAGCCTCCTTTAGCCCTGGACCCGGACAGGTTGTGTCAGGACTGGGGCGGCTGCGGCGTGTCAGTTCGCCGTTCTGATGTGACGTGTAGGGCTTGTGGGCGACATGTCAGAGGCTCCTTAAATGCTCATATCGTACTCCCGAGGTCCCCTGGGCGAGGTCGCCCTTCGGTGCGTGCACCCTCTTCGGATTCCATCCGTCTCTTGGTGCGAGCACCTCCTTCGGGATCTATCCCATAGTTCTGGGTGTTCCTTTGATGAACACCTTCTTCGGGATTTATACCCATAGTCCGGTGATTCCCTTGTTCAGGTGTTTCTTGTTCGGGGAAGATCCTCTTCGGGGCTTCTGCCTTCGGGGAGATTCTTCCTTGCTTCAGAGAGATGGCTTTCTTACCCGAAGACGGTCAGTTTGGCCCCTCGATGGAGACGGTGTTATCCTCGGAATTCCTGACGAGCTAACCGAAGTCTCGAGCTCATAGTGTTTGACTTCGCACCTTCCGAGGTCAGTAAAAAGATCCTCTCTTGGGTGACGTCAGACTCCTCGGCCAATATTCTGGCAGGGAGTTACTACCGAGGAGGCAATAGCCTTTGGCTATCACAGGCCCCCCTCCGAAAAGTTGAAGTGAGAAACTTCGGTTCATCGGTTTTCGGGTCCTGTGGTTGTGATATCTGCGCCGAAGACGCCTTCTTCTGCCTGAAGCGATGGGCAGCCCTTTTTGCGTCCTCGAGGCGCGAGAAGATAGGCTGTCCCTGTGCCGAAGATACACCTTCTGCCCGAAGTCACAGGCTGTCTCTTGGTGTCCTCGTGGCGAGGGAAAATAGGATAACCTTGTACCGAAGATAGACCTTTTGCCCGAAGTCACAGGCTGTCTTTTGGTGTCTTCGAGGTAACCTACTTTTTTGCCTTTATAGGTCTGCTCATGCGTCGCATCCTGTGTCCAGCAGAGTCAGTCTAGGGCGGCGCCTCTAGACCAAATGGTGTCAGAGGGCGTGCTCGACGTGATGGACGACACGTGGCACGTTTGCTGCGCGATGACCGACACATGGCACACTATTATTGGGTGGGAATGCACTGAGTACGGCAGGCGCGACTTTTCAGGCGCATTTAGCAGTTATGGCGACGCTTCGCCTTCCGAGGGGTACTAATGACGACGGTTCACCTGGCCTTCTCGGCCTATATATACCAGCCCTGTCATAACCCTCTTTTTGCTTCTGCTTTTGCTTTCTTCTGCCTTCTAATTCTCTCCCGATTTTCCGCGGCGGTTCTCCTTTTTCAGGCGTTTTTCCGCCCACTTTTCACGACGGCTTCCAGAAATCCAGATTTCGGCAAGACCTTTGGTGGGTTTTAGTCCTTTTGCTTTTTTCAAAGCTTCTTCTTTGTTTTTCCCGAACTCGTTTTCGTTGTTTTTCCCGAACTCATTTTCGTTGTTTTTCCCGAACTCATTTTCATCATGCCTGTTCCCGAGAGTTGGCAACCTCTTCTTTCTCACCCTTGCTGCACTACTCCGGCAAAACTAGCGAAGTGGAAGAAAAAGTTTTTCTTACCCTCTTACTCTGTGACGAGGTTGCCCCGTCCTGACCAATTTCCTTTTTCCAACCGAAGTGATGAAATCACCGTTTTCCGAGCCCAACTGAAGGTCGGACTTCGGTATCCCCCCCCGGAGATGGTTAGCGCGTTCTGCAACTTCCATGGCATTGCCATTAACCAACTCCCACTGAACTCGTACTGCTATTTCAACGCCTTCCTCTGTATGTGCGGCGTTTTCAAAATAAAACCTCACTTTGTAGTTTTTCTTCAGTACTACAAGCTCTTCGTGGTCCCGAAGGGTGGCTTCTACTTTATGCTACCTCGGGGATCCGGGAGCAAAAAGTATACGTTCACCTTCGCCACCAAAGACAGCTGGCGAGGGTGGCAACAAAAATTCTTTTTCCTGAAGAAGTCGGAGACTTGGTCGCACGTCCCGACCAAGTGGGCTCAGGGGAGGCTCAAGATGGATGTTGTTGACCCGAAGATACTGCTAGACGCCGACGTAGCACCTATCTTTGAGGACTTCGACAGGCGCATCCGGGCCGTCTCTGACTGGGCTGCCGAGGTCTCTCCTCGTGCCCTTTACCCCTTTCCGATCAACTGGAGGCTCATGACCGAAGAGGTCCTTCGGGAACTCAAGGTGGTAAAGGAGCATGAGACAGACCTCAACATGCCGAAACCGGCTTCTTCGGGGAAGGACTCCTGGCTCGTGAAACTCCTTCGGGGGAATGAGACTTATGAGTCTTTTTATGAGAGTAAGTTACTTTCTCATTTTTCCCTTCATAACTTCATCTTGGACTTACACTGATCTTCTTTTTCTTTTTTCAGAGATGGGCGACGACGCGGCTGCCTTTTACAAGGCTCTTTTTACCGGGCAGGCCAAGAGGGGCGAACAGACAAAGAAGGCCGCCTCTCGGAGGCGGAAGCAGACTTCGGCCGGCCCTCCTTCCAAACGGGCAAAGAAAGCTGCTCCTTCCTCTCTTCCGCAAATTCCGGAGAGGGTAGGCGAGGAGCCCGAAGACCCTGCTGCCCCTTTGCCCGAGGTTCCTTCTGCCGACGTCCCTTCTAGAAAGCTGCTCCTTCCTCTCTTCCGCAAATTCCGGAGGAGGTAGGCGAGGAGCCCGAAGACCCTGTTACCCCTTTGCCCGAGGTTCCTTCTGTCGACGTCCCTTCTTCCGACGTCCTTCCACAAAGCCCCACGCCTTCGCATGCTCTTCTGGAGGGTGATGGGGAGGAGACCCCTTCTGTCGAGGAACGGCGCAAATAAAAGGCAAGGGGATCTCTACTGAGGCGATGTCGATTCTTGACAACGACGTTACCGAGGTGCCAGCAGGTTTGTACTTTGTCGAAGAACCTTTTTTTCTCTTGTAAATCCTTAAGGGTTTTCTGGCCTTAACCAATTTTTCTGCCTTGTTGTGCAGCGGAGGTGGCCGCTCCTGACTGGGTTGCTGAACACGCTCGCAAGAGGGCCCTTCGGGATGCCAAAGTCCCAGCAGGGAAAGTTCCGAAGGAGCCCTTCTGGACGTTCACGGAGGACATGAATATGTACTCCGAGGACTGTCCCGAGATGGCCAGGCAGGTGTGCAAAGGGGTGCTTACTGAGGCCTCTTACAAGGCCCTTACGGTGGCTTACCCAGGCGACAACTCTTTGGCCGCCAAACTCACTGAACATGCCGCCCAGGTACGCTTCACTGTTTCCTCAGTGCCAATTTCACCTTTGCTTTTTACTTAGCATCATTTTCCCTTTGTTTGCTTTTTTTTGCAGCTGATGGGGTATGCCGGGTTGCTCCGTGTTCGGGTGGCGCGAGAGTCAGAAAGGAGGGCGTCACTCTGGGACCTTTACACCAAGACGAAGGCCCAGTGTTCGGCGTTGGCTGCCGACAATGCTCAGCTGAAGCAGTCTTCAGAGAAGGAAATTGCTGAACTTCGGGAGGGGTTCATAAAAGAGAAAGAGGAACTTGAGAAAGGCACCTCCCAGAAACTTTCCGACATCGGCTCTCGGATGGCGGAGCTAACTTCGATCGTAGAAACGATTCAAAAGGATAAGTCAGAAAGTGACGCAATCCTTGCGAAGACGCTCGAGGAAAAGGCCCAGCTCGAAGCCGAGGTCGCATCTCTGAAGAAGCCTTCAGAAGAGAAGAAGAAGATGAAGGCATTGAAGAGAAAGTTCAAGGATTTGGAGAAGGATTACGCGGATTTGGCGGTCAACAAGCGGGAGTCCGATGATATGACGAAGTTGGGCTTTCAAGACGGCTTCTGTCTTGCTCGGCACCAAATTCTGCAGAAGTTCCCAGATTTTGACCTCTCCTTCCTGGAAGGCATGAACATCCCCAAGGAGCCTCGGTGGACTTGGTCCAAGATCGAGCACTTGAAACTGCCTCCTTCTCTCCCGGCGCCGAAGGCTGCTGACAAAAGCACAGAGGCTGGCAGTTTTCAAGACGCCGAGGTTCCTTAGTACTAGGGCCTTTTGCCTTCATTTTCTTCTTCTTTTTTGTAGTCTTTCAGCAACTTTCTTCTCTGTAAGCACTCTTTGGCTCAATAGATAAAAATTTGGCTAAGTATTTTTTGCCAGATTCCTTTGTTTCCTTCTGTCCCGAACATAATTCGCTCAAGAGACTTCGGAAAACCATACTTTTGCTTTCCTTTGTCCCGAACATATTCGCTCAAGAGACTTCGGAAAACCATACTCTTGCTTTCCTTTGTCCCGAACATATTCGCTCAAGATACTTCGGAAAACCAAACTCTTGCTTTCCTTTGTCCCGAACATATTCGCTCAAGAGGCTTCGGAAAAACTTACTTTTGTTTTCGTCGGCGATTGCTTTCGTGAGACTCTTGTTTTGTACTTCTTCAGAACTTTTTACTTAGACAAATTTTTGCAACTTGTGCAATACAACTTTCCCACCGAACTTTTTCGGCATAGAATTTTTTCAAGGCCTCTAAGTGCCAAGTATTTTTTAATTCTATGCCTTCGGCATCATCGAGCTTATAAACTCCTTTTCGTACTTCGGCAAGTACCAGGTAGGGTCCTTCCCAATTTGCGCGAAGTACCCCGTGGGACGGCTTTCGGGGTGCAAATTCAGCCTTTCGGAGAACGAGGTCTCCCTTCTTTATTCCTTTTGGCCTGGCGCGTAGGTTTATGGCTGCTGCCACTCTTTGCTGGAAAGCTTTTCTTCTCAGCTCGGCTACTTCTCTGTGTTCGCTGACGAGGTCGAGCTTGGTTCTCAGGCCGAGGTCATTTCCTTTTTCATCGAACACTTGGACTCGTATTGACGGTTGTACTACTTCGACAGGGATGATGGCCTCTGTACCGAAGACGAGTGAAAAAGGCGTTTCCCCTGTGGCTCTTTGGGGTGTTGTTCGGTAGCTCCATAACACGCTTTGGAGTTCTCCTGGCCATTTCCCTTTTGCTTCCCCCAGTCTCTTTTTTAGACCATCTTTTATGGTCCTGTTGGATACTTCCACCTGCCCATTGCTTTGGGGGTGAGCAACTGGGGCGAAGTGCATTTTTGTCCCGAGGTCGCTAATGAACTCTTGGAATCCTTTGTCTATGAACTGGGATCCATTGTCCGCTACGAGTACCCTCGGTATGCCAAATCTGCATACGATGTTTTTCCATACGAACTTCTGCACTTCTTTTGCCGAGATAGTTGTCAGGGGTTCTGCCTCGACCCACTTAGAGAAATAGTCTACTGCTACTACGCATAACTTTACGCCTCCAGGCGCCGTTGGGAGTGGCCCAATGAGATCTATGCCCCAAACTGCGAAGGGCCAAGGATAGTCTGCCGAAGTCACGAACTCTGAAGGTGTTCTTTGGATGTTCGCATGTCTCTGGCAACTACCACATTTCCGGACGAATTGCTTGGCATCCTTTCTTAGGGTAGGCCAGAAGTATCCTTGGCGGAGTATCACTGCTGCGAGGGCGTCGGTTCCGATGTGCGAACCACAGGCACCTTCGTGAACTTCTTCGAGGATCATTTCGGTATCCTCTTCACTAACACACCTCTATAGTGGGTTTGCATATCCTTGCCGATATAGTTCTTCTCCAATTAAGAAAAAATGGCCGGAGCGCCTTCGCACTTTTGCGGCTTCGCTGGGGTCTTCGGGGAGCGTGTTGGTTACGAGATACGTTTTGATTGGTTCTCTCCATCCTTTCCCCGAGGTCTCTATGCTTAGCACCGTGATGCTGGGGTGGCTTAGCACTTCGGTGCAAGTTTTGGACTTCGCCAGACAGTCTGCCTCAGCATTTTCCCGTCGGGGTACGTTCTCGATTTTCACGACGTCGACCTCTCGAATAAGCTTTGTTACCAACTCATGGTATTTTGCCAAGGTCGGGTCTTTCGCGCCATAGTCCCCTGCCATTTTTCGGACCACCAGCTGGGAATCACTGTGGGCTTTCAAGTTTCTCACGCCAATTTTCTTGGCCAGGCGTAATCCTGCTATGAGGGCCTCATACTCGGCCATATTGTTGGTGGCGTTGAAACTGAACTTGATGGCCTTCATTACTTCTAGGCCTTCGGGGCCTCTGATAATCACTCCAGCCCCCTGGTGTTCGGATCCTGAGGCCCCGTCAACATATAACGTCCATTCTGGCACGTCTTCGCCGGAGAACGAATGTCCCTCCTCGGTGTTTGGTACTTCGGCGATGAAGTCTGCCAAAGCTTGAGCTTTTATAGCTTTCCGGGGTTCATACGTGATGTCGTGTTCGCCAAGCTCTATACACCACTTGGAAAGCCTTCCCGAGTGATCAACTTTCCTCATAACATCCCGTAGAGGCAGGGTACTTCGGACGATAATGGGGTGAGCCTGAAAGTATGGCCGCAGCCTTCTCCCTGCGAGCACTAAGGCATATATAGCTTTTTGAAGCAAAGGGTACCTGACTTCGGCGCCATGCAGGGACTTGCTGACATAGTAGACCGACCATTGCTTTGGCCCTTCTTCTTTTACGAGGACCGAGCTCACAGCTTTTTCTGTGACGGCGAGGTATAATACGAGCGGTTCTCCCTCCCGAGGTTGCCGCAGAGTCGGCAGGCTGGCCAGGTAGACTTTGAGTTCTTCCCAGGCTTTTTGGCAATCTTCATCCCAAGGATGACCATTGCTTCCGAGGTCGCCTTCCATTTTTGCTGCCTTTGTGAGGACTTTGAAGAAGGGTCGACACCTATCTCCGTACCTGGAAATAAACCTGCTCAGAAAGGTTATTCTTCCGGTGAGTCTCTGCACGTCTTTGACTGTGGTAGGTGTTCGGAATTCAAGCAGAGCCTTAATCTTCTCAGGGTTAGCGTCGATGCCTCTTTCGGATACCATGTACCCGAGGAATTTTCCCGAGGTCACCCCGAAGATGCACTTCTCTGGATTAAGGCGGATCCCGAAGGTTCTGAGCTTTTGGAAGGTTTCCCCTAAATCTGCAACGTGGTAGCCAGGCAGTTAGCTCTTGACTATCATATCATCAACATATACCTCCATGTTCCTCCCCATTTGGTCTTTGAAGACCTTGTTCATCAGCCTTTGGTAGGTGGCTCCTGCGTTTTTGAGCCTCGGTGATGAAGGCAGTCTTCTGATCGTAACAGTAGGTTCCTCATTCGGTGATGAAGGCGGTTTTCTCCTCATCTACGGGGTCCATACTTATCTGATGATACCCACTGGAGCTCGCGTCTAGGAAACTTAGGAGCCCGTATTCGGTAGTTGAGTCTACCAGTTGGTCTATCGGCGGAAGAGGGTATGAATCTTTTGGGCAAGCATTGTTCAAATTTCTGAAGTCGATGCACATCCGAAGCTTGCTACTTCCTTCTTTTGTGGCAATTACCACGTTACTTAGCCATTCGGGGTAGTTTACCTCCCGGATAACGCTAGCGTCTATCAGACGCTGGACTTCGGTTTTGACGAATTCACTTTTGTGAGCTGAGATGCTCCGTTTCTTTTGCCGGACAGGTTTTACTTCCGGACTCACTTTAAGGCTATGCTGGATTACGCGAGGGTTTACCCCTGGCATGTCCTTCGGCGAGTAGGCGAACAGATCTTTATTTGCAAGAAGAAAAGATACAAGTTTTTCCTTGTCTCCGTCGGCCATATTTTTCCCTATTCGGGTACTATGGCCTGGGACAAGCTCTACTTCTTATGTTTCCGCCTTTGTGGAATCTTCTGCCTCGCCCCTTTCCAGCTCTTTTGCTTCTACAGCATGTGCTAAGAGTTGCTTTTGCTGGAGCCCACCTTTTCGTGCTTTCTTGGACGAACAAAAACCAACATTTCTCACCTCGCCTTGATTCCAACAATGGGGAAAAAGGGGGAGAATTTTTTCTTTTGCGGTCTCCTTTTGGTGGGCCGGCGGAAAGGGTTCTGGGGGGGAAACGGTTCAGGTTCCATTCATAGGTACTTTTACATCCCGGGCGGAATTGTGGCAAATTTTCCCTTGTGTTTCTGTCTGCCGAGGGGGGGATTGGGGGCGGTTGTATGGGGGGGACGCAATAGTAACGGGGGGGGGGGAACTCCATTTTTTTGGGGACTATGGAATCTTGGCCCCCATGGTAGAGCGAACGAACAAAAAAAAAAAATCAAGTAAGTTGCCCCTTTTTCTCCGGGAAAGTTTGCCTTTTCATCATCAAGGGGGGGGGAGGGTCGATCCAACATCCGAGGGGGGGACAGGTAGTTTCTTCAGGATGGTTGCCTACGCCGGGAATACGGTGGGTTGAAGTTGACAGGGCCCTTGAGGTCCAACTCCTTGGGGATACGGGGGGGCCCAAAGCTTTTGTGCAAGCAAGTTTGGTGAGAAAACAAGAAACAAACGGGTTGCGGAACAATTTGGGAACCCCATCATTTCCAGCAGTACCCTCTTGAGTGTCCCAGTTTTTTCCTATCCTCGCCCCATTATTCAGCGGGAAGGCAATGGGATCGGTCATGGGGAAAACATCCGATGGATGGAGCCCATACCTCGGGGCGGGCCCAATTTTTTTTTCGTTGGGGCTCCCTTGATATTCCATTCCACCGCTATTCTTCTCTGGGGCCCCTTATTTTTCCCTTTCCGAGGAGTGGGAAGGAAGTGAAGTCCGGGGTTGTGATCGTCTGTAGTAACTCCCTGTCGGAAAAGGTGGGAGGATGCCTTCTCGGGGGGGACTTCGGGGGGTTTCCTTCGGCCTGATCTTTTAGAATTCGTTAAATTTCCCCTTCGGGTCATCGGGGGGGGGCTTCCCCTTTCTTTCGGGGAAGGCATTCTCAAATAACGCCGAAGCTGGCCCTGCTTTATCAGTGATTCAATGTACTTTTTCAACTGAAAGCAGTCTTCGGTGTCATGACCGTGATCACGGTGGAACTGACAGAACTTCTTCATGTTCCTTCTGTTGTCAGCAGTCATGCCCCTTGGCCGTTGGATTTGAGCCCCCTGTTTTTCCAACGCCATAAGGACGTTAGCCCTCGTGGTGCTCAGAGGTGTAAAGTTTTGGGGCTTCCTTCCTCCTACTCGCATTCTCCGAGGTCGGCCTGACTGTTCCGTTGGACACCGGGCTTGCTGGCTGGACCCTTCGCCACGAGCTTGAATTTGGTCGTGTTTTGGTCCAGTCATTCTCAGTTCTTCGGCTGTCATGTGTTGTTCAGCCCTTCGGTAGAATTCTCCCAGCGTGTCCGGGGGATCTTTGGAGAATTCGTAAAACAAGTGCGAATCCCTCCGGAGGCCCCTCGTCATGGCGAGGATGCGGATTTCGGGACGAAAGTCCGGAACACTGAGGGCCTCTCTGTTGAACCTCTCGACATAGTCACGGATGGTCTCCCCGTTTCTTTGTGCTATGTCAAACATCTGGACGGGCATCTTCGCCGTCGGCTTGCTCCCAATGAACTGTTGGGTGAACGCTGTGGACAGCTCCTGGAACCCCCTGATGTTTCCGGGAGGCAGGGAATTGTACCAGGCAGTTGCTGGTCCTGCGAGGGTGACTTCAAAGCACTTGCAGAGTGTAGCATCATCAGCCCCGTGTAGCACCATGCTGCGTTTGTACTTTGTTAGGTGGGCCTGGGGATCAGTCCGACCCTCATAGGTCTCTAGCCGAGGTAGCCTGAAGTCACTTGGCATGGCCGCCTCGACCACTGTTCGGGCGAAAGGAGTTTCATCTCCAGAGACGGTTTCAGTTAGCCTGGCCCAAACAGGCTTGCGTGCCACCT
>SMDT01000052.1:0-220186 GCA_005392925.1 Aquilaria sinensis | reverse complement strand
AGAGACTTCGGAAAATAATACCTTCGCTTATTTTAGCCGGCCACCTTTGCGGAACTCGCACCACTCATGCTAAGAAACTTTTTGGCTAAGAAACTTTTTATACTTTAGAGAAAATTTTCCTTTCTTTGTACAGCACGGTCTTCTTTGCCGAGATTCTAAGCGTAAAATTTTCTCAAGGCGTCCGAATGCCACGTATTTTTTAATTCTACGCCTTCGGAATCGCCGAGCTTGTAGACCCCTTTTCGTACTTCGGCAAGAACCAGGTAAGGGCCTTCCCAGTTGGCGCGAAATACTCCGTGGGATGGCTTTCGAGGTGCGAATTCATTCTTTCGGAGAACGAGGTCTCCTCTCTTTATTCCTTTTGGCCTTGCGCGCAAGTTTATGGCCGCGGCCACTCTTTGCTGAAAAGCTTTTCTTCTTAGTTCGGCTGTTTCTCTGTGTTCGCCGACGAGGTCGAGCTTGGTTCTCAGGCCGAGGTCATTTCCATTTTCATCAAAAACTTGCACTCGAATTGATGGTTGCATTACCTCGATTGGGATGATGGCCTCTGTACCGAAGGTGAGTGAAAAAGGCGTTTCCCCTGTGGCTCTTCGGGGTGTTGTTCGGTAGCTCCACAGTACACTCTGGAGTTCGCCTGGCCATTTCCCTTTTTCTGCCTCGACCCATTTAGAGAAGTAGTCTACTGCGACTACGCAGAACTTCACGCCTCCAGGCGCTGTCGGGAGTGGCCCAATAAGGTCTATGCCCCAAACTGCGAAGGGCCAGGGATAGTCAGCCGAAGTTACCAATTCCGAGGGTGTCCTTTGGATATTCGCGTGTCTTTGGCAATTACCACACTTCTGGACGAACTGCCTCGCGTCCTTTCTTAGGGTAGGCCAAGAATATCCTTGGCGAAGTATTACTGCTGCTAGAGCGTCGGTTCCAATGTGCGAACCACAAGCGCCTTCATGAACTTCTTCGAGGATCATTTCAGTATCCTCTTCGCCAACACACCTCTGCAGTGGATTTGCATATCCCTGCCGATATAATTCTTCCCCAATTAGGAAGAAATGACCAGAACGTCTCCGTACCTTTGCCGCTTCATTGGGGTGTTCGGGGAGAGCACTGGTTGCGAGATATCTTTTTATCGGATCTTTCCAGCCTTTTCCCAGAGTTACTATGCTCAGCACTGCAATGCTCGGGTGGTTTAGCACCTCGGTGCATGTTTTCGACTTTGCCAAGCAATCTGCCTCGGCATTATCTCGACGAGGCACATTTTCGATTCGTATGGTGTCAAACTCTCGGATAAGCTTTGCTACCAGTTCATGGTATTTTGCCAAGGTCGGGTCCTTCGCCCCGTAGTCCCCTGCTGTTTGTCGAACTACCAGCTGGGAATCGCTGTGGGCTTTTAAGTTTTTTATACCAATTTTTCTGGCTAGGCATAACCCTGCTATGAGAGCTTTGTACTCAGCCATATTGTTGGTGACGTTAAAGCCGAACTTGATGGCTTTCATTACTTCTAGACCTTCGGGGCCTCTGATAATTACCCCAGCTCCCTGGTGTTCGGAGCCCGAGGCTCCGTCGACATACAAAGTCCATTCTGGCCACCTCTGCCGGGATCCATATGGCTGTCCTCGGTGATGGGTACTTCGGCAATAAAGTCTGCCAAGGCTTGAGCTTTTATGGCTTTCCGAGGTTCATAAGTAATGTTGTGTTCACCAAGCTCTATACACCATTTGGAAAGCCTTCCTGAATGATCGAATTTCCTTATGACGTCTCGTAGAGGTAGACTACTTCGGACGATGATAGGGTGAGCCTGAAAATATGGCCGTAGCCTTCTCCCTGCCAGTACCAGGGCATATATAGCTTTTTGTAGCAAGGGATATCTGACTTCGGCGCCGTGCAGGGACTTGCTTATATAATAAACCGGCCATTGCTTCGGCCCTTCCTCTTTCACAAGGACCGAGCTTACTGCTTTTTCTGTGACGGCGAGGTATAACACGAGGGGCTCTCCCTCGCGAGGTTGTCGCAGAGTGGGCAGACAGGCTAAGTAGATTTTGAGTTCTTCCCAGGCCTTTTGGCAGTCCTCATTCCAAGGATGATCATCACTTCCGAGGTTGCCCTCCTTTTTTGCTGCCTTAGTGAGGACTTTAAAGAATGCTCGACACCGGTCTCCATATCTGGAAATAAACCTACTAAGAGAGGTTATCCTTCCAGTGAGTCTTTGCACATCCTTTATTGTGACGGGAGTTCGGAATTCGAGCAGAGCCTTAATTTTTTCGGGGTTAGCCTCAATGCCTCTTTCTGATACCATGTATCCAAGAAATTTTCCCGAGGTTACGCCGAAGATGCACTTTTCGGGGTTAAGGCGAATCCTGAAGGGTCTGAGCTGGTGGAAAGTTTCTTTTAGATCTGCGACGTGGTCGGTAGGCAGTTTGCTCTTGACTATCATGTCATCGACATAGACTTCCATATTCTTCCCTATTTGGTCGCTGAAGACCTTGCTCATCAACCTCTGGTAGGTGGCTCCTGCATTTTTGAGCCCAAAGGGCATCCTGATGTAACAATACGTTCCACCTTCCGTGATGAAAGCAGTCTTCTCCTCGTCTTCGGGGTTCATTCTTATTTGGTGATACCCACTGAAGGCGTCTAGGAAACTTAGGAGTCCGTATTCGGCAGTCGAATCCACCAATTGGTCTATTGGTGGGAGAGGGTATGAGTCTTTTGGGCAAGCATCATTCAAGTTTCTGAAGTCGATGCACATTCGGAGCTTACTGCTCCCTTCTTTTGTGGCGATAACCACGTTGCTCAACCATTCGGGGTACTTGACTTCCCTGATTACTTCTGCGTCTAGTAAGCGCTGGACTTCGGTTTTGACGAAGTTATTTTTATGGACTGAGATGCCCCGTTTCTTTTGCCGGACAGGTTTTGCTTCCGGACTTACTTTAAGGTTATGCTGTATTATGCGAGGGTCTACCCCCGGCATATCTTTCGGCGTGTAGGCAAACAGGTCTTTATTCATCAGTAGAAAGGATACAAGTTTTTTCTTGTCTCCTTCGGCCAAGTTTTTCCCTATTCGGGTACTTCGGCCTGGGACAAGTTCTACTTCTTCCATTTCTACCTTCGCGGGATCTTCTGCCTCGCCCTTTTTTGGTTTTCCACCTGGTAAAGCCTCTGCTTTTACCATTTGCGTGAAGTTGTTTACTGGAGCTTTTCGTGCCTTGACGAACACTTTCCTTACTTCGCCCTGATCAACGAAGATTTCTGCGTCCCCATCCTTGGTGGCAAAAGTGACAGTTAAGTATTTTACATCAGGGCGAATGTGCAGATTTCCATGTGTTTGCCTCCCAAGGATGGCATTGTATGATGAAGGAACATCCATGACAATAAACCTTGTCATTGTGGAGGCGAATAATTCAGCTGTCCCGTCCACCGAAGTTCCTTTCATCATTAAGGGAAGATCGATCCATCCGAGGATAGGTAGCTCGGATGGTCCTACCCCAAAAGCGGGCTTGAGATCGCTGTTGGATATGCCCACGTTCGGCAGCAGATGTGAAAAGATGACGTCAGCGTTTGATCCATTGTCAAGCAATACTCTCTTGACGTCCCAGTTTCTTGTCCTCGCCATGACCAAAAGCGGATCGTCATGGGGGAAGATGATAGTGGAACCATCCTTGCGGGCCAACTTTTTTGTCGGACTCTGATATTCCATCACTGATATTTCTCTGGCCTTCCTCTTTCTTTCCGAGGATGGGAGTCCTGTCGTAATTGTTTGTATTATTCCCGCCGGAGGTGGAGGACGCCTCTTCGGACTTCTATTCCTCCGTCTGTCGGAGTCGTAGTCCTCGTCATCTGCCTTTCCTTCTTCCTCTTTTCTCCCTTTCGGGGAAGGCATTCGCAGATATCGCCGAAGTTGGCCTTGTTTTATCAGCGACTCTATGTATTTTTTCAATTGAAAACAGTCTTCGGTGTCGTGGCCGTGGTCGCGGTGAAACTGGCAGAACTTCTTCATGTTCTTTTTATTATCAGCGGTCATGGCCCTTGGCCGCTGAATCTGGGTCCCCTGTCTTTCCATTGTCATGAGGATGTTGGTCCTCGTGGTGTTCAGGGGTGTGAAGGTTGGGGGTTTCCTTCCCCTAATTCTTCGAGGTCGTCCCGCCTGGTCAGTTGAATACCGCATTTGCTGGCTGGACCCTTCGGCGCGGATGTGATCGGACTTCGGTCCACCCATCCTTAGCTCTTCGGCCGTCATGTGCTGCTCGGCCCTTCGGTAGAATTCGCCAAGCGTGTCCGGAGGATCCTTGGAAAATTTGTAGAACAGCTGTGAGTCCCTCCGAAGGCCCCGTGTCATGGCGAGAATGCGTATTTCAGGGCGGAAGTCTGGAACACTTAAGGCTTCTCTGTTAAACCTTTCGACATAGTCGCGGATGGTTTCTCCGTTCTTCTGCGCTATGTCGAACATCTGGACAGGCATCTTCGCCGTCGGCCGACTTCCAATGAATTGCTGTGTAAAGGCCGTAGATAACTCCTGGAACTCCCTGATGGTTCCTGGAGCCAACGAATTGTACCATGCTGTTGCTGGTCCTGTGAGGGTGACCTCAAAGCATTTGCACAAGGTAGCGTCATCAGCACCGTGCATCATCATGCTGCGTTTGTATTTTGTTGGATGGGCCTGTGGATCAGTTCGGCCATCATAGGTTTCCAGCCGAGGCACCCGGAAGTCACCTGGCATGGCTGCCGAGACTACTGCTCGGGTGAACGGTGACTCATCCCTACAGAAAGTTTCAGACAACCTTGCCCAGACCGGTTTGCGAGCTACCTATTTTTCCACTCTTTCCAACCTCGCTAATATCTTCTCCATAAGGAACGTGGCACTAGGCTCTTCCTCTTGATGCTTGTAGGCTTCTGGGAAGGGAGATTGTCGGCGTCTCTTCGGGGAGTGACTCCGGCGCCGAGGGGGTGTGGACTTCGCCTCAGGTGATGAGCTCCTTTGGTGCGGGACTTTAGGTCGCTTGGACCCAATTTGTCCCGTAGGTCATGTCCCGAGGAGCATGTTTTCCGTCGAAGACTCCTCGCGTGGATCCTCGCTTCCCGAACTGCGGTAGGTTGGTTTAGGGCTTTTCTCCTGGCGAGGGAGGCCTTTGGCCCTGAGTTGGTTGCGGCCACCTTCGGTCTATTTGCTGTGTCATTTCAGCCACAACAGAGCGCTGAAAGTCGCGCAAAAAACTCATAGTTATGACTAGAGGACGCTCTTCCTCAGGCAAGGAAGTCCCTTGTCCTTTGAACGCCGAGTTTCAACGACGGCGACCTGAGAGTGAGTTCCCACAGACGGCGTTAAATGATGTCCAGCAGCATCTTCGTCAGGTGACATTATGACTTCGGGAGGGACTTCCTGAAGGGAAAAACGTATGGAGCAAAGGTTACCCAGATAAGCGTGCCTGAAATGCTCAGAAAAAAGGGTTAGGAGGTCCTCGGAGTATTTTTCCGGGGAGGAGCCTCCGACGCCCAAGTTAGTGTCCTGAGGGGAGATAAAGGAGGAGCACTAAGGGGTTAAAAGGCCTTGCCTGCTTGTGTTTTCTCTGGGAGAGAGGAGCAGGGATCTTTTGCCAGAACCTGTTTCCTGGTATTTATGGGAATGCCTAGCCCGTTCAGATCTTGACACATGTTCGGTCGGATGCTTTCTGTACCTTCGGGCGTAGGGGACAAGTAGCCGTTTATAGGCCCCTTGAGTCTTGGACTGAAACAAGTTGTGACAAGACTCGAACGGCGTCGGCGCGTCAGACCGCCGTTTAAGGTGGCGTGTAACGCCTGTGGGCGACATGTCAAAGGCCCCTTAAATGCACATGCCGTACTCCCATGGTCCTCTGGGCGAGGCCGCCCTTTGGTACGGATGCCCTTCTTCGGGAATTATGCCCATAGTTCTGGAATTTCCCTGGTTCGGGGGTTCCCCATTCGGGGAGAGTCTTTCCTGCTTGCAACAGCTGGTTCTTTAACCCCGAAGACGATCCATTGGTCCCCCGGGGGAGCCGACAACATCTTTGAAATTCCTGACGTTCTATCCGAAGTTCTGAGTTCAAGGCGTTTGACTTCGCCCCTTCCGAGGTCAGTGTTAGCGCTTCCTTCGGATGACGCCAGGTTTCCCGGCCACGCTTTTGGCAGGAAGTATGTAGTGAGAGAGGCGATAGCCTTTTGGCTATCAACTTGAAGCTAGCTTGCTAGGGTGAAGAGCTAAGGGCAGATCTTAGTAAATATATGTTGCTTCTTTTATATGTATGATATTTTTATACAAAGAGATTGTCTCTACTCATGTCCATTGGTGTGTATAACACTAGGGTTACATTTAGGTGCATATAAGATTGATATGTATGCATATAGTTGTTACTTGAAGTTAAAGCAACTAAAGTTTTATGTCTTGGCTTGTTTTGAATTGTGTTTTTATGAACATCCATGGCACTATTTTCAATGTTATTTTTATTTATTGATACCACATAGCCAGGACAATGTATGTATGTTTCCTATGTAGAGTAGGCTAAGTAACTAGTTGCATGTAATGATTTAAGATACTTCACAAGGAATAACTAACCAATTGTAACCAAGTGGGATCATAGTTCACTAAGAGCCTACCAGTGGAAGTAAGTTCAGGGCCCCGGGACCCTGTTCCGCCAGTTAAAAGAACAAATATTGTTTGCTCTCTCTCACACACACACACACACGTACATACACATATGTGTATATGTATGTATATATGTATTATGTATGCATGTATATATGCAACATGACCATCTTCTCCTCTAGAACATTTCTTACTAAATGAACAACATTTTATGGAATAACATTTCTTCTTTAAAGGAACATCATTTTATGGATTAAAAATTGGTATTAAAGGAACTACAGTTATTTGTAAACAAACAATGTTGTTTTAGAAAAGATATCAATACGTGAGGAACAATACTTGTCGCAATCAAGAACAACATTTGGTATGTGGAAACAACAATGATAAAACTTTGAAAATAATGTTGTTTGTGTATAAATATTGGGTAGAATTTTCAAATATTTACCAAATTTTCATTAATTGTTTATTAAGTCGGCATTGGTGTTTATTTAATTTGGTTATGTTTTTCATCTCATTCATATTGTTATTAACACTTGAGATTAATGTTCTCTTAGTAGATATCATTATTCACTCACTACCTGATGACCGAAGTGTGGCCACACTAGTTACCTAAGGACTTCAGGAAAGAAGGGAGCCAGACACTTGAAGAATACCACCTCGGTAGAACGCCGGTACCTACCTCGGGAAATCAACGGACCATCTCCCTCGCGAGGACGACCGAAACAGGTGATGCCCCGAAGTGATGCCCCGAGGTACCAGCCTGACTCCAGGAAAGGCCCCCACTACGAAGACGGACTTCGACCTAGGGGACCTCAGAGGTGCAGCAGAAGTCATCTAAGAGTCTCTGACACTTTGCCCGTACGCCCTGTACGGGCACTCTTACATGAGCTCTGACAAAGTGACATGCCCCCGTCTTGTCATGTCGGGGGCGATTGTTGCAGCTCATGGCTCGAGGAGCCTGCAGGCAGCCAAGGAATCCCACGCCCAGCAGTACAGGCATCATCCAACCATACACGTGCCACAATCTTAAAGGCTCGTTTCCTCCTTTAAATACGCCAGGCACATGGCCATAAAGGAGGAGGCGGGGGCTAAGACTCAGGCTTTGGCTCCGGCTAGAGGTGAACAGGACAGAGAGAGGCTAGAAAACGGAGGACACTCTCTCCTCTCCGCCTAAATTCTCTCCCTCCGGCCCGCAGAAAGACACACCAGGTACACGTCTCTTGTACTTATTACGGTGTTTCCCACTGACAAAAGGCACTGACTTGGGCGTCGGAGGCCCCTCCCCGGAAAAAGATTCCAGGGACCTCCTAACCATTGTCTTCTGAGTGTTCCAGCCTGGCATCCCTGGAGGATCTTTGTTTCGGGCCTTTTACCACGCCGTTGGAGCTTCACGTCACCTCCTCGCCACGGGACCAACGAGCTGTTGGCCATCACTTGAGGCGATCCACCCAGGACGCCAATTTTTCCCCATGACCCCCTGCTGCCTTCATCACCGCACACAGCGGAGATGCCGGTTCCGCACAACCGGACGGCATCATTTGGCGCCATCTGTGGGAAATAGCTCCTAGGTTGCCGAAGTTGAAGATCGGCGTTCTAAGGGAAGGGGACTTTCGAGGTCTCCACCCGCGCCAAACATTCAGCGGGCAACCGAACAATGGCAGAAAGGGTGCCTCCGGCCGAGGATAAATGCCCTCTGACCACTATCATAGGCTTCCTGCGCGAATTCCCGCGCCTTGTCGTGGATGAAATGATGCAGTAGTCAAGCCGAAAAAGGCCACAGCTAAGTGCAAACCAAAGCACCTCCGCAGCGCTACCTCGATGAGGGGAAAAGTCCCGTGTCAAGTCACAAAAGTGTAGGGAGCATAGAGCATCGAGATGAGTCCCCTTTGAGAAGTATGCCCCTTCGGGATGTGGACTGCGGGAAATGCGGGATCAGGATGGCTCGAACCTCCCCGAGTCGGGCACCGGAGGAAAAATCGCCATCTCCTTGGCAACAAAGTCAAGACCCATTGCCCCGAAAAGTCATCTATGACTTGACTAGCGGACAGAAGGAACCGATTCTACTTCCCTGAACATGCTGTCACTGTCCAAAATAGAGCATTCGGAAAAAGCTATCAAAATGGCGCATCAAACTCGGAAAAGTGCTATATCACGCACGAGCATAGAAGGGCAGTGAACGCCCAGGTTCTCACATATTACACCGAGCAGCTCCTGACAGCACCCGAAGGTGGAAGTAGAGGGAAGGCTGGAACCAATAAGGGAGATAGAGCGAAGCTAGACCCAGAATGGAAACTCCTTGCCAGTGGAACCGAAAGCGCAGAAAGTCAGAACGCTCTGATACCCCCTCGGGGGCCCGAAGGCAGGAAGGCCACCAAAACGATCAAATTCTGATTACCAAAGAGTGTTGGGCCATCCGAGTATGGCAAAGCCAGGTATAATGACCTCGCACAAAAGGCTGAAAGATCCTGTCGGGAGAAACCTCGAAACCTAAGGGTTCCAAAAAACGCAGCAGAAAGTGCAAAGGCGTTCCGAACGATATTTCCTGATTAAGGGAAAACCATGCAGGCAGAGGTACGCAACTCCATTATTACTATATATCGGAAGAAAGGTACAGGACAATTTGTCCAGTAAGCTCGACGTAAAAAGGGCCAAGGACGAACCACCACCCGAAGACTGCCTTCTGAGCGTATAGCCTCGGAAAGATTACACCGAGTTGCTCCTGGCAGTACCCGAAGATGTGAGGACTACTTCACCAAGTGGGGTAGGGCAGGACTCCTAGCAATCATTGCATAGACAGTTCGTCTGGAAGAACATAATATGCTGATTTGGCATACCAACAATGGTGTTGGGCAAAAATGATTTCCAGTCTATAGGCAAAGGATTTCAAAATCCATCATCAGCATGAGAAAGCACTTCAGCCTACTAGCTCAACTGTCAAGAAACAAACGACAAGGGTTTTCCCAAGATCCCTTGACCGAATGTGGTCAGGAAAGATCCCTTGACCAAATGAGGTCAGGAAAAGATCGAAAAAGACAAGTGTTTTCAAAATCCCTTGACCGAAGGTGGTCGGGAAAAGATGGAAAATGACAAGGGTTTTTCCCAAAATCCCTTGACCGAATGTGGTCGGAAAAGGATCGAAAATGACAAGTGTTTTCCCAAAATCCCTTGACCGAATATGGTCGGAAAAGGATCAAAAATGACAAGTGTTTTTGCAAAATCCCTTGGCCGAATGTGCTCGGAAAAGTATCGAAAACGACAAGTGTTTTCAAAATCCCTTGACCGAAGGTGGTCGGGAAAAGATGGAAAATGACAAGGGTTTTTCCCAAAATCCCTTGACCGAATGTGGTTGGAAAAGGATAAAAAACGACAAGTGTTTTCCCAAAATCCCTTGACTGAATGTGGTCGGAAAAGGATCGAAAATGACAAGTGTCTTCCCAAAATCCCTTGGCTGAATGTGGTCAGGAAAACATGGAAAACGACAAGTGTTTTCAAAATCCCTTGACCGAAGGTGGTCGGGAAAAGATGGAAAACAAGGATACAGCAAGTGTTTTCCCAAAATCCCTTGACCGAAGGTGGTCGGGAAAAGACCGAATATGGTCGGAAAAGGATTGAAAACGACAAGTGTCTTCCCAAAATCCCTTGGTTGAATGTGGTCGGGAAAAACCCCTTGACCAAAGGTGGTCGGGAAAAATGGAAAACGACAAGTGTTTTCAAAATCCCTTGACCAAAGGTGGTCGGGAAAATATGGAAAACAAGGAAACAACAAGTGTCTTCCCAAAATCCCTTGACCGGAGGTGGTCGGGAAAAAACCGAATATGGTCGAAAAAGGATTGAAAACGACAAGTGTCTTCCCAAAATCCGTTGGCTGAACGTGGTCGGGAAAAATCCCTTGACCAAAGGTGGTCGGGAAAAGATGGAAAATAAGGAAACAACAACTGTTTTTCCAAAATCCCTTGGCTGAATATGGTCAGGAAAAATCCCTTGACCGAAGGTGATCGGGAAAAGTTGGAAAACGAGGAAGGCTTTTAACCAAAAATGGTCAGGACAATAATAGTAAGCGAGAAGTATTTCGCAATTCCTTGACCGAATGTGGTCGAGATCGTGGAAAAAGATCGCTCGAAATGTTGGCAGAGATTACTCAAAACACTTAGCCAAAATTATGAGAATTCATTAATCGAAATTGTGATACAAGAAGAAGGTTACAAAGAAAAGAAAAACATGAAGAAAAAGAAGAAGGAAAAAAGCCCTAGGATATCTAGAGGGCCCCGACGTCATGGGAACCTCCAGCTCCGCTATCTTTGACCGACGACTTCGGAAATGAGGCAGGTGACAGGTTGAGTAGCTCTATCTTTGACCAAGCCCACCGAGGACCCTTGGGAATATCCATGGCTGCCAAAAAAGAGAGGTCAAGGTCCGGATACTTCTTGTGAAACTGATGACGGGCTAAGCAGAATCCATCCTGAAAAGCAACCTTCGTTGCCTGGACATTTTTATCCTTAGCCACGTCTAAGTCATCCGCCTCATTCTGAAGATCCGAGACCTCCTTTTGAAGGTTTGCAACCTCCTTCTCCAGCTCTTTCACCTTCTTCTTGTTCTTTGAGTCCTTCTTCAGTATGTCGACCTCGGAGTGGAGGTTAGCATTGTCCTCCTTCAACATGCTGACCTCGGCCTGAAGGCTGGCATTGTCAGCAAGAGCCATCGCCAAAAGAGCGGTCTCTCTTCCTTCTCCTTTTTAATGGCTTCATTGGCTGAGGTTAAGCTCACAACCTCCGCGCCAAGGACGGACATCTTGTGGGAGAAGTCTTTGATGAGGTCCTCCTGGCCCCTCAAAAACTCGTCCCGAACAGCAGCTACCTTCTCCCTGGCTATCTGGCTTAATTCGATACTGGCCAACGCCGATTCAGCGCGGAAGCGCTTGGTGTCACACCTCACTCAGGCCCTGGCCTATAAGTTTTCAAACTAACTCATAAGCCCAACCCCAAAACTAAGTTTCTAACTCTCGGCCAAGCAAGCAATGGCAACTTTTAAGTCCTATTTTCTTAAGTTAAGAGGCCTGGGAGGTGGCCCAGGTGGCTTTAACAAGGTCCATTAACAACTTACAGCAAAGGCAAGGCCCAATACCCCTAACTTGCACAACAAGCAAGGTTTTGATTGATTACTTGCATACCAAGCAAGGCAACACTTAATGAAATTTTAAGTGCATACATGGTGTGCAATCAAGTGTACTACTTATATGGCAACCAAAAAGCCCACAATGTTGGTTTAGACTTTGAAAACCACAAGTAAAATGTGCATGATGCTCTCGGCCAACTAAGGTGCATATAATTGTGCACAACATTTTCAAGATACAAGGCCCATACTATTCACGCAAAAAGGTGCCAAACTTTGGCCCATAATATTCAGCATACAAGTCCAAGCATAAAGCCATCCATAAGCCCATACATAACTTGGCATCCAAGATCCGCAAAAACATCAACTAACTAGGTATCCAAGACTACACATATATAACATCCAAAAAGGGTAGTCTACCTAGCATTTAACATGGCTATATATGCCAAGCATCCATAAGTTATTCATGCCAAGTTACAAACATCCCGAGACCATACTCCTAATGGTCAAATAAAACCTTGAGAATCCCATACAGAAGTACACACTACAGCACCAAGCCTATGGCCATATTCATGGTCATAAAGGTGAATACCACAATAAGAGCTAAAGTCCAAGTATCCATGCTCTCCTAGACAGTTCCCACTCTACAGCCTGCAAACTTAAAACATAAGTCTCGGCCAACATACAATAAGACTTGTAATGAATCCAAAATTGGTAAGCCAAGCACACATTGGCACATACCTTGGAAACTAAGCAAATAAACACTAAGCACACACACAAAACCAGCTTAGCACTATTCAGGCCGAATGTCCTTGCCTGAAAATAAAAGGATGGGCAGTGAGTAAAAACTCAGTAGGATTCACTCATATATATTCAACTCAAAAATGAGTCTATTTAGTTAAGCTGAGTATTCACTCAAAGCTTAACCTCCCATTAGCTAGTTCAACCTGTAAAACAAACACAAAGACAAGAAAACCAAGCATATACATATACAAGATAGATAACCATGGCAATTAATCCATAAGTGGGGTTAGCATGCACAAGGAATCACCAAAGCACACAAGGACACACACACACTCCACAAAAGTGCTCTCGGCCATATAAGCCTTACATGTACCCATGTGCATTTTTGCACACAAACCTTTCCAATATATCATTTCCACTTGGAGCTCCCAAAATGCCAAGCAAATAGGCCACATTTACTTGCATTTCTAGTACATGTACACTAGTCAATTAGCTAATCAACAATTCAACCGAGTATAAACTTTAAAGCCCATCAAGCAACTAAGGTCATTTGGCAAATTTTAACCATCACTTAGCCACTCTAAACACTTGAACCATGGCACATTACCAAGCAACATCAAGTGTTAGTGAACCCTACCTCAATAGCTCTCGGTTACAACCAAGCTTCAAGTATCCAAGTGTTCCTCAATCACAATGCCTACCAAAACAATCACATAGGCATCAACATACACACTCATGGACTAACTACCATGATTCACATGAAGAACACTAAGATATACATACTTAAGCTCTCGGCCAAAAAAAGGCCCAATTTTATATACATGTGCTACCCATCATCCTAACTCACCACATGATATTCTAATCATCAATGAACATCATCCATGGCATTATTACCAAGTAACCAAGTGAAATGCACCATTTCACACTAATCCAAGCTTTCGGCCGAAATTGCCCATCTCACATAACAATGTTCTTTATCAAATTAACTCAATCCTTGATCAAAACCATCACATGAAACTTGTTCATAGCACATTTACCATGTAATCAAGTGATCAACACCTAATTACACTAACTCATGCTCTCGGCCATAAAGCCCAACTTCACACACTATTGTTTTTCATCATTCTAATTCATCATATGCTCATTAAAGCATCATTAACCAATAATCATGGCACTAATACCATGTAATTCAATGAGGAACACACCATTACCTCAAAATGCACCTTTCGGCCAAACTTCCACTTGTTCAACTTGATGTTCTTTACTCAAATTTTGCCTAGCACAAGCATAAATAGGCAACAACAACACTTAGTCATGGATTAATTTCCATGGAATTCAAGAAGAACACCAAGATTACTTAACCATCACTCTCGGCCAAGACTAGGTTTTCCACATCAACATAAACAATGCTCAATTCACTTAGTTTAACAACATTTGAGCACTCAATATCCTTGTTCATGGAAGCAAATACCATGGATTCAAGGAAGATAACAAGATTACCTTAAACCTAGCTTAGTTTGGCTCGGCCTTTCTTCAATCTTCAAGAACAACGTTTGATTCCAAGCAAACAAGAGCCGAAACACTCTTCTCCAAGCTTGAATCCTTCAACGCCCTCAATTCTCCTTGAATCCAAGACCAATTGTGAAGGAGCTCAAGAACAAGCTCTCGGCTAAACAAGAACAAAGGCAAGCCCGAAATGAACAAAATGGTTTTGACTTGGATTCGGCCGAAAGACATAAGTCTTTAGTTAGCTAAAATGCCAACTTTTACTTCCATTTCTTTGCATGGTGTAATGTAGCCCTTAACTCCACATGTACACAAGGCCGCCACTTAAACTTGTGTTAAAATGGACACTTAAGCCCAACATGGCCCATAATGCCAAGCAAGTAACAAACACAAGTACCAAGATGTCATAAACACCCATGCATAACCGGCCATGTAACTAAAATAAAGACTAGTTAGTTTAACTAGTAACTAGTGAATCGTACTTTAGTGGTAGACAAGATTTTGACTAGTAATCATTGTTGTCTCCCGCATTTGGTCTAGTCTTGCACTTGCCACCAAAAAAGTTTGCATGGCCGAAAAAGCCAACCCTAAGTTTATGGATTAAATTGCACCACCCATCTCAATGTACAATTTGATCCCCTTTCTCTGTTTTCTGTCTGTTTTTTTTTTCTCTAGTATAGTTCCTATGTTCAATTAGGCCCTACAGTCTCCAGCTTTACACATAGGCCACTATACTAGACTCTATAGTTCCTCTTACTCTCCCTTTTTGTTTTCTCTTATTTTCCTTGGTCTTTCTTGGCCTAAGCCACGTACTTAGGAGGTGCCTAACACTTGGCCATCGCCAGCTCATTCTCGGCCTAAACTCGCGTCGAAGACTGCTCTGCCAGCCATACCTGAAGGGACATTTAGCAAAATTTACAAGGGAAGCCAAAATACGGAGATAAAGAAGTGGGAAGAAAAGTAGAGGGACCAGGAGAGTTACACGGGCAGCGTGCTCGAAAATCTTGGCCACAAGAGTACTCTCGGAGGCGCACTCCTCGGCAACGGCCTTGGAGGAAGCTTGGGTGAGCATGCCCCTTGCCATCTGGGGAGCCATTTCCCGACAGTCTTCGGAGAACAGATTCATGTCCTCCGTGAAAAACCAGAATGGATTCCTTGGGATTTTGTCCCTCGGGATGAGAGAGTCCCGAAGAGCCCGTCTTCGGGCGTGATCAGTTACCCAGACTGGGGGCGCCAAATCCTCTGAAAAAATGAAGACGTGAATTAGATAAACACCTTCAGTCATGAAAATCGAAAGTGCCGAAAAAAGGGGAGAAAGAGGCAAACCGGGCGGAACCCCAGCAGTGTCCTCGTCAGAGTCGGGGATCTCTTCCACGACAGCAGGAACCTGTTTCCCTTTATCCCTACGGCGTTTCTCTAATTCCTTAGTAGTAGAATCACCTGTTAAGCGTTTCTCCAATTCCTCAGCAGTAGAATCACCTGCTAAACGTTTCTCCAATTCCTCAGTAGTAGAATCACCTGCTAAAGTACTTAAAGGGATCACCGAGGCGGTAGGACTTGGAACGGTGGCAACAGTAAGCGACCCCGCAAGAACCTCGGCAGAAATTTCAGCCCCGATAGGAGTCTCAGCCGGGATGGAAGTTGCGATGACATGTTCAATCCCCGCCGCATCCCTTGGGGGTGGAAGAAGGGTGTCCTTCTTCGTCTTCTTCGTCACCGAAGATGGCCCGCTTCCAGAATTCTTGCGCCTCTTGGTAGCACCCTTCTTCGTCTATTCTCCCTTCTCGGTCTGACCAAGAAAGAGGGACTTATAGTAGGCAGCAGACTCGTCACTCATTTCTGAAAAAGAATATCAAGTGTGAGCCTACAAAGACAAAGAATGCTGAAAATTTTGAAAGGAAATTCACTTTCAAAAAACTGGCAAAAGGGAGACATAAGACGATGCCCAATCTCGGGAGTGAACGAAGAAATGGCAGGACAAGAAGAGGAGCGACTTCGGGACAGACGAAAATGACCTCAGGAAACCGAAAACCAAAAAACCAAAGGAACTCTGAAGCAGAACTCACCAAAAGCCTTGCCAAAATCTGGATTTCTGGACGCCGTCGTGAAAAATAGCCGGAAATCACTCTCCCGTAAGAATTGCGCCGGAAAATGAAGAAAAGACAGAGAAAAGGCTTTAGAGCAGATGAGAGCTAAAAATAAAGAGTGATGCAAAAATTAAGCGAAAGATGTTTATATAGAGCAAGAAGGGGCACAACTGCCGCGCGTAGGCGAAACGATGCCATAATTGCCCCTCGCACGCAGCCGCGCCTTTCCCAGCTAGCTCTTGCCACGTGCTACCCATCGCGAGAAACCTGGGCACGCTTTCTGATATTCTGAAAACCCAGGCGCATCACCCAGAACTGACACACCTGGTTTCAAGACGTGACGGTTTGTTGGCCAATGGCAGGAAAAATGAAAAATTTGGGAGAAATTAGGCACCTCGAGAACGCCAAAAGAACACCAAAAGACAGACAGGTGGCATTTGTCTGAACAAGGCACATCCCTTGGGTGGCAAATGACACACTCCGAAGTTCTGAAAATAGCCCACAAATGAAAGCATCAGCCAAACTATCCTTTTCGGCTTTCCGAATGGGGGCATGTGATGATCGAAGTGTGGCCACACTAGTTACCTAAGGACTTCAGGAAAGAAGGGAGCCAGACACCGGAAGAATACCACCTCGGTAGAACACCGGTACCTACCTCAGGAAATCAACGGACCATCTCTCTCGCGAGGATGACCGAACTAATCTCGAAAACAGGTGATGCCCTGAGGTACCAGCCTAACTTCGGGAAAGGCCCCCACTACGAAGACGGACTTCAACTTAAGGGACCTCAGAGGCGCAGCAGAAGTCATCTAAGAGTCTCTGACACTTCGCCCGTATGCCCTGTACGTGCACTCTCACATGAGCTCTGACAAAGTGACATGCCCCCGTCTTGTCATGTCGGGGGCGATTGTTGCAGCTCATGGCTCGAGGAGCCTGCAGGCGGCCAAGGAATCCCACGCCCAGCAGTACAGGCATCATCCAACCATACACGTGCCACAATCTTAAAGGCTCCTTTCCTCCTTTAAATACGCCAGGCACATGGCCACAAAGGAGGAGGCGGGGGCTAAGACTCAGGCTCTGGCTCCGGCTGGAGGCGAACAGGACAGAGAGAGGCTGGAAAACGGAGGACACTCTCTCCTCTCCACCTAAATACTCTCCCTCCGGCCCACAGAAAGACACGCCAGGTACACGTCTCTTGTACTTATTACGGTGTTTCCCACTGAAAAAAGGCACTGACTTGTGCGTCGGAGGCCCCTCCCCGGAAAAAGATTCCGGGGACCTCCTGACCATTGTCTTCTGAGTGTTCCAACCTGGCATCCCTGGAGGATCTTTGTTTCGGGCCTTTTACCACGCCGTTGGAGCTTCACGTCACTTCCTCGCCACGGGACCAAGGAGCTGTTGGCCATCACTTGAGGCGGTCCACCCAGGACGCCAATTTTTCCCCAGGACCCCCTGTTGCCTTCATCACCGCACACAGCGGAGATGCCGGTTCCGCACAACCGGACAGCATCACTACCATTATTTTTTTTGTTGATTTTATTGTTCATTGGGTCCACATTGTTGTACACTTAGTAGAGTTCATTATTCCAATATACAATTCCTTCGTTTTACTTTATATTATTTTTATTTTAGCTCATCTAGTTGCTCCCTCCACAACTGTTGTTTATTTTATTGATATTGTTTTTCTTCTTAATCAAGTTTGATGTTGTAATCACAATTTCTACTTTTTAGTGATATTATTGTTCTTTAGTCAATATTATTGATCCATTCACTATTAATGTTCATTTTTTTGATATTATTTTTCTTTTTATCCAAGGTTACTGTTCATTCAGTTGGTTTGTTGTTTCATTTGTAATTTCTACATTTAATTAAAATTGTTGTTTGTTTGGCTCCAAAATGTTGTTCATTCATTCAATTTTATTGTTCCATTTACAAATCCATCAATTTTTTAAATCAAATTTGAATAATAGATTTGAACATTAAAAAAAAATAAGGGTAAATAGCACCCATTGTCCTTAAACTATAACCTATGTCTCGATTTCATCCACAAAAAAAAAAATGTTATATTGGTAGTCATAAAAATTTTTAATATGTTGCCAACTCATCCTGAAGTTACCTAAGGACGTTAACTATTGACGGAATGAGTAGGCGGCAGCTGATGTGGCCACTAGTGGGAAAAATTTAAGGATAAGAAGCATTTTAGGGCATCTAGTGGACTAATTACAGATAGGGGTAATTATTTAGTTTGTTTGGTTCAAACCAAACCGAATTATTCGGTTTATTCGGTTTTGGATACTAAAAAACCAAAATAACCGAATTAGTCCATAAAACCGAATTCAAACCGAACCAAAATATTTTAGTTCGGTTCGGTTTAAACCGAATTAACTGAAAAAATGGTAATTAAATTCTATAAGAGATGAAATGAGATAAAGATATTGTTTTTCTTTTCAAATTCCATTCAATATAGAAGGTTCATTGTCCATGGAAAGAAAGAAAATAAGAATCTAAGCTAATTTGGGTTACTTGGTAGCATTATTGTTCATGAAACAAATAAAAAAAAATTTGGTATAAAAAATTTCGGTTATTTTGGTTACCGAATTAACCGAATTCCAAAACCGAAACCAAAATTTTTGTTATTCGGTTTCAACCGAAACCAAACCGAATTAACCGAACTGAAATTTAAAATTTTTTCGATTTTTCAATTTTTTCGGTTTCAACCAAATACTGATCACCCCTAATTACAGAGCCATAACTCTAAATCTTACAAAGAACAGGATGATTAAGGAGGGAATGAAGAAAGGTGCGAGTGTCATTTAATGGAAGTAGAGATTTGTGGTTCGAGGTCTAATTTCTAGTCAGAAATTTGTTTAAGTGAAATCATGGAGAGCGATTGGGTGATTCAAACTAGAGGCAAATGGAGCAGCTAGATTATGGTAAGTTGGTGTAATATGAGTTATAAAGATTCCATATTTTTTTATTATTGATGGTGTGAGGGAACTTTGATTGTAAGTGGTGCTTAATGCTGTATATGTTTGGTCGTTGGTGAGAAATCGAAGTTCTTTTCTTTTGAAATTCATTGTGGAGGGTACTTATTTTACCCATCAAATGAAAGTACAGATCTTCAATATTCAGGCAAGGGAATTGGCGATATGGATTAGTATGATGGGGATAAGTTATCATTGATAGCGATTGATCAAATGACTATTGACTTACAAATTGAGGCTGGTCATTCTAGTTTTTACTACTTTTGGTGGAAGCATAGTGAGGCCTTGCATAATGGACTAACACAATTTTAAGTGATGCTAGAGTACTTTAAATGGTGGACAATATTCCACCAAATAGAATTATGGAGGTTTACTTGCAGCAAAGGTCTATGGCGAATGCTATTATAAAGCATAGTTAAAAGGGTGTGGGAAGGCAAACAAGTGTGGGAGAGAATAGTAGTGATGAGGAAAAGAGTGAAAATGATATGGATGATGATGTAGAGGACTTAAAATTTCATGATAATGAGTATGATGTTGGTGGTGATGAAGCTGAGGATGATAATCTATATGAGTCCATTATTTATGTTAGGCTTGATAAAGGCAACAAAAAAACTAGAAAATGAGTTATGGATGCAGGTGGGAACCAAGAGGTGGATGATGAAAATGGTAGCCACTATTCTTCATCAGAGGAATTAGAAAGCTTGTCTAAAAGTGATCAGGCAAAGACGTATAAGAAGTTTCCTGAATTTAATGAGGTAGTCGACATGAAGAACCCATAATTCACAACTGGACTGAAATTTGGGTCAAGGGAACAATTTGAAGAAGGTGCCAAAGTGTATTCAATTTTGAATAACTATGACAAGATTTCGCTCAAAAGAAATGATAAGGTTAGGGTAAAGGCAATATGTGAGGAAGGCTATCCTTTGTATATATATTGTTCCCCTATGCATGACAAACATACTTGGCAAATTAAGACACCTAATATAGAACACAAGTGTATCAAGGGACATTCTAATCACTTTGCAACATACAATGGCTAGCAAACAAGTATGTGGACTAGTTTAAATCGGATCCAACATAGTCTGTTTTTGGTGTTTCAGCCAGTGTAAGAAAGGATTTCCATGTTGACATAAGTAGACACAAGGCTTGGAGATTGAAGAAACATATAAATGAAAAACTAGAGAAGGATGACAAGTAATAGAATAAGGATGTGAGGAGGTATGGGTATAAGGTGCAAAAACAGAACGTAAGAACAACTTTTAAGCTTCAACTAGATATATAAATTTTCAATAGGATGCATTTTTGTTTAGAGCCACTGAAGATGGTGTTTCTGACAAGATGTAGGTTAATAATAAATTTGACAGGTGCTTTTTGAAGACAAAATATGGAGGTCAAATATTGACAGTAGTTGGTATAGATTCAAATGATTGTATTTACCCGATAGCATGGGCTATTGTAAAGTCAGAATGCAAGGATTCATAGAGCTGATTCCTAAGTTTGCTTTCTGAAGATCTTGGAATTGATAATACCTATCATCAAACCTTCATGTCTGATAGGCAAAAGGTCATTTTCCATTCAATTTTTCCCTTTGTATGTGCATACTATCATACATTTTACTCTGCAGACTAAGATAATCTTCTTCATTTTTGGTAGGATCTAGTTCCTGTCCTATCAAAGTTGTCCCATAGGGCTAAGCAGCATTTCTATGTCAGACATATGTACCAGAACTTCAAGGATGCAGAATCCACTAGTAAGACTTTAAAGGATTTGATTTGGAATGCTACAAGAGCCATTTATTTGCAAGAATATCAAAAGTGGATTAGTGTGATTAATAGTGAAAGTAAGAGTGCATTTGATTGGTAAGTGGTAAGGATCTTCATAACTAGACTAAGTCACATTTTGATAGGGCAATTAAGTGTGATATGCTTCTTTTTGTTAGAGTGTTTCAACAAATTAATTGTGGATGCAAGGGACAAGCCCCTATTGACATGCATGAAAATTATTCGAGTTAAGCTAATGAAAAGAATTCAAGTCAATAGAGAGTTAAAAAGGAAGTACACTTGATTAATATATCCAAAATTTCTGAAAAAAATTATAGATGAATAAACATGATGCCTTGTTTTGCTCTGTGATTTGGTCTGGAAGTGACAAATTTCAAGTCATATATTCAAAGGATATGTTTATTGTTGACTTGAAAGAAAGGTCATATGCATGTAGGAAATGCGATCTAAGTGGGATTCCATGTCCTCATGCAATAGCTTGTATGAGTAATTTGAACCTAGATTTAGAAGGATTCATAGATGATTGTTGCTAGGTTGAGACATATATGAGAATATATAAGAGCACAATAAACCCAATTAATGGATCTTCTCAATGGCCCCAAGATCTTGGGAATGAAGTCTACCCCTTCCACTTGGTCAACCTAAGCCTGGAAGAAAAAAAAAATGCCAGGAGAAAGGATAGAGATGAGATACAAAGTGCTAAAAATGAGGGCAAATTGTGTAAAAAATGGGTGAAGATGCATTGTAGGGTTTGTGGCAGTGGAGAACATAACACAAGATTCCATAGGAGGCAACCTCAAGGATCCTCCACTATTTGTTCAGATCGGAACTCCCAGGACGTTAAATCACTTATAATCTCAAAACTTTCTATCACTTTGTGTTATTCTAGAATGGCCTATTATTAAGGTACACTTCTAAGTTTTGTTTCAGGTGAGTCAAAGTTTCGCTAATGGTATAGGTGTTTCTCATACAACAGACCTACGAAGGAGGACCAAACATACAGTATGTGTTCCGGTACATCATGTTTAAAAAACCCCCATTGACATGCACACTAATCTTTTAAATTGGTCAACTTTGCAGGTGAAATGTAATAGACTAAGTAGAGAGTGATTGCTGTAGATGCAGTAGTTGACACAGTTTTTTGTTCACCTAATGTAGAATGACTAGATTAGGCTAATGTTTTCTATATACCTTAAGTTGACAGGACAATAGTTATTGGAGGCAGTTTTTTGTATATGTTGAAATCTTTTGGTATAACTAATGGATAGTGATATATTTTGTATAGGGAATATAGGGTGAAATCATTGAGTTCTTGTCAAAACTTCTACTGATTTTGAAGAAGTTCTCATAAGAACTGTCATCTTTGTTGCTTTTGAACAGACATGTTACATTAAGAATGGAATGAAAGCTATTTAATTATGAAATTATGTTGTTACTTTCTACTTTCATTTTTCTGTCCTGAATTTTAATATTTGTGAATCATGCATTTCCAGTTTTATGACCAAAGAGTCACAAGCATACCAAAGTTAAAATAAGAAATTTAGGTTAAACACATATAATTTGATTTATGTCTTCCTCAACATCACCACAAACACACAACCTAATGGTCTATTTCAACAACATTATCATAGATCCAATAACAACAACAAGGGCAAACGCATTGAACAACAATACCCATGAAAAACCATTCCCTCATCCTCACAAACACACCTTTAAGCCTTAATAATCCAACTTCTAGTCTATCAAGCTTCACAGTAGCTCTCTGTACTACAACCACAAGTTCACTCTGCTCTACAACATTAGGTACACCTAAGCCATCTCCTGCAGTGTTGTTCCTTTCTAAAATTTGTCCCCTTCTTTGCACCTAGCAAATTGGCAAACACCATCCAAAAAATCCACACTTATTATCTGCATAAGCATAATACAATTTTTTCAAGTTCTTATCTGACTTAGAAATCCCCATTACTGCTCGATGACCACATCCGCACCTGTTCTCATACATTAAACCATCAACTGCAGCATGATTCACACTACTTGAAGACATCCTACGAATGAACTTAACACAACCAAATGAAAACCAGCACACCAAACTATGCCCACAAAAACAACTCAAATGCTTAAGCTTTACCTTGCTCCATGCTCGGGTCTAGGTTTTCCTTCACTATTGCCACAATCATTGAGCAGGGTATAGGTCAGGCTCACTTTTTTCTTTTGAATTTTAGCACAATTCTAAATCTTGATAAGATCCAAATTGTAGCAAACCCTAAAACCCTAAATTTCAAGGTTACTCCCCAATTTGAGCACCTCTACCCAACAAATTATCAATAAAAAACCAAAACCATTCCTTGAAAGTTGCCACATCAAATGGCATATAAAAAATCTATCAATAGTTAACATCCCTATGTAACGTTGGGATGAGTTTGCAACATTTTAAAAAGTTTCATGACTAGGAATATAACATTTTTTTAGTTTGTAGATGAAATTGAGACATAGGTCATAGTTTGAGGACAATGGGTCTTATTTACCCAAAAAACAAAGTATCAGATTAAAGCACAAATTCTAAACAAAACCTAAGTGAAAGCAACAAAAATTAGAATAATGAATTAGATCAAAGCAAGAATTAGAAAAACAAACTAGATCCAAAAACCAAAAAACATATCAAAATTATGATCCTAAATAGACCTTAACATAGACAAAACCAAAAAATTATATCAAAACACAAATGACAAATCTAAATATAAAAAAAACCAAAACACATTTATTGAACAAAAACAAGAACCAAAATAGCAAATTCTTATGAACGGAACAACAAATTCTTATAAATGGTACAACAATATTTTCCTGAACGGAAGAAATTTGACCAGATGTGATAATAATGGTAAGAGAATAGCAAAAAGGAGGAAATGGTGAAAAGCCAATGAAGACCTAATAATGCTAGAAAAGTAAAAATGAACCAGACTTGACCATAATGGTAAGAGAATGATGATGAAACGGAGCAGACAATGAAAGGACAATGAAGACAGTGATGGACATAGAAAAGCAAAAAGAACTAGATTTGATAACAGTGATGAGAGAACGCCAGGAGGAGAAAATGATGATAAAGTCTAATAATAAAAAATGGACTGAATCTAATAACAACAGCTAGAGAATGGTGAGAAGAAATGGTTATGAGCTGGAGAAGCAAGAATGAACCAGATTTGATAACTACAACAAGCGAAAGGCATGGAGGGGGAGAAGGAGGAGGAAATGGTGATGAAGCTAGAAAAGGCTCATGGAAATGGCAAGGAGGATGAAAAGTGACAGAGCTCAAATTTGAAATTGAGAGACGCATCCTTTGCCCTATAGAGGAAGAAATAAAATTAAAAAAAAAAAGAATAAAAAATTTATAATAAATGGCAAAATCATAAATAAAAAAAAAGTAAGGGTCTAGGCACACACTGGATGTACGTGATTCTCAGAATATCTTAAAAAAGTGTCCGTTTAAACTCAAAGAAAAGGTATCTTATTCTTTCATGATAAATAATATGTTATTACTTCAATATTTATAATGTTTGTTTTAAAACTGATATTATACCATATGTTGTTCTTAGTGGGAGCAAGAACGTAAATTCATTAAACTTAAAAAAAATATGTTGAGTAAAAGCAGGTCAAGAGCATTATTGATAGCTGAAGGGCTATCACCCCGCTCAGTATATACTCCCTACGAATATGATGGTCGGGAAGCCTAGCGTCATCTGAGAGAGGCGCTATCACTGACCTCGGAATGAGCAAAGTCAAACACCTCGAACTCGGGACTTCGGCTAGTACGTCAGGAATTTCAAGGACGTTACCGGCTCCCTCGGGGGACCTAACGGATCGCCTTCGGAGATGAAGAACCAGCTATTTCAAGTAGGTGAGAACTTCCCTGAAGGTGGAACCCCCGAACCAGGGAACTCCCCGAAGTACAGGCATAATTCCCGAAAGAGGGGCGTCCGTACCAAAGGACGGCCTCACCCAAAAGACCTCGGGAGTACGGCATGAGCATTTAAGGAGTTTCTGACATGTCACCCATGTGCGCTACACGCCGCCTCAAATGGTGGCCTGACGCACCGACACCGTCTAGGTCTTGTCACGACCTATCTCAATCCCAGACCCGAGGAGCCTACAAACGGCTACCTGTCCCTTACGCCCGGAAGTACAGATCGCATCTGACCGAACACCTGTCACGATCTGAACGGGCTGGGCACCCCTATAAATACCAGGAAACAAGCCCTGGCAAAGGATCAAACTCCTCTCCCAGGGAAAACACAAGCAGGCAAGATCCCCCAGCTCCATTGCATTCTCTCCCTCCTTCTCCTCCTAAAAGTGCTGACTTGGGCGTCAGAGGCTCCTCCCCGGAAAGACACTCCAGGGACCTCCTAACCCCTTTCTCTCGAGCGTTTCAGGTACACTCCCCTGGGAAATTTCTGCTCCAGGCGTTCTCCCTCTCAGGAAGTCTCTCCCGGAGTCACAATGTCACTGGACGAAGATGCTGCCGGGCATCATTTGGCGCTGTCTGTGGGAACTCACCCTCAGGTCGCCGTTGTTGAAACTCGGCGTTCAAAGGACAAGGGAATTCCAAAGTCCTCATCCGCGCCTGAAGCTCAACCGGCTACTGAGCAAACCTTTCCAGGGACTTCCTTGCCCGAGGAAGAACGTCCTCTAGTCATAACTATGAGTTTTCTACATGACTTCCAGCACTCTATTGTGGTTGAAGTAACACAGCAGATAGACCGTAGGTGGCCGCAATCAACTCAGGCCCAAAGGCCTTCCTCGCCAGTACGCCCTCGGGAGAAAAGCCCTAAATCAACATATCACAGTTCAGGAAGCGGGGATCCACGTGATGAGTCTTCGATGAAAAATATACCCCTCGGGGCACGGCCTACGGGACAAATAGGGTCCAAACGACCTAAAACCCCATGCCAAAGAAGCTCATCACCTGAGGCGAGGTCCCCATCCCCTCGGCGCTGAGTCACTCCCCGAAGAGACGCCGGCAATCTCCCTTCCCAGATGCCTACAAGCACCAGGAAGAAGAGCCCAGTGCCATGCTCCTTATGAAGAAAATGCTGACAAGGTTGGAGAGAGTGGAGAAACAGGTAGCTTAGAAACCAGTCTGGGCTAGGTTGTCTGAAACTTTTGGCGGGGATGAGTCGCCGTTCACCCGAGCAGTAGTCGAGGCAGACATGCCAAGTGACTTCCAGGTGCCTCGGCTGGAAACCTATGATGGCCAAACTGTTCCACATGCTCATCTAACCAAATACAAACGCAGCATGGTGCTGCACGGTGCTGATGATGCTACCCTGTGCAAATGTTTTGAGGTCACCCTCACAAGACCAACAACAGCGTGGTACAATTCATTGGCTCCCGGAACCATCAGGGAGTTCCAAGAGTTATCCAAGGCCTTTACGCAGCAATTCATTGGAAGCCGGCCGACGGCGAAGATGCCTGTCCAGATGTTCGATATAGCGTAGAAGAATGGAGAAACCATTCACGACTATGTCGAAAGGTTTAATAGATAAGCCTTAAGTGTTCCAGAATTTCGACCCGAAATACACATCCTCGCCATGACACGGGGCCTTCAGAGGGACTCACAACTGTTCTACGAATTTTCCAATGACCCCTCGACACGCTTGGTGAATTCTACCGAAGGGTCGAGCAGCACATGACAGCCGAAGAGCTGAGAATGGGCGGACCGAAGTCTGATCACGCCCGTGCTGAAGGGTCTAGCCAGCAAACGCAGTATCCAGCCGACCAAACAGGATGACCTCGAAGGATTAGGGGAAGGAAACCCCCAATCTTCACACCCCTGAACACCACAAGGACCAACATCCTCATGACGATGGAAAGACAGGGGACCCAGATTCAGCGGCCAAGGGCCATGACCGCTGATAATAAAAAGAACATGAAGAAGTTCTGCCAGTTTCACCGCGGCCATGGCCATGACACCGAAGACTGTTTCCAATTGAAAAAGTACATAGAATCGCTGATAAAACAAGGCCAACTTCGGCGATATCTGCGAATGCCTTCCCCGAAAAGAAGGAAGGAGGAGGAAGGAAAGGCAGATGACGAGGACTACGACTCCGACAGACGGAGGAACCGAAGTCCGAAGAGGCGTCCTCCACCTTCGGTGGGAATAATACAAACAATTACGACAGGACTTCCATCCTCGAAAAGAAATAGGAAGGCTAGGGAAATATCAGTGATGGAATATCAGAGTCTGACGAAGAAACTGGCCCGCAAAGATGCTTCCACCGTCATCTTTCCCCATGACGATCCGCTGTTGGTCATAGCGAGGATAGGAAACTGGGACGTCAAGAGAGTGTTGCTTGACGATGGATCAAACACCGATGTCTTGTTTTCACATTTGCTGCCGAACTTCAGTATATCCAACACTGATCTCAAGCCCGTCACTTCGCCTACTTTCAGGGTAGGGCCATCCGAACTGCCCGTCCTCGGATGGATCGATCTTCCCCTAATGATGAAGGGAACTTCGGTAGACGGGACAGACGAATTATTTGCCTCCATAATGACAAGGTTCATTGTCATGGATGTTCCTTCATCATATAACGCCATCCTTGGAAGGCAAACACAAGGAAATCTGCACATTCGCCCTGATGTAAAGTACCTAACTGTCACTTTTGCCACCAAGGATGGAGACGCAGAAATCTACATTGATCAGGGCGAAGTAAGGAAAGTGTTCGTCAAGGCACGAAAAGCTCCAGCAACGAACTTCACGCAAACTGTAGAGGCAGAGGCTTCGCCAGATGGAAAACCAAAAAAGGGAGAGGCAGAAGACCCCGTGAAGGTAGAAATGGAAGAAGTAGAACTTGTCCCGGGCTGAAATACCCGAATAGGGAAAAACTTAGCCGAAGGTGACAAGAAAAAACTTGTATCCTTTCTACTGATGAATAAAGACCTGTTTGCCTACTCACCGAAAGATATGCCGGGGGTAGACCCTCGCATAATACAGCATAGCCTTAAAGTAAGTCCGGAAGCAAAACCTGTCCGGCAAAAGAAACGGGGCATCTCAGTCCATAAAAATAACTTCATCAAAACCGAAGTCCAGCGCTTATTGGACGCAAATGTAATCAGGGAGGTCAAGTACCCCGAATGGTTAAGCAATGTGGTTATTGCCACAAAAGAAGGAAGTAGTAAGCTCCGGATGTGCATCGACTTCAGAAACTTGAACGATGCCTGCCCGAAAGATTCCTATCCTCTCCCACCGATAGACCAGTTGGTCGACTCAACTGCCGAATATGGGCTCCTAAGCTTCCTCGACGCCTTCAGTGGGTATCATCAAATAAGGATGGATCCCGAAGATGAAGAAAAAACTGCGTTCATCACCGAAGGTGGAACATATTGTTACACTAGGATGCCCTTCGGGCTCAAAAATGCAGGAGCCACCTACCAAAGGCTGATGAGCAAAGTCTTTCATGACCAAATAGGGAGGAACATGGAAGTCTACGTTGATGACATGATAGTCAAAAGTAAGATGCCTAAAGACCATGTCACAGACCTAGAGGAAACCTTCCAGCAACTCAGAATATTCGGAATTCGACTTAACCCCGAAAAATGCGTCTTCGGCGTGACCTCGGGAAAATTTCTGGGCTACATGGTATCAGAAAGGGGCATTGATGCTAACCCAGAAAAAATTAAGGCTCTGCTCGAATTCCGAACTCCTGTCACAGTGAAAGACGTGCAGAGACTCACTGGAAGGATAACCTCTCTTAGCAGGTTCATCTCCAGGTACGGAGATCGGTGTCGGGCATTCTTCAAAGTCCTTACTAAGGCAGCAAAAAGAGAGAAAAATGACCTCGGGGATGGTGACCATCCTTGGAATGAGGATTGCCAAAAAGCCTGGGAAGAACTTAAAATCTATTTGTCTCGACTGCCTACTCTGCGACAACCTCGCGAAGGAGAGCCCCTCATCCTGTACCTCGCTGTTTTCAGAAAAAGCAGTGAGCTCGGTCCTTGTGAAAGAGGAAGGGCCGAGACAATGGCCAGTTTATTACGTAAGCAAATCCCTGCACGGCGCCGAGGTCAGGTACCCATTACTCCAAAAAGCCATATATGCCTTGGTGCTGGCAGGAAGAAGATTGCGGCCATACTTTCAGGCTCACCCCATCATCGTCCGAAGTAGTCTGCCTCTACGGGATGTTATGAAAAAAGTTGATCATTCGGGAAGGCTTTCCAAATGGTGTATAGAGCTTGGCGAACACGACATTGTTTATGAACCTCGGAAAGCCATAAAAGCTCAAGCACTAGCTGACTTCATCGCCGAAGTACCTACCACCGAAGATAGCCACCCGGATCCTGGCGAAGGTGAGCCAGAATGGACGCTGCATGTGGATGGAGCCTCAGGTTCCGAACACCAAGGAGCCGGAGTAATCATCAGAGGACCCGAAGGTCTAGAGGTGATAAAGGCCATCAAGTTCAACTTCAGCGCCACCAATAATGTGGCTGAGTATGAAGCTCTGATAGCAGGGTTGCGCCTGGCCAGAAAAATTGGAATAAGAAACTTGAAGGCTCACAGTGACTCCCAGCTGGTAGTTCGGCAAACGGCAGGGGACTACGGCGCGAAAGACCCAATTTTGGCAAAATACCACGAACTGGTGACGAAGCTCATTCGAGAGTTCGACACCATACGCATCGAAAATGTACCTCATCGGGAAAACACCGAAGCAGATTGCCTGGCAAAGGCAAAAACATACACCGAGGTACTAAACCACCCGAGCATTGAAGTACTGAGCATAGTAACTTCGGAAAAGGGCTGGAAAGATCCAATAAAGAGGTATCTTGCGGACAACGCGCTCCCCGAAGACCCCATCGAAGCCGCAAAAGTGCGAAGACGCTCTGGGCGATTCTTCCTAATAGGCGAAGAACTATATCGGCAGGGATATGCAAATCCTTTACAGAGGTGTGTTGGCGAAGAGGATACTGAAATGATCCTCGAAGAAGTCCACGAAGGCGCTTGTGGTTCACATATTGGAACTGACGCCCTCGCCGCAGTGGTACTTCGCCAAGGATATTTTTGGCCTACCCTAAGAAAGGATGCACGACATTTCGTCCGAAAATGTGAGAGCTGCCAAAAACACGCAAAAATCCAGAGGACACCCTCGGAAATGGTGACTTCGGCTGACTATCCCTGGCCCTTCGCAGTTTGGGGCATAGACCTCATTGGGCCGCTCCCAACAGCCCCCGGAGGCGTGAAGTTCTGCGTGGTCGCAGTAGACTACTTCTCTAAATGGGTCGAGGCAGAACCATTAGCAACTATCTCAGCTAAAGAAGTGCAGAAGTTCGTATGGAAGAACATTGTATGCAGGATTTGGCATACCGAGGATACTGGTAGCCGACAATGGATCCCAGTTTATTGACAAAGGGTTCCAGGACTTTGTCAACAACCTCGGAATAAAGATGCACTTCGCCCCAGTAGCCCATCCTCAAAGCAATGGCCAAGTAGAGGTATCTAATAGGACCATAAAAGATGGTCTGAAAAAGAGGCTGGGGGAAGCAAAAGGGAAATGGCCAGGCGAACTCCAGAGTGTACTGTGGAGCTACCGAACAACACCCCGAAGAGCCACAGGGGAAACGCCTTTTTCACTCACCTTCGGTACAGAAGGCCATCATCCCAATCGAGGTAATGCAACCATCAATTCGAGTGCAAGTTTTTGATGAAAATGGAAATGACCTCGGCCTGAGAACCAAGCTCGACCTCGTCGGCGAACACAGAGAAACAGCCGAACTAAGAAGAAAAGCTTTTCAGCAAAGAGTGGCCGCGGCCATAAACTTGCGCGCAAGGCCAAAAGGAATAAAGAGAGGAGACCTCGTTCTCCGAAAGAATGAATTCGCACCTCGAAAGCCATCCCACGGAGTATTTCGCGCCAACTGGGAAGGCCCTTACCTGGTTCTTGCCGAAGTACGAAAAGGGGTCTACAAGCTCGGCGATTCCGAAGGCGTAGAATTAAAAAATACGTGGCATTCGGACGCCTTGAGGAAATTTTACGCTTAGAATCTCGGCAAGGAAGACCGTGCTGTACAAAGAAAGGAAAATTTTCTCTAAAAGTATATAAAAAGTTTCTTAGCCAAAAAGTTTCTCTAGCATGAGTGGTGCATGAGTGGTGCGAGTTCCGCAAAGGTGGCCGGCTAAAATAAGCGAAGGTATTATTTTCCGAAGTCTCTAGAGCAAACTTGTTCGGGACAACAGAGAAAATCTGGCGAAAGACTTAGCCAAAATTTTGGGCATAAGTTGAACAAAGTCAGGATTTCGCGAAAGAGGTCACCATGATAAGCGCAGACAAAATCTTCCGAAGTCTCTTGAAGCGAATAAAGTGTTCGGGACAAAAGGAAAACAAAAAATCTCAGGAAAAGACTTAGCCAATTTCGCGATTTTAAGCGCAGACAAAATCTTCCGAAGTCTCTTGAACGAATAAAGTTTGGGACAAAGGAAAACAAAAAATCTCAGGAAAAGACTTAGCCAAATTCAAGGTCTTTATTGAGATAAATGTGCTTACAAAAAAGAGATAGCCAAAAGAAGAAGTACAAAAAAGAAGAGAAAAAAGGACACAATGACCCTAGAACAAACTAAGGCTTCTCGGCGTCCCGGGAGTCTTCGGCTCCTACGTCCTTTTGCACCACCTTCGGCGCCGGAATACGAGGAGGCAAGTTCAGATGGTCTCAATCTTAGACCAGGTCCACCGAGGTCCCTCGGGAATGTCCAGGGCCTCCAGAAAAAAGAGATCCAGATCTGGAAACCTCTGAAGGACTTGGTGCCGAACAAGACAGAATCCGTCCTGAAAACCGACCTTGGTCATCTGGTCAGACTTGTCTTTCTCAACCTCAAGCTCCTCGAAGTCATTCCTTCAAATCTGATCTGAGACCTTCTTCTTCAGCTCCTTCACTTTCTTCTTTTCCGGCTCCTTTCTTCATAGCATTCGACCTCGGCTTGGAGCGCAGCCTTCTCAGCAAGCGCCTTCGCCAGAAGACCTTCGACTTCTGACTTTTTCTTTCTGATGCACCTCATTTGCCGAGAGATCAGCTCCACCACTTGGGAGCCGAGGTCAAAAATTTTCTGGGAGCAAGTCCCCTCAAAAGTTCATCTTTTTCTTTCTGGAACTCCTCCCGAAGGGCGGCAACTTCCTTCTCCGCAGCTTGGGCCAGCTACAGGTTCTTGACAGCCAGTTCCGAGCACATGGCCTTTGTTTTTTCTATGGCTTCTAGGGCCTTCGCTCGGAACTCAGTCCGCCTCGCCACCAAAACTCGGAGAAAGCCAGCGTACCCCAGAAGCTGCAAAGGGATAAAGGCGAGGTCGTTAAGACAAAGAGAAAACCAAACACTTAGAAAAAATTCAAAGGAGGAAGATAAACGAAAAGTGTACCTGAGTGGCGTGTTCAGAAAGCTTCGCGGCAAGAAAATCGTCGCCCGGGTGAGCCGCAGCAATGGCCTTGAAGGAGGCATCGGTGAGGACCCCTTTCGAGATCTACGTAGCCATTTGCTGGCAGTCTCCGGAGTACAAATTCATGTCCTCCGTAAACGTCCAGAAAGGCTCCTTCGGGATTTTTCCCTTCGGGATACGGGCGTCCCGAAAGGCTCTCCTCTTGGCATGCTCAGCTACCCAACCCGGAGTGAGCAACTCTTCTACACAAATAAAACAAAGGTTGGTCAAGAAAAGAAAAATCTCAAAGATCATCAAAAAAGAGAAAAGTGCCACAGTTTGTTAGAAGAACAAACCTGCTGGCACATCGACGACGTCCTCGTCGGAAGCCGGAGCCTCTTCGGCAGAAATCCCCTTGCTTTTTATTCGGCGCCGCTCTTCGGCAGAAGGCGCCTCTACCACGGCGTCCAGGAGAGCCTGCGACGGGGTAGGACTTTGAGGAGGGACCTCAGCAGCAACCTCGGGCTGAGGGGCAGTAGTAGCCTCGGGCTCCTCGCCCACCTCTTCGGAAATCTCCGGAAGGGGAGGGGGCACATCCTTCTTCGCCCGTTTAGAAGCAGACGGCCCAGCCCCGGACGTTTTCCGTCTTCGGGAGGCTGCTTTCTTTGTCTGATCACCCTTCGCGGGCTGATTCTTTCGGCTTTCTCCTCTCTTTTTCTCCTTTTGGTTCACCTCTTCCCCTGTTCCTGCTTCCTGTGTGTTCGTTTGATAACCTTTCGCGGGCTGACCAGTGAAAAGGGCTTTGTAGAATGCAGTAGTGTCCTCGCCCATTTCTGCAAAGGAAGAAAGACATCAGTGTGAGTCTGGAACGAAGTTATAACAAGGAGACTAGAAAATAACTTACTCTCACAAAAAGTTTCGAAAGAAACTTCCTCCCGAAGGAGTTGCACTAGCCAGGAGTCCTTCCCGGCGATGGCAGGAGCCGGCATCCCGAGGTCCGTCTTACGTGCTCCTTTACCACCCCGAGCTCCCGAAGGACCTCCTCGGTCATCAACCTCCAATTGATGGGGAAGGGGTAAAGAGGGCGCGAAAGGACCTCGGGACCCCAGTCGGCGACGGCTCGGATGCGACCGTCGAAATCCGCGAATACGGAAAGCCAACTCGGGAGTCAGCAGTATCCTCGGATCTACGACGTCGTCCTTCTAACCGTCCCTGAGCCCACTTGGTTCGGAACATGCGACCAGGCCTCCTCCATCTTCAGAAAGAAAAACTTTTTTTGCCACCCTCGCCAGCTATCCTTAGTGGCGAAGGTGAACATATACTTTTTGCTCCCGGATCCCCGAGGTAGCATGAAATAAAAGCCACCCTTCGGGACCACGTAGAGCTTGTAGTACTGCATAAAAATAACGAAGTGGGGTTCTATTTTGAAAGCGCCACACATACAGAGGAAGGCGTTGAAGTAGCAGTACGAGTTCGGAGGAAGTTGATTTACGGCAATGCCATGAAATTGGCAAAAGTCGCAAATCAACTTCGGAGGGGGGAACCGAAGTCCGGCTTTCAGCTGAGCTCGGAAAAACGGTGATCTCGTTACTATGGTTTGAAAAGCTATAGTGGGGTCAGGACGGGGCAACCTCGTAACAGCAGTACGAGGGAAGGAAAATTTTTTTCTTCCACTTCGCTAATTTTGCAGGAGTAGTGCAACAAGGGTGAGAGAAAGAAGAGGCTGCCAACTCTCAGGAATAGGCAGCATTTTTTGGCTGGAAAAACAAGTTCGGAAAAAATTTCGGAAAAATGGACTTCGGAAACTTTCAAAAAGGAAAAACTTTGAAAAATAAAGAGTTCTAGAAATCAAAACCCACCAAATCTTTTGCCGAAATCTGGGTGTGAAGACGCCGTCGTGAAAGATGACCGGAAAAAAAGCTCAGGAAAAAGAACCGCCGCGAAAAAGCAGAAGAAGAGCAGAGCAGGAAAACCAGAGCAAAAGCAAAAGCAAAAGAAACAAATGACGAAATGAGCATATATATAGGCCGAGGGGGGGTAGGCGAACCGGCGTCATAAGTACTCTGCGAAGGTGAAAACGCCGCCATAAATGCCCTTCTGCACCTAAAAAGGCGCGCCCGCTGTAACCGATGCAAACCCCAGCCAACAAAAAGCCGACACGTGTCAGCCATCGCACCAAAAGAGGAACACGCCCCTCTGACACAGACGTCGCGCCGCTCCAGACTGACACGTCTGGTTACGAGACGCGACGGTTCACTAACCTACAAAAAATAAAGAAGTAGGTTACCTCGAGGACACCAAAAGACGGGCTATGGCCGAACAGTCCGTATCTTCGGACAAAAAGGTATATCTTCGGCACAGAGTGCACTCCCTAGAGGCCCCGGAGCAAACCGGTCTCCACCCTCAGGAAAGGCTTCGAAGAACAAACCGAAGTCTCCACTTCGGCTTTTTTCGAGGGGGGCCTGTGATAGCCAAAAGGCTATCGCTCCCCCAGCATCAATTCCCCCGAAGGTTTGACCGGGGAGCCTGACGTAGCTCGAAGAAGAAGAAGCATTGCCACAGACCTCGGCAGAAGCGAAATCGAGCATGACGAAGTAAGCACTTCGGCTGAAACGCCAGGTTATCTAAATGTGTCGTTGACTCTCTCGGGGAACCGAACATATCGCCTTCGGGAGAAAAAGAACCAGCTACTGAAAGCAGGAGAGATTCTCCCCGAAGGCGGAACTCCCGAGCTAGAGAACTCCCCGAGCCACTAGCGTGATTCCCGAAGAAGGGCGTCCGTACCAAAGGGCGACGATGCTGCCGGGCATCAATTATGTGTGTGTTTGTATGAATAAAATGTTAGAAATGGACATAAAAAGAAAATAAAAACCCAACTTTAACCTGAGATAATTCTAAAACAAGTAATAACTATCAAACTATAAAACAAGTTTGAAAATAAGACCAAATCTAATGACTATCCTATGACTAGAAAAAAATTACTAAATATTTCTATGTCTTCTACCACATGCTATTTCTTCCCTATGCACTTGAAACAAGTCAGATAGTGTTTGATTGGAATTTATACTTGGGAAGAAATATAAGGATTATCATCTCTATAAAGAAATGTGTGATCTTTTCTATGAATTGTCTCCATGTCATTGTCTAGGATATTGTCATCTGTAAAATCATCCTAATTCGTATAAGATGACTCATAATCTATTTTGTAACGCATCAACAATCTATAATTTAAGTACATATATACCAATGCTTTAGCTCAATGTGCATTCAACCTATTTCTCTTCACATTGTTAATATATAAATATGTGCTCTAAACTCTTTCATCACATGAAGTTTTAACACTTTGAGAAAAAATTTTGATTGCTAGACTATATAATTTAGGGGCAATCACACCATACAAATTCCACTATGTAGTAGCATTCATCATTTTTCTATCTTCAACAACCTGAGATCGAGCAAATACTCCCGTATCACTTGTAAAGTCACTAAGCTACTGGCAAATCAATGGTGTCTTTATCAAATCATAAACTAGTCAACCAATCACACTGAAGTAAGTCCTTAAAACTATTACAATAAATTATTATTATTATTATAGTAGTAGCAGTAGTAGCAGGAGTAGTGGTAGTAGTAATAGAAAAAACTAAACTTCATGATAAACACCTAACATAAATTTAACTAAGGCAAATATTTTATTTGTTCCTTCCATCGAGAGCACATGCTAACAAAATTAAAAAAGTTAACAAACTTAAAATAGAGAAACAACAAAATGGCCACTTTGTGTCAATTTTTTTTTTCTAATTTAGTTCTTGCACTTACAAAATGCAATAAATCATGCAAAAGTAGAAGTGAGTGTAGAAGACAAGAATGTGGAATCCTCATAACACTCTGTAGCATGTTTTACAAAAGGATTAAAAACATAAGAAATTGGAACATGGTAGGAAAATTAGACATACCTTGCACAAATGGATTAGCATAAGGCTTGATCCTCCTTCCATAAGGGCCTAATTTTTGCAACCATGCTTATAAGTAACAAAATGGAGTAAGTACATAAACAAGTGTGTGCAATGGAAAATTCATTTTTCTCCATTGTTCAAAAACCAAAATTTCCAAGGTTTTGTGCAAAACAATCTCATTCTATAAAAGTTCTTCAATGAAAATCTATCATTCTTTGATATACTTTCCTAGAAATTACTTTATCAGAGTCACAAAAGTGAATCATGTTCCAAATTGGTTTTGTGACAAAACTATGAATTTCATTTGTCTCCAAAAAACTAATTATCCAACACCATTTTTTAAAACTTGATCATGCTCCAAATTTGATCTAGCTCTGCTTTTTCTAAGGTCATCCCACTCCTCATTCAAAACCATGCTTATCAAACCATTTTCTACTTAAAGAAGATGATTTGATACTACATAATGATTCCCAAATGTGGTCTTTTTCACTTGAATCATATCCAATGCTGAAAAAAGTTCTAAAGATATGTAGCATAAAGTTATGATTCTTTATATAGTTTGCCACTCATTTTGTCTTTTCATAACAATTATTGAAAAATGACAAGCTCAGATGAGATGATTTGGCAAGATCTTTCATAAAAGGACTAACCATTTGTGCCATAAAACTAGACCAAAGAATATGGGGATGCCTAGCTTAAATTATATCTCCAACAGCCTTACAATTAGAAGCATTATCTAAAGGAAATTTAGTGCACAACTAATGAACACTTTAATTTCCAGAATATAAAATAAATGTGAAAATTAAGAGATACTTGGTTATCATTATAGAACCGAATAGTGCGGAATATATTGTGGAAGACTTGACTTGTTATAAACACATAGTATTATATATTTAATTTTCTTGGAAATACAAGTAACTAAATATACTAGTTCACATCCATTACTTGACCAAAATTTTCTTTTTGTTTAATAGAAGTGTGTGGCAAAAAATATGAGGAGGAGAGCCTGTAGAAGTTGTGTCTGCAATTACATTTGCATGATCCTACTGCCCTTTATTTATAGGGGCAAATTGACACTATCGAAGGGTCACAACACTTCATAAAAGAGTCATAACTCTTCATAAATTGTTGTACTAGTTCACCAAGAGGTGCAACTATCCACCCATAACTTCTTTCCTTGAAATAATGCCATAACTACCTTTAGAAATGATGTGTTGGTTTGGCCATTAAGTCAAAACCCTTCTAAGGACTTTGTCTCCTTAAATCAAGGCCATAATCACCTCCTACAGGTTGTTTAATTTCTCATAAAATATGGCTTTTCACTAAAAGTCATGTTATTTCACAAACCATATCAATTATAGTGCATACCTACCTCCCCTAGAGTCATATATGTTGGGATGGACATGTCCTTTCATCTAATGGTCATATCCCTTCATAATATGAGTCGTTTTGTGGTGGTATTAAGCAATTATCCCATGTGTCAAGGTGTAAGCATGCACATAGCATAATCACCATATGGCATCTTTATACTAATTCCAAGGTGATAACGTGTCACACATATGTGCCATATCATCTTAACCTTTTAACTACCTCTAGTTAGAATTGGAAGCACCAATGTGAGATATCAACTTGTTGTGTGACAGCATCAAATGTGGTGCAACCATATCAATCAGTTGTAAAACATGTATATCTTAGTACGTCTTTGGGAATTCATGAGCACTTTTACTCACTAAATTTCAATAGCTTCCACTCACACAACATATACTTGATGGAACACATAGTTAATAGATAAGGAACACTTGAGAAGCACTATCACAAAAGAGAAATTGATATATGCAAGTTTGGGTGTGTGAGCCTAAGCATGACAACAAATCTCCTCCCTATGTAGTGGTTAAACGAACATAGAAGAATTGTCTTTACCATAAATCCTTGAACAAATCAAGGTTCATTAATGATATGTGTATCATTAATCATGCCTATATGCTGCAAGACTTTGTTGTTACATAGTTTGGCTACAACTCTTTCTTTGTGAGTTTACTAATAAATTTTCTGTCATGTACCAAACTCAGGATGCATCCAATTTTTAAGGTCACTTTATACTTTAATGATGAAGTGCACTAAGTAATACAATATTACATTAAATACTACTCATGAGTGCTCACATTCAAGTACAAATGACAGTGTATCAATTATCTGATTTGTAATACATGCAATCAAATCGTGATTTGCATCAATTTGTAAATATATTATAAAGTCTTTCCTATTGCACTTACTATATAGTAACTTAAAACCTAGTGATATCCAATGATAAACACATATGGCCAAATTATCATAGCCATAGGAACCTTAACAAAGTAACACTATAAGCTTAGATTGCTAAATAGTAGTCAATATTGAGTAGGGGCATAGTGATAGAAACTCACACATAAGTAAGAAAAATGAAAAATTACTTATTTTCTTTCTATGGTCAATTTGAAAAGTCAAAAGACACGTAAAATATGTGCAACTGTCATGTTATATTAGTTTACACATTCACAATATTTGACAACCACTATTTAGGACGTGTTTATCTCCCTCTCAAATATTGTGTTTTGTATGACTCTATGTGGACTCCCTTTAGGAGCATATGTCTTTAACAAACCATGCAAGTGTCAAACTTTTCACATATGAGAAATCCACTTTGTCGTATAGGTTAGGATGAATGTATTAGCATACAAATGCAGTGTAACTAACACCTTACCTTGATCTCAAACCAATAGTTTAGATCAAGACAATATTTATGCTAATGTTGTCATGAGTTGGATTGTGTAACTTTCACTTGGATGTAAGTCTCCACTGAAACACATGTGACTAAATTTAAGTAATTACCTACACTTAAGACTTTAATGGTCTCATCCTTGTTCAAGCTCCAAAAATAAGAGCAGATTGTTTGTGTGAGGAAGCCAACTTTCGACCTATGTCTCAACATATATTTGATTTTTGTTGTGATGTAAGATACATATATAATGGATATAGTGGCAACATGTTTTATAAGTCGCCGCCAATCAGTTTCACCTAAGTTGATTAGATACCTGTTATGGTTTACGAGAAATTCTAAGATCATAAGTCAGTTACACTAAAATAACCTTATTCTGGTGCCCAGAAATTGGTAGTATGAGACTTCAATTTTAACCTCTTCTAATTTTTTGTTTCTTTACCTGAAAATAATTTTCTGAAATTTGTGTAGTTATTTTATTTTTTTTTAAAATTTCTCTTAATTCCAAACTGCAAATCTTACCAGACCAATTGATTATGGAATTTAAGATGCCCTCAAAATCTTTGGATTTTATCAAATCAACTAAGAATTTGAAAAGAATATCTTGTTCAAACCGTGAGTTTTATCAAACCAATTGGATTTGAGCAGATAATTTATCTTTGAATTTTTTCAAATCCACCGAGAACAAATCTTTGAAGAATTATTGTTTTATTACTTTAGTTTCATTTTTTTCTAATTTTTTAAATAAATAGAAAAAAAATTGAATTATTTGAACCATTGAATAACTAGCTTAAAATTGTAATTCAATATGATATTGACTTACAGACAATTCGTTTTAACTTAAATCAATTGACTTCAAAATGACTTATTCTTATTCTTATATCTTTTTTATCTGAAACTAATTTTAATTAAAATATAATATTATGTAGCTGCAATAATCCATTGAAAATACATTTTTTTTTTGTAATATTACTAAATTTTTATAAATTTTTCTAGTTTAAGCCATGAAAAAAGAAAAATTCATAAAAATTTAACATCATAAAAATTTACTTTCGAATAGATTATTGCATCTACATAACATTGACTTTCAAATAAAATTGGTTTCAAAGAAAAAAATATATATAACTAAAAATAAGTCAGTTGACTTAAGTTAAAATGAGTTGGCAAAATTTAATTGAAGTTATCTATTTTTAGTCTCTAAAATCTAAGTTATAATGGCCGTACATCTACACTAAAAGACAAAAGGTGGTTGATACTTCAACGTACTGGAAAAGAAATAACATGCCTGAGACATAAAAATTAAACGCAAAGATAGAGTGGTCCAAATGAAACATGAGAAAACAAGAGCATGTAAAATTGCTTTAGGGTGGGAAATTAATGGCTAGAATTGCAATTTTGCTGAAACTGCTAGTTTTCTTTCTTCAAAGCGTTGAGAATGATGGTGGCTATGGGATTGCTTGGATGAACTTTGCTGGCTCCAAGGAACGTAACAAAAAGTCTTTGAATGGATTATGGGCTTTGGAAAACTGAAAACTCTATTAACCAAACTTGAATTTCACAGAAATAGAGATAGCATTGGAGGAAATGAGCGAACAACGTGGGCACTATGGATTGATTGTATAAGCTTTGGTGGCCCCAATGAGTTGTGAAAGATGCTATTGGATTGTCCCATAAACGTCGGGAAGAAGTATAAAGTTTTAGATTGTTGACTAAATTTCATTGATTCATAGTTTCACACAAACAACAGTTACATATATATGACCTTACTTGGTCGAGAAGATAACTTAAGCTAGACTTATAGCCGGAGTCAATCACTAAACACAAGCATAAGGAGATAAGAGTAATAAGTAAAAGTAAGTGTCCATCCACAACTTGAACATGAATACAATGTAACTCACTTAACACTTTCCCTCAAGTTGATGCATGCAAACTTTGGATGCCCAACTTGCTACTAACTAATGAAATTGCTCAGCTCCAAGTGCTTTAGTTAACAGATCGGCAGGCTGAGACTAACTTGGGATGTGATGAGTTGAGATAATGCCCAACTTCAGTTTCTCTCTCACAAAATGGCAATCAATTTCGATGTGTTTCATCCTCTCATGAAACACTGGGTTTGCTACGATATGGAGAGCTACTTGATTATCACAATATACCTCCATATGAGCTAAAAGCTCAATGGTAAGGTCCTCAAGTAAAGTCTTTAACCACACAAGTTCACTTGTGGTAGATGCCATATCTCGATATTCCGCCTCTACAGAAAAGTGAGAAACCGTAGGTTGTTTCTTAGATTTCCAGAAGATGGGAGTATCACCAAGTAGAATGACATAGCCTGCGGTGGATCACCGAGTGTTTGGACAGCTTGTCCAATCAGCATCACAAAAGGCTTGAACCTTTGAGACAGCTTTAGAGGAGAAGAAAAGGCCTTGTACAGGCATTCCTTTGAGATACCGTAACACATGCATGGCTCCTTTCCAATGTGCAGTAATGGGAGCCTGCATAAACTGTCTGAGAAGATTAATGAAGTAGGTCATATCTGGTCGAGTGATGGTAAGATAAATAAGCTTACCAACTAACCTGCGGTAAGGGCTAGGATCAGGAAGTTTCTCATCAGTTTGTAGAGCTAAGTGGTGCTGCTGTTGGAGAAGCATCTTTGCTGGTTTGCATCTAAGCATTCCAGCCTCTTGAAGTATGTCGAAAGTGTATTTATGTTGAGAAAGAAAAATACCAGCTGGTGATCTTGTAGTCTCAAGTCCAAGGAAGTATTTCAGTGTTCCCAAGTCCTTGATGTGAAACTTGTTATCCAAATATGCTTTAAGCTTCATAGTTTCTACATGGTTATTGCTAACAATGATCATATCATCCATATAGAGAAAAATTGTTGTGAACGATTGACCTTGTTTTAATGTAAAGAGGGAATAGTCTGCCTTTGATTGAGTGAAGCGATAATGAAGTAGTTGGTTTGAAAAAATTTTGAACCATCGACGAGGTGCTTGCTTCAAACCATATAAGGATTTCTGTAATTTGCACACCCTGTGATCTCCTACATCAATGACTCTAGGAGGTGGCTGCATATATATTTCTTCATGCAAGTTACCTTGTAAGAACGCATTATGCACGTCTATGCCTGTAGTGAATTTGGGGACTTGTGCATATGTTTGAACCCAATGTTTAAGGGCAGCCATAGAAAGTAGACTTCTGACTGTAGTGAATTTGGGGACTTGTGCATATGTTTCAGTGAAGTCTATGCCTTTAGTTTGACTGTAACCTTTAGCTCCAAGCCTTGCCTTGTATTTCTCAATGCTGCCATCTGATCGATACTTTATTCTATAAACCCATCTTGATCCCACAGATTTCTTTCCTGCGGGTAAGGGTTCCAGCTTCCAAGTATGGTTTCTTTCCAAGGCAGCTGCCTCATCTTTCATTGCCTGGACCCATTTCAGATCTTGTGCAGCTTCTCCATAGGTTTGGGGTTCTTTTTTAGAAGATATGGCTGCAACAAAACCTTTGTATGTAGGAGTTAAATTAGCATATGAAAGATATGTGGAGAGAGGGTATTGCTTACCAGAGTTCACTGAGTTGGCATCAGATGAGTTGTGTGATGCATTGTCCATTTTAGGAAGCTTATAAACATACTCTTGAAGATAGGGAGGTGGTCGCCTTTCTCTGTGAGGTCTGGTTGGAGGAGGTGTGTTTGGATGATGTTGTATTGTTGTGTTGGGTGTATCAGTTTGGGTGTCTGAGTGATGAGGGCTTTCTGGTTCATCCAGTAAGATTGGGGAATGAATGATGAGTGGTGTTGAATTGTGTGAAGGAGTTGGTTATGGCTTTGCAATCTAAAAAGGAATATGTTTTCATAAAAGATCACATCCCGAGAAACATATAATTTCTACAGTTCCAAGTCCTAGACTTCGTATCTTTTTTGACTAGGTGGGTAACCTAGAAACACGCAAGGTTTTGATCTAGGTTCAAACTTGTCTACACTCTTATGATGCACATAACATAAGCACCCAAAAACCCGAAGGTGGTATAGCAGTTTTAGAATGTAGGAGCTCGTAAGGGCTTTTTTCAGAGAGTTTGGATGAAGGTGTGTGGTTGATGAGATAGGTGGTAGTTTCAACACATTCTCCATAAAATTTGATGGGCAAGCTGGCATGAAATCTAAGGGCTTTGGCAACTTCAAGTAAATGTCTATGGTTTCTTTCTACAACCTAGTTTTGTTGAGGTGTGTCAACACAAGAGGTTTGAAGCAGAATTCCTTTTTGGAGAAAGAAAAGTGATAAAGCACCAGTAGTGAATTCAAGTGCATTGTCACTTTAAACTTATTTAATTTGCTTGTGGTTCTGTCTTTCTATCATGGTATAAAAGGACTCAAAACACATGTGCACATCTGACTTTCTTTTTAACAAATAAATCCATGTGCAACAGCTGTAATCATCAACCAAAGTGAGAAAGTAATGAGCACCTAACAAGGAAGGCATTCTATATGGTCCCCAGATATCCATGTGAACTAAGGCAAATAAAGAATCAGTTCTCTTATCAAAGGAAAGGAATGTCTTGTTTGTTTTGCCCTATGACAGGCGTCACAACATTTATTGACTTTGTTGAAAGACAAATGTGAAAGAAAGGAAATGGAGGCGAGCTTATCAAACAGAACGTGTCCAAGACGTTGGTGCCAAACTTCAGGACTTGCATTTGGCTTGGTTGCTGCTATCAAGGGAATGGTGAGCTCCTTAAAGTAATACAATCCATCAACCATCTCACCCTTGCCAATCAGATTCCTCGTGGTTAGGTCCTGTAAAACACAAAATGAAGGAAAGAAAGTGAAATGAGCAATTCAACTGATGAGTGAGCTTGCTAATGGATGCAATATTGCATGTAAATTCAGGAACAAAAAGGTCATTTTGCAGTTCCATTGTCAAAGACAACATAGCATTCCAACATGAGTCTACCAATAGAGCAGCGCCATTGGGTAGTTTAATCATTGGAGAGCCTGAACTTTGCCTCGCATTGTGTAAGATTTCTTTCCTGCAAACCAAATGCTCAAAAGCGCCACTATCTAAAATCCAATGAGAAGTTTTCTTACCCACATAGCTTGCAAAAGGATCTTGTTTTGGACCAGAGATTAGTGATAATATTTTCTCAATCTGTTCCAGGGAGAAGGGTTCGATGCTTGCTTGGTGATCACTTTTACTTGCAGTACCATTGTTGGTTGTGTGATTATGTGCTCTAGGTCCCTTTTTGTTGCGTGGGTTTTTAGCCTTCCCTGACCACCGTCAAAAGCTTGAATGTCAGAAAATGGTGATGTTGGCAACGGAAATAGACAAGTGGTAGCGATGCTATGGAACACTTCTGGGAGATTGGAGGAAAAACCAGGAAGCGACTACGACTGAAGGACAATCGGGATTGACTAGACTCTATCTCTGGAAAATTCTCTCAATCTCTATTGCTTTTCCTTGTGTTGTTCTCTTGTATTCAATATTTTGCCTTTCTCTATTGTTCTTTTCGATGGTACATTGTGTTATTTATAAGGCAGAAGGTGCTGACGAGATTGAGATAGACTTGAATTTGGATATGATTGAGGGATTAACAAGATACTTGAATTATCCCTTTCATTCTCTTCAAATTGGTTCTAGAAGATAACATGGTTTATCCGGCACTTTTTCTTCTTCTTCTCCTTTGTTTTTTAAATTTTCATTTTTTTATTTATTATTTAAAACTCAAACATAAGAGTCCAATTTTACTAAGAATAAGACTTCTGATTGGTTGGGCTGTTAAAAAGGAAAATAAAAATAAAGATAAAGATAAAACAAAAACCTAAAATTTTAGATTATTTAAAAAGGGGAAAAGAAAACAAAAATAAAAATAAAAACCCAAAAAGGAACAAAAAAAAGGCTAAACTAAATTTATTTTACATAGACCTAAATAAATTATCATTTGGACAAAATTGGGCATCAACTGCTGCCCATGTTTCATAGAAGATTATGCATGTAAAGCCATAACCAAATTTTGTTCAGCGTTTTAATTGAACAATAAGAACATTCCCACAAAAAAAAATTCTTGGGAGAAAAACCTTTTTCTCCTCCTCTTTTGAGCTTAAGGAACCTTCCTTATTATCTTTATAATACGAACCCTCCAATTGTTTAAAAATCTAATGAGGAAGACCCTTTCCTTTTTTATCATCACTCTAAGGAACTTTCCTTTCCTTTTTATAATAGGAACCGTTCTATTGTCAAAAGAAATCTAAGAAGAAAAACTCGTTTTCTTCTTTTTAAGGTTAAAGAACCTGCCTTATTACCTCTGCAATAAGAACCTTCCTATTATCTAAGAATCTAAAAAGAAAAACTTTTTCCTCCTTTCTCACCAGGCTAAAGAACTCTATTTTGTTTTTGCAATGGGAACTTTTTTATTGTCAAATGAAATCCTAAGAAGAAAAACCCTTTCCTTATTTTTGAGGTTAAAGAACCTTCTTTATTACCACGACAATGGAAACCTTCCTATTATTACATGGAAGAAGGAAACATTTTTCTCATTCCATTTACCTTTGGTATAGAACTCTCTGTTACCAAGATTTAAGAGGTAGAGAACTCTCTTTTTACCATCTCCTATTGCCTTTAAATAGAAAATTTTGTTTCTTTATAAACTATAGTTACTTTTGAGATGGAGTGACCTAACTTTTTACCACACCTGATGAGCTTTTAGACAGATAACTCCATCTCTTTATTACCTCTGATGACCATTGAGATAGAGAACCTCATCTTTTTACTACCCTTGTGAACTTAGATGAGTTTATTGCTTCCCTTTTCCTTGAGTCTGAACTGTTCCTTGTAATGCCACAGTAATTTTGTGGACATGCTTCCCTTCTATTTCCTGTTATGCAAAATGCAAGAAGCATGGATGCAAATCATGTATAACTAATGGCTCTATTTTCTTATTTTCCTTTACTATCCTAGCTTCCTCGAATTTGTGCTTTGCAATCATCATCTGGCTTGTAGTATGAAACCATTCGACTTCTAGATGAATTTGGCTTTCCTTGTCCTCACTTTGTAGAACTTTTCTTGTGATTGATTTCTTCAAATATCTCTGCACCTCATTAGGCTCTTGCCTCTAATCCAGTTTTGCCTTAGACTTCACTTTTCAAAGCACTAGTTTATTTGGAGAACCTATCACTTTTTCTTAATTTGTTCCTGAACCCTTGTCTTAACTTCTTATCATATGCTTGCCTCATGCTTCATGCATCCATGGATACTTGTTCTTGTCATTGGACTAGCAAAACCATCATGAGTAGTTTTTTTAGATACTACTGATGTAGTTTGTTTAAACTAGCCATTACCTTATTTTTAGTTGTGATGCTTTTGAAGTGATCATTCATACAATCACCAGGGAACATCACCCAAACACTCACTACCCCATTCTTCCTTATTGGAAAATGTGTTATATTGTTTGCATGGTAGGATTTCAAATCTTACCCATTCTAATATATAAAATTCATCAAGTAATTTACGGTTTTTGCTTTTTATAGTTTTAGTTATTGCTACTCTTTCTATAAAATCATAATTCATTGCACACTAAGAGTTAACAAGAAGATAAGATTTTAAGAAAAGGAACAAAAGAAGAAGAACAACTATTTTATTCATGAATAATATGGCATAAGGATCTTTGGAATACAAAGAAAATGGGAACAATGAATGTTTGAGAAACGAATACTCTCTTTGACAACTTTTGTTGAACAAACTCTTATAATCTTGTATCCACTCCTTCACCTTCTTCCAAAAAGCTCCACTATCATGCATAATACTTCTTCACTACATCCAAATTCACTATCTTCCACAACTCCCAACCATCCATTTCTGTTAGAGTTAAGGCTCCTCTTGAAAAGGATTTTTTAACCACATAAGGTTTGTCATTGTTTACTGTTCATTTCCCTTTAAAATCATGTTAGACAGGCAGCACCTTCTTAAGCATGATTTCACCTTCATAGAATTTTCAATGGCGGACCTTATTGTAAGTTCAAATCATCATGCTCTGATAAAGTTGTCCATGACAAAGGACAACCATCCTTTTTTCATCAATTAAATTCAATTGCCCATATCTGGCCTTGACCAACTTTGCTTCTTCCAATTGGACAGCCATTAACACCCTCAAAGAAGGAATCTTGACTTCATTGGGCAATACAGCCTCCATACCAGACACCAAATAAAAACTTGTAGCTCTAGTGGAAACGCAAAGAGAAGTAACATCTTGTACAAATCCTTATAAGTGACATTCATCTTTTCAATAATCTTATTGATATTCATATTGTTTGCCTCCAACACACCATCCATCATTGGTCGATAAGGTGTTGAACTTTGATGTTTGACCTTGAACTATTGGCATAGGTTCTTCATCATCTCATTATTCAAGTTCATGGCATTGTTTAAGATGATACACTCCAACAACCCATATCAGGAAATAATCCCTCTCTTGATGAATCGATAAACCACCTTCCGAGTAACACTTGGATAAGACACTGCCTCCACCCACTTAGTGAAATGGTCGATCAATAGCAAAATGAATTTGTACCATTATAAGCCTTAAAGGTAATTACTACATTGACATCTATTCCCCACCCAGCAAAAGGCCAAGGTATTGCTATCACATTGAGGGGAACAGGTCGACCTAGATCTTATTAGCATATATTTGGCACTTATGACATTTTCTCACATTATTGGTACAATTAGTCTCCAATGCGAACCAATAGTAGCCTGCTCTCATTATCTATCTTGCTTTACTATGACCACTAGTGTGCGTTCCACATATCCCTGCTTGAACTTCTTCCATGATCCAATTTGCTTCATGAGAGTCAACACAACGAAACAACTCCAAATCTAGGCTCTTCTTATAAAGTATTTCTCCATTCAATAAGAAATCCATTGATAGTCTCCATATAAACTTTTTATCACTTTCTAATGTGCCTAGTGGATATGTTCATTATTGAAGATATCATTTGATATTGTGGTACCATGTCTTTTTCCCAATAAGCCAGGCTTCTCAAAGATGTACTTAATAGGATCAATGTTTGAGATAACGAATGTAGCATTATTGAGCACGTACTATCATAATTGGCCTACCAACCATGCAATGGCACAACAAGTCTTTTCTACCACTGAATATCTAGCTTCATAGGTGGTGAAATTCTTGCTCAAGTAAAAAACTACATACTCTTTCTTGCCCATTTTATCACATTGACCCAACACAAATCCCAATGAAGAGACTTGTATTGACAAGTATAACCTTAATGGCTCCCCTAGCCATAGTAGTACTAAGATTGGTGGATTAGATATGTATTGCTTAATTTTTTTTCAAATGCCTTCTAGCACTTACCATTCCATTCAATTGAGTTGTCTTTCTTTAGTGACTTGAATAAAAGGTTCACATTTAGATGTTAATTATGATGTGAACCATGAAATGAAGCTGATTATGCCTAGAAAACTTTTTACTTCCTTTGGGGTCCTTGTAGGAAGCATTTCTTGTATCGCCTTGACTTTACTTGGGTTAAGCCGATTCCATCTTTGCTCACCATGAAGCCCAATAACTTGCCTGATGAAGCCCAAAATGTGCATTTAGCAAGATTCAATAGCTTTCAAAGTACGTCTAGATGCCCCCTAATGGTGTGGGATTTGGAAATCATATCATCTACCTGCACCTCAATCTTCTTATGCTTCATGTCATGAAATAAGGTGACCATAGCTCTTTGATATGTAGCCCCAGCATTTTTCAATCCGAATGGTATCACTTTATTGTAGAAGGTCCCCTAAAAGGTAATAAAAACAGTATTCATTGTGTCATCTGGATTGATTTTGATTTGATTGTACCTAGAAAAGCATCCATAAAAGAAAAATAGTTGTTTCCTATTCAAGGGTCAATAATCTTGATAGACTCTTAGCTTCCCACTTTACTTCTTTAACTATGTTGACAACTCATTCTATGTATTATATGATCCCAAGGAATCCTATAGTACATAGCTTTTGAATCTCATCTTTAACTCTCAAAATTAACTCTGACTTCAACCTCAGTAGCTTCTATCAGAAGAGCTTTACCCCAAGCTTCAACAGTATCTTATGCACCACTATGTATGAGCTTATCCTAGGCATATCCTGATAATACCAAGTGAATACATCTATGTACTCTCTCAACAACAATATCAGCTCTCCTTTTTGTTCAAAAAGAAACAGAGTGCTAATCTTAACCTCTTTCACATTATGACTATCTCTAAGTTAATCATTTCAGTCAGTTCTTGACTTGCTGCCTTTTCTTTTTCATCTTGCTCAATTAGTTTTAATAACTCAGAAGATATTTCAAAATCTTCATCATCAGAGTCAACAGTGTTTATAGGATTATCAATGCCTATTCTTTTAGAACTTTCATTGTTATCAAAGAGAGTTTTGGGTCTGCATTAGAAAAATATACGAGAAAGAAAAGAAAATAGTAAAAATGGGATGAATGATGATTTGTTTTATTAATAGTGTGCAAAAATCGTAACTTTATTGAAACAAATAGCAATAACTAAAAAGTCCACTTAAGCAAAAACTGCACCCTATCAATTGGACCTATTTTTAGGAGATTTTGGCTGTTAAATTACTTTGAAAAGCTCTCGATTACAACAGGTTGTTTTATTGCCTCCCAATTGTCCAACACATCCCATGAGCTATAGGGTTAAATAAGCTCCTCATCCTCAGGTGCATCACTGGGTATCACCTGAACTAATAAGTCTTTAAAAGACTTGTTAATGTCAATAATCAATGCACCTTTGTTGTCACTTCCAAGAACCAAGCCACTATTCACAAAAGTCTCAGTTATGTTAGGGAAACTTAAATTTCTTCCTTCTAAAATGTGCCTCTTCAGTCATGCAATCCTTCTTCATCTCCTCAATAGTCATCTTTAATTTACCATGCCTGGTTGGTATAAACCCTAGGCCAAACCTTCATTCATTAGTAGGGATATCCAAGGGCTTTAAAATCCCTTGTAAGGCTTGCCTCAGACCTAGTCCTGGTGAGTATCCTCATTTTATCATAAGTTTGGGCACCATTAGACTTGTCTTTGAAATGCTAGGGATGAGTTCTCCATATTCACCAATATATGTATCATTGAGGACTTCAAAAAAACTGGAATGAACAATTTGCTACATCTTCAATGGCCTTCATATTTTGAGCATCTACAAGTTTAGATAATAGTATTCCTCATCAGCAAATACAGTTATCAATTTTCTATCAATGATAAATTTCACCTTCTAAGGCAGTGAAGAATGGACTACATCCATCATGTGAATCCATGGTCTTCCCAGTAGGCAACTGTAAGAAGGCTTGGAATGTAATATGGAAGACATAAGGGCCACTCATAATGACATGGCTATTGCTGATGTATTATGGGTCTACACCTAGCTTAGGTAAGGTTTCCAAGGGCATTATATTCAAAGTTGACCCGTTGTCAATGAGGACCCTAGCCATGATTCGATCCTTGTACTTAGTTAAAATCTGTAAAGCCTTCAAATGTCCTATCCCTTCTACTGGTATCTCATCATCAGTAAACAAAATAAGATTCTAAGTTGTGATGCTATTGATGAGGTGATTAAAACTATTCATTGAGGTATCATGTGCAACATATGCTTTGTTCAAGACCTTGAGCAAAGCCTCTTGATGTGCATCAGAGTTTAAAAGTAGTGAAAGTATCAAAATCTTTGCTATTAGATAGCTCAACTGCTGCACAATGCTATACTCACTTTGCTTTATCAGTTTGAAGAAGTCACATGCTTGTTCATCTGTTATTATTTTGGGTGCCCACTACTCCTACGCTACAACCATGGTGATAGGCATAGATTTTAGCCCCATAATATCAACTTAGAGGATGTTCATCTGCTTTTGCATGAAACATTTACCACTCTTGGTCATTCCCCCAACCTCTAGTGGAGTTCAAGAGATATTGAAAGTATAATTGTATCTTCATAGCACTATTTTGTCTGACTTGTAGGAGAATGGAACTGGAACTTAGATCCTTAAAGGCTTAACAGCAGGCTTTGAAACTGGTATAACTAAAGGCTTGAGTCTAGCTGAATTGCCTTCCTCCTTGATAATTACATTTGCATCAACCTTACCATCTTGTGTAAAAATGATGAGTTGTGATGAATCCACCAGGTGTTGTAGAACTCCACGGAATTGTGGACAGGTCTAGATAGAGTGCCCTTCACTATCATAAAGAGCACATCACTTTCTATCCTTGTTCTCCTTGCCCTCAAATAAAGACTTTCCATCAATAAGACTTTTCTTCAGAATCCATGAGTACGTGAACTTAAGTGGGGTTGTAATATCATTACCCAATTTCTTTAAATGATAGCCTTCTTTAATCATATTCACGGGTCCAGCTTGGTGAGGTGGTGACCAGTTTTTAGTGGCACTTAACTCGTTAAAAAAAGGCAACCACTTCGATTCCATTAGTTGTTGTACCACACTCTTCAAAGTCTCACAATTTTCCAGACTATAACCTATAGAACCATCATGATATGGACAAGTCAAACTTGGGTTGTACCACCTTGGATATGGTGGTTCCATTGGCTTTGTCGGTTTTGGGCGAATAAGCTGACTTGCGATGAGCTTAAGGTATACCTCTGTGTAAAGTCATAGAAATGGGATTGAATGTTTCTCTCCATCTTTGTGTGGCCACTGGTGGAGGTAAAGCAGGCAAACATGATTCAATAGGCCTAGCAACAGTATAACATGGGTGAGACCTAGTGGCCAAAGCTCCTACTAATGGAGTCCCTCTTCCTTGACTTACTTGTTGCACCTCTTAATCCTTGTTTCTAGATGTTCCTCCTCTTTTTGACTTGTCATTGAAAGGCTTGATGATCTTTCCAGTCTTAATCTCTTGCTTAATTTTTTTTTTTGGATAAGACAATGTTAGAGAAGTTATTCGATGAGTTACCAGTAAGCTTGTCACAGTATCGGTACCTTAAAGTTTGAATGAACAAAATCACCATTTCCCTTTCCATTGTGTTTGGTTAAACATGTACTGTCAAGTCCTTCTATCATTAAGCATATTCCTTGAAGGTTTCTTGCTTCTTTTTCTCCATGTCCTAAAAATTTTGGTGATCAGGAGCCAAATCCATGACATACTTATACTTGTTGATGAAGGCTTGAGTGAGATACTTTCATGCCTTAATGTTCTTTGGCCCTTGGCTGATGTACCACTATAATGTGAATTTTTTTAGGCTCTCCCGAAAAAGAGCCACCCATACCTTTTCATCCTTCATGAGAGATTGTATCTTTCTCAGGAAAAGTGTTATATGGGTGATGAGGCAAGTCATCCCATCATATTTAAAAAAATCTGGCACTTTGAAATCTGAATGAATAACCACATTTGGTTCCACACAAAAGTCATTCACAGATAGAGATCCAAATATGGTGTTACCTTCAATGGCCCAAAGCCTCTTCTCTATGATCTCAAGCTTTTAAATGTCCTCCTCTTTCAGCAATGGCTTCCTTTCCTCATTGACTGGATTATGCCTTAAATGGATGCCCTCATATAGGTCTGAGTCTTGAAAGAGCTTCTCTTGAGCTAAGACCCATTATAGAGTGAATCAAGGAGGGTAAATGGGATCCTATAGGTCTTTAATGGGAATTTGTAATTTTTTTCCTTTGATCAACTCTATTAGGTGCTTTATTTGGTCGGACATGCTTTCCATCTTTGATTCAAGTTTCTTAAGACACCCTTCAACTTGCTCTGCCATTAGGCTCACTTGAAGCTGCGTTGAATATTGATGTTGATACCAATCTTTCATCCTTTTTCAAAAGTGCGATTTCTATTTACTAGATTTTTGTATGCATGAATTGATAAATGATGCATGATGTGCATGATACTTATATTAATATGATTTAAATAACTAAGCTAAATGGCCACTAACGTAGTACTTCCAAACTCTGAAAATAACTATTCAGCCTTAAACACTTAAGGCAACACTTAATCTCCAAAAGAATCCAAAAACCAAAGTCCTAAGACATAGTGGTCAAGCCCACTTTATTACATTGAAAATCAAAAGGCTAAACAAGCCCATTTTATTAAATTCAAAATCAAAAAGCTAAAAAAATTTCCTGATGTGGTCATATTGCTTGCAGGCCTTTTTGATGTAGTTGATCATCTTTCGCTGTCTTGGACATAATCAGGGCCAGGCATTAACTATTATATCATGAGCTTCTTCACCCATTCTCTTTGAAATAAGAGTGACCTTTAGTATTTCTGCCACAAATTCCTCGATCTAACATAAAGACCGGACATATTGTCTCTTCTATTGCTCATTTTCCCATTCATTTCTATTACATTCCTCGACTAATTGCCTAATTATGACCTATTTACCTTCTAGCTTTCCTCACAAAAGTATACTATCTCTCCTTAATACTTCCAGTATAGAGTTCTTTTTATCTAACTTAAATCAAATGTTCTTTACTTTGTCTCTTTCTTCTTCAAGCTCATTCTCGAGTTCCCGTTTGGTAGAGCAACCCTATCCATCTAATGGAAGAATACCTTCCCTTCAATTTTGCCTTCACTCTGAATACCTTTTAAAGATACTAGGCTACTAGGGTTCACTAAGTAAACTCTCTTCCATGCCATTTTCATACCAAAAATGAAATGGAGGCACTATGGATCCTCACATGAGAACTCAAGCTCATGCAGTCGATGTGTCATACGGATGAACTGTTGAGAACCAAACTATCTATGAATCAAGATGAGTGCATAACTCATTTATCCCTATATACCAAGAAGTGGAACCCATGCAAGCTTCCCACATTGATAGACTAATGGCCTTCCTAAGACAAATGGTGCCCTCCATACAACCTAAGAGTTTTGTAAGCTTTTGAAGAACACTCTCCAAGAAAGCTTTGATTGGAATAAAATCTTAAAAGAAGCCACGAGCAAAGAACCTCTTCACACATGGGAGGTGAATCTTAATGCAAATGTGTAATAGTGGCGCACAACCGATGAACCATCCCCATTCCATCTACAAAAGTTAAGAGACCATATAGTTTCTACCAAAATAACATGAAGTGGGCTCGTGTGTTTTCTTTGCATTTGATCGAAAAGCTTGACTGCCTAGAGGTAAGAGTTGGGCCGGTCCAACCCGGGGTCAAACCTGGCACGATTTGGTCAAAGATCGGCTGCGCAAGGCATGTAAAAAAACCACTAAGAAGTGTGATGAATATAAGCCTCGAGAAGATAGGCCTGCAACTAAACCTAACCCGGGCCAAAGCCACACCCAGGCAGGGACCGAGCTTGGCTTGGCCTAGACCTGGCCGGTTTGGTCTAGGCCCAATTGCCTAGAAATGCGACAATAAAAAATGGCTCTTTAGCAAATTTCATGAAAAAGTGGGTTAATGATAGCTTTGGTCCTCCGACAGTTATATGCTCTGTTTTGACCTAAATTTTCACTTTCATCGCCCCCAACAACTATCTTTTAAAGATTTTTTCATCCAAACAAAAATTTCCCCTCCACTATAAATAGGAAGACCATTTCCACTCCAACCTCACCCTAAAATGCAATCTATCTTCTTCTTCTACTATATTCTCTCAAGCATTTTTGCTACTTTCTTTAGCTTTTTTGCTAATCTATACCTAATTTCTTCATAATCTGCTCCTAATATCTTTCTAATTTCATGCTAATCTTTTCGAAAGCACTACTATTATTTCATAAGTCATGGTTTCAAGAAGAAAGCACAAGTACGCGGAGACTTCATCATCCCGCAACACCGGCCTTTGAGGCTTGTTCTGTTGCCGACCTCAGATAATGTCATCTTAATCGAGGAGTTGACAACGATGACCAAATCAATATGAAAAATTTTGATTTAGGACTTGACAATCATTTATCAGACGATGATGTCGAAGAGGTGGACACGATATTGGCTGGGGATCCATCAACATAACCAACGCTAACGAGCCATCAACCTGATGCAGAGGATGCCCAAGGATAAGGACAAGGTAAATCCTTGAGGATAATGGCTTAGGTTTGGGGGCATTATGAGCTCATATTTGAACGAGAGTTAAGGTATGGAAAATGCAACATTGTGTGAAAAAAGTTGGTGAACAAAAAGAGATTCAACCACTGGAACATTGCAGTGCCACATCGAAAATCAACATGGCATTGTCCTTCCTAATGCCGCCACTAGTTTCGGAGGATAAACACAACTTGGGAGCAAAACTTGCTAGTCAGGTACAATTTAACCAATAATCTTGTAGAGAAGCCATGATAAACTAGATGATGCTTACTGAAAAACCTTTTTCAGAAGCTGATGATGTGCACCTAGACCAAAGCTGATGATGTGCACCTAGACCAAATCACAATTAGACCCTACATTTGGAAAAGTTTCTAGGAACACAGTTACAAAGGAGAGCTTTAAACTATTTGAAGTTGAAAAATCAAATTTGCAAGCAACTTCTCTGCTCTTGATCATTGTGTGGCATATATTTCTGAGATGTGGACATCACTTGTAGGTCAATCATATTATTGTGTTACTGCTCATTGGATTGATTTTCATTGGGTTATACAAAAACATATTTTTTCATTTAAGGTCCTTGAAACTAATCCTACTTGTTATCACATATACAATTACATCTTAGAAACTTTACAGGGTAAACAACACCCGTCATTCCTGAATTAAGACCCACATTTCAAATTTATCCCGGAACTACAAAATGTTACACCATTTATCCTTTAACTATGAAAATGTTACACAAATCATCTTGCCATTAACTACAACCATTAAAATGGATAGAAAAAAACATAAAAAACTACATTTTACCTTTGAAACCTTCCATTTGTCATAGAAACCTCAAAATATTTACATCTTACAATAAAACCACTATCCCATCATGATCTTCACCTCTACTATGGCCAGCATTGATTTGTGATTGTCACATCCCCATCCTGCCACTGACATCCCACATCACAGCCATCGCTGACAATTAATTGACGGAGAAAAGGGAACAAATGGTTGAGACCCTTGAAGCCAAATGTAGCCTTTTTCCTCATAAATCGCTATCCTTCACCGCCATCTTCTGTCACCATTTTTGGTCACCAACTCATCACACCTTCCCATCGATTAAGCATCCTCTTCTATAGCAGGCGCCCATCGCACTCCAATTTTTCCCATCAATGTCCTCTATCATCATTTCCCTTCAACCTCACCTACACATCTCCCTTCATTTGTGCTCCAAAATTGTCATTTCTCTTCGATCATGCACTACTAGAAGAAGATGATGATTGACGATCGCACTCCGTCAAATGAAGATGATCGTGCACCGCCAAAAGGTGATGACCGTGCATTACCAGAAGAAGACGATCATTAACAATCTGGCAAGAAAAAAGGGGAGGTAGGCTTGCAAATGAAGAGGTTGGCTTGGAACCAATGAAAAAGGATGTGAGAATCAAATGAGTGAGGAAAAGGATGTTGGCAATCATGGATGAGGGAGGATGGTTAGGAGAAGGTTGCTTTATTGTAAGATGTAGAAGTTTTTAGGTTTCTATGACAAATGGAAGGTTTTCAGAAGTTAAAACTATTTTTTTTACATTGTTTTTTGTCAATTTTAATGGTTACAATTAACAGCAGGATGATCGGTGTAACATTTTTATGGTTAAAGGATAAAGGGTGTAACATTTTATAGTTCTAGGAAGAATCTAAAACAAAAGTATTAGTTCAGGGACAACGGGGGCTGTTTATCCAAACCTTACATGATTATTATTGTGCTGATAAAATCCTGTGCATTTCATTTGATAATGCTTCAAACAATGATGTTGCGGCTCACCTTTTAAGATAAGCATTGGTGCCACTTCTTGAAGGTGCATTCTTTTACATTAGATGCATTTAAATGTTTGTGTGCAAAAGGGTTTAAAACTTCTCCAAAATGATATTGTGCATATTCAAAATTCATTGTCAGTTTTGAAATCAAAGCCCACTGTATTTTGTGAATTCAAATGGTTTTTTTTTGCAAATAAAAAACTGTTTTCTTCTAAATGGTTTAAATTAGATTATCCAACCCACTGGAACTCTACTTAATTGAAGTTGCAAGATGCGTGTCCATATGAAAATTTGTTGACACATTTCATAAAAATGAAGATGGGTTGTGAATTCCTTACTAGTGATATTTGGGAAAGATTTTCAAATTTTAATGAATAGCTTCATCTTTTTTACGAGACAACTGAATTTTTCTATAGTGTTTACTTCCCAACCGCTCATCAAGTTTTCCTTTATTTAGTGAACATTAGATATGCTTTACATTAGTTTAAAGAGGATGATTTTTTAAACCAACGATCGAAGCAATGAGGGCTAAGTGGCCTTTGGTATTTCAAAAACATTCCCCCTACGTTTTTAGTTACTTTTTTACTTGATCCATATATGAAAATCACAAGCACGACCACATTGCTTGAAGGAATTTATCATACTTATTTAGAAATGCCTCATACAAATGTTTTGGCTATATCTGCTACTACTTCCGAGTACTTGCATTCTTTTTACAAGTTATATTGTCAGAGGCATTCGGATAAGGTATGATCCAAATCTCCACAAACTGAGCCTCTTAGGAGATTAGTCTCATCAAGATTCAACCCAGCCCTCCAAATGCTCAAGCGCCTCTAACAAACGACATCAAGTTTAGCTGAGCTCAATGATTACCTCAACACATCATTTGAGCCAAGCGATGTTGACATATTGAAGTGGTGCAAACAAAAGAGATCAAGGTTCCTGATATTGTCGATAATTGCACGGGAGATTTTCGTCGTTCCAGCCTCCACCGTGGCATCTGAGGCACCATGTAGTGCAGAGAAATGGGTAATATCAGAGAAACAATCAAGGTTGACATCGAAGGTGGTGGAAGCACACATATGCAACCGAGATTGCAGATTCACAGCATTCTAAAAGTAAGACTAAAAGAGCTTCGATGATGAGGTAGTACCTGGTGATGAGGCTTGAATTTTTTTTTCCCTTCTTACATTTAGTTTATAGTTGATCTGACTATGTTGTTAAGCATAGATCATATGTTTTAATGTTGGGTAGCTTTTGAAACGTTTCACCATTTCAATATGTAAGGCCTATTCCAGTTATTTATAAGTGTTATTTGGCTTTTTTTAATTAATAAAAATTACACCATAGGTGGGTTTTTATTTAAAAAAAATATTAAATGCAAAATTAAATCATTTATTTTTCAATAAAAAATGGGGAAAGCCCAAAACCCGCCTAGGACTGGCCTGTGGCTGGACTGCCTGGAACAAGTTCGTGCCTAGGCCTTTCATACCTAGACCTAGGCCTAACTAGTCCTTCGTCGAGCTGACCCGGTACCCACCACTGTGACCACCCAAGCACCAATCTGTGATAATGCCTTGAAAATATAACAAACCCATAATTTGCAAGTGCAAACACCTTCCTCCTCTAAGATTTTGATGGCAATATCTCAATAAGATGCTTAATAGTACTCCATGCCAAGCTTTTTCCATTCCTCTTTATACTCGCTCGATGCTTGAGATCCATGACTTGCATGTTTAAGTCAAATGAGCATCTCAAAACATCATTCTTCTCATCATGCGAATATGCCTTAGTTGGGAAGTCAAGAGTAATATTTAGGGGAGCACCATACTCTTCAATAATTGGAGACAATTCCATTCTGTTGATTGAAAAGAACAGATAATATATATCCCAAAATAGTAATAGTGCTCAGAGTAAGGCTTCATTGATTTTGACTTCTAGAAGATAGGCGATGTGCCTAAATTCGATACCGAAGATCTCCCTTTCTGTAGGGGACCAGGCCTTCTAGATTTAGGATAGCTCTTTTCATCAAATTTTGCTCCAGACAAAAATGAACCTGGCTTTTCAAGTTGATCTCACTTTTAAATAACAAACAGTCTTTATGAAGTAGCTGTGATTCCTCGGAGAAGTCCATAGCTTTTGGTTAACCTTCTTCTATGGTAGCTGCCCATGGTAATAGAGGTTGCACTAACTACTTCATTTAGTGTGATGCATGCAATAAGGAAAAAAACTTAAAAATGGGTTAGTATCATTGCCATAATAACATACGACAAATAATTGAATAGAAAAAGTTACGAGAACAATAAAATAAATCAACAAGGCAAATACGTGTCTTATTATGGAGGTCCTAGTTGATGGATCTATGGTCACTATATGCATACGTGGTTTTTTTAAAAGATGGGCTATGCGTTGGTTCCCGAATCCCATTCATTAAGTCCTATCGAACTAGAAAAGGTTGAATTCCTCACCCGCAAGGGTTGCATGAGGAAGGCTTAATTTGAGTTGTAGCTTCCGTGGTTCCAATGGGTGATTATCGTCACTTTCAGACAACACTACTTACTACTAAGGGTTAGAGAAAATGTGAAAAGTATTGTCTCACATGACTAGCCTAACTTGTGTATTTTGCAAAATTTTGGTTGTAATGAGCTTGGGTATTGAGCTCATTATACATGTTACAGTGTGTGTTGGAATCTATAAAAGTAAAAACACAACCCATCAAATCAATATGTAAGAAACAAATAAATAAAGAATAGAGGGAATCAAACCCTTTTATGGCTAGACTCTTCCCCTGTGGAGTCATTAAGCAATGTGTTTTAGAAATCACTGCTAATCAGTTTTTCCTAAGTCAAATGGATACCTATTATGGTCTTCAAAAGATTCTAAAATTGTGAGTCGATTATGTTAAAATAACTTTATTTCAATGTGCAAAAATTGGTACCACAGGGGTTCAATATTAACCTTTTCTAATTTTTTTGTTTCTTTATCTAAAAATAATTTTTTGAATTTTGTGTAATTATTTTAAATTTTTTCAAAAAAATTATCTTAATTCCAAATTATGAATCTTACTAGCCCAATTGATTGTGGAATTTTAAATGTCCTCAAAATCTCAAGATTTTATCAAATTCACAAAGAATTTGAAAAGAACATCTTGTTCAAGTCATGAGTCTTATCAAACTTATCAAATTTGTGCAGATAATTTTTCTTGGGATTTTATCAAATCCACCAAGACCAAATCCTTGAAGATTTATTCTTTTATTTTTTTAGTTTGATTTTTTATAATTTTTTAAATAAATAGAAAAAATGAATTATTTGAACTAATGAATAACTATCTTAAAACTATAGTTCTTTGTTATTGACTTAAATTTAATTGAAGTTAACTATTTTTAGTCTCCAAGAACTAAGTTAAAAGGACCATACATCTACACTAAAGGACAAAACGTGGTTGATACTTCAACATACCCAAAAGAAATAACATGCATGAGACATAAAAATTAAATGCAAAGATAGAGTGACCAAAATGAATCACAAACAAACAAGAGTGAGTAAAAGTGCACTAAGGTGTGAAACTAAGGGCCATAAGTGCAATTTTATTGAAACTTGACTTCATTTCTTTTTCCAATGCATTGAAAATGTCAGTAGCTGTAGGATTGCTCTAATGAACTTTGCTGGCTCTAAGGACTGAAAGAAAAGTCTTTGAATGGATTATGGGGTTTGGAAAATAGAAAACTCCGTCAAGCAAAGTTGAATTTCATGGAAACAGTGATGGCAGCAAAGGAAATGAGTGAACGATGACAGCACTACAAAATGATCATATGAGCTTCAGTAGCTCCAAGAGGGTATGAATGACACTCCTGGATTGTCTATGATCGAGAAGAATCAACAAGCTCAATTGAAAACCTGAATGCGATATAATGGTTATGACAGTGATGGAAACAAACGAGCGAGAGCAGTGCCACGAAATGCTTCTGCAGGCTTGGAGGAGGAACACGGCTTGCCCACCTTGTCCCAAAGCAAATGCAACTGTTGGACAATCTAGATCAACTGGACTCCATCTCTGGTGAATTCTCTCTATCTCCGCTGCTTTCCATTGTGTCATTCTTCTCTGTTCACTATTTTGCCCTTTTCTTGTTAGATGCTAGAGAAGAAAAAATTGAAGGAGATTTGGGCAAAGAGGAATGATGAAAAATTTTAACTCTTTATTACATGGAGATGATATCAATACATACATAACACAATGGTTTTCATGGCTATTTATAAGCCATATCTTGCCACATAGCAAGAGGAGTTCTAATTGAACTATTATTTCTGAGCCACAATTTTGACTTTCAAATAAATAAACTACAGCTGGCTATTAAAAATTTCTAGCTAATGTAATCATAAATAGCCAATCATAAAATTCACATGCTTGTTTAAGTTTCAAGGAAGCTTAGTTATTCTGCCAAAGTTAGCACTTCCTCACTTTTTCAACAATTGCTAACTATAAAAATTAGCTTCTTTTACATTTGCTTGACTGTAAAAATTTTAACCTTTGTTGCCTCCATGCCTTTCTTTTTTCATTGTTAAATAAAAATTTACAAATTATACTTTTCAACACCCCATTTTAATTTGTAATTTTTTCTTCTTTTTGAAACCTCAATAGTTTTTCTTTCAACACAGTCTTCATAAAGATATCTACTAGTTGATCTTTCGTATTGATAAACTTCAATTAGATCTCTCCTTTCTGTACCAAGTCTCTGATGAAATGATATCATAATTCAATATGCTTTGTCTGTACATAAAATACTAGATCTTTTGTCAAAGCATTTGTAAACATATTGCCACAATAAATGGTTGTCGAACCATCTTGTTTTTGTTGCAAGTCAACCAAGATTCCTTTTAACCAAACTGTTTCAAATGCTGCATTTGTTCTGGCTATGTATTCTACTTCAGTAGATGATGGTTATAAACTTTTTTGTTTCTTGGATAAACTTTTCTGTTTCTTGGATGCTCATGATATAATTTTTGTTCCAAGATTGAATATATATCCTGACATGCATTTTTATTCATCAGAGGAACCTACCCGATCACTATATGTATATCTGACTAATCTGTTGTCTGCTTCTTTGACATATTAGATTCTGATCTTCTTAGTACCTTTTAGATACTTAAGAATGCTTCTTGCTGCAGAAAAATGTAACTTACTTGGTTGATTCATAATCCTTAAAAATAAACTAACCAGATAAACATTGTTTAGCCTTGTATTTGTTAAGTAGATAAATGAACCAACTAAACTTTGGTACATATGTGCATGCACCTTTGGTGCTTCATCATCTTCTTTTAGCTTCTTATTCACAGAAAGTGGTGTAGCTATAAGATTACAGTTGCTCATCTAAAGTCTTTGAAGTATAACACGACCATATCTTTTTTGTGAAATAAATATTTCACCTTTTGATTATTGTATTTGAATTCTCAAGAAATACTTCATGAGGCCCAAATCTGTCATTTCATATTCTTCCATGATAGCCTTATTGAATTGCTCAATCATCTTTGGATTTGTTCCTATATAAATGAGATCATCAACATATAAGCAAACTATAAGCTGATCACTTGTACTTTCCTTTTTCACATAAAGTTATCGTTCACTTTGTCTTATTTGGAATCCACTTTGTTGGAAGTAATTATCAATTTTCATATTCCATGCTCGAGGGGTTTGCTTTAGTCCATATAATGCCTTCTTCAATTTGTAGACTTTTTACTCTTTCCCTTTAGTTTTGTAACCTTGAGACTACTCCACATATACTTCCTCTACTAACTCTCCATTAAGAAACGTTGATTTCACATCAAGCTGATAAACTAACTGATGGGTTTCGAGAGCCAAACAGTGTAGCGGAATTTAACCGAAACCCTCCAGGATCCAAGTGAAACGGGGCAAACCGGGTGTTCAAAAATTTTCATACCTAATTTTCGATTGAGATCTCTCACTCACCTGTAGAGTCAAATCACAAAACCTGAACAGTTGATGTGTTCAGGCTCTCTATGGTATCCGCACGAGCCTCTCGGGATCACCATGCTTCCACCACGTCCCGGCAGATGCGTTTCTCTTGCACTCGCAGTGCTAGCTTGCGTCCTCCAAGGAATTGCAAGAGAAGAGTGTGGCTGTCCTTTTTGGAGGCTAGGGCAAGGAGACCTACGAATTTCTCACTTAAAAGTTGTATTTATAGTGAGACTCAACTTCCAGGCCTAATGGGTTTCAAAGCACTAATCCAATTAGGATTTAATTTCGGGCTTAATAATGGCTCAACTCTTTGGCCCATTATTAATACGAAATTAAAGTGAAACCATAACCCAAATAATTAGCCCATGCACTCTAATGATCCAAATAGCTCTATGTGTGCGACCCAATAGGCTCTTGCCATGTTGGGAATGATCATAAATCACATTTATGATCATAAGCAATGAGCGGTGTCTAGCAACACATCATTGCTACCCAAGTGACAAGACTGTCGATGATTCGACCAAACCTTTATGATCATCATCGATATATGCCATTGTCCCTTTGTCTAAGATATCAAGACTAAGCACGAGACATGGAATGTGTCACTCTCGTATAGCCCAATCTTTGGTTTCTTGATTACCGAGTAGACCAACTTAAACTGATGACATTGATATCGTATATCAACTCATCCGAGCATGGCCATGCATTTTTTCTAAGTCTTACTCTATCAAGGGGCCCGAAGATATCACTCCCGTTACATAGAAGGGACAAATCCCATCTTGATCATACAAATCCCTCCGCATGATATGTGACATACCCAATGACCTCCTTCAAGTTCACTCAGTTACGAGCAACAAAGGAAAGTATCAAAGTATGTGACTCACATGTAGGGAACCTTGATGATCTTAGGTCGAAGGACTACATATACCATGATCACTATGAGAATCACTTATGACACTCATATAACGATCCATGTAGTGTTCTCATGGTGGGTCGGTCCAGTACACAAGTTCTCCAACTTGTACCCATATGTAGACTACATATCTCATATTAGTCTCCACATATGCTAGTCGTTATGTATTATTGCAACCCGCTCCACAATAATACTAGACCAAGGATGTTTAAGAATATCATTATTCTAGGGTTACAATTATGTTTGTTAAGTTACGCAGAAACAAAACAACAAACATAATTGCTGGATTAATGCCTTAATAAAATATCATGACTCAATGTGCAAAAATACAATCATCTCATGATTGGCTTTTGGGCACAACACTAACACTAACAACTCCATTTGAGTTGCTAATGCCAGAACTATTCTGATTGCCTCCATGCACACTACTGGTGCAAATGTTTTATCGTAGTCAATTCCCGGTTATTGTGAATAATCTTTTATAACTAACTGAGCTTTATGCTTTTGAATTTATCTATCTTCATTATACTTGATCTTGTAGACCCATTTTAGGCAATAACATCTTTGCCTTCAAGTGGATAAACAAGCTTTCATGTCTTGTTCTTCTTGATCATCTTAATTTCTTCATCCATGGCTTTAGTCCACACTTCATCTTTTGTAACTTCTTCAAAACTCTGGGCTCACATGCAAATAATGATAATGTTTGAGTACTTTCATAGATATTTTCTAAACTTCGAACCCTTGTTGGAGGTGTACATAATATAGTGCTACTTCATCTAATTGGTATGAGGTAGATAAACCGGCTCCAATATTTGTCTTGTTTGATCCAGTAGCATTATATTTTTGATATCCTTCAAGCTCCATTGTTTGAATTATTCTTGGTCATATGTAAGTGCCTCCTTGCTCACTCCATGTTTCTGCTTCATCAAAGATAACATCTCAAGCAATAATAAATTTGCTCGTATCTAGATTATATAAGTGATAACCTTTTGATTCATCGCTATATCCAGTAAAGATATACTTTTTTATTTTGTGATCAAACTTCTCTCTTTTTTGGGTATCAATATGAGCATAAGCTATGCAACCAAATATTTTAAATTGTTGTACTTGGGGTTTTCTATTATGCCATGCTTCATATGGTCTTTTGTTGAGCATAGCTTTGTCGGAGATCCATTCAGGATATAAATTGTCATATTTACTACTTCTGAGGTGTTTGGAATTCCCTTATCTTTTAATGAGCTCTGAGCTATTTCAACAACTATTCTATTCTTTCTTTGTACAACTCCATTTTGCTGCAGGGTGCGTGGAACTGTTAATTGTCCCCTTATTCGATTTTACTGGCAAAATTTGATAAATTTTGCAGAAGTATAATCTCTACCATGATCCATCATTAGAATTTTGATGGATTTACCACTTTCATTTTCTACAAGTGCTTTGAATTTTTTGAATGCTTCAAAGGCTTCTGATTCTTTTTTCGAGAAATAAATCCACATCATCCTGGTGAAGTCATCCATAAATAGAATAAAGTATCTATTACCATTTAATTATGGAGTTCTGGTTGGACCAACTATATCTGAGTGAACCAACTTCATATGCTTCTTTACTCTCCAAGATGTCTTTAGAAATGGAAGTTTGTGCATATTCCTATATATACATCCTTCACAGACTTTATCAATTTTGCCTATATTAGGCAAACCAAGGACCATATTTTTTTTCCTTTAACAACTTCAAACCTTTATAATTTAGATGCCTATTTCTTAAATGCCATAAAAATGATTCATCTGCTATATCACTTTTCAAAGTAAGATCATCATATAGACACAAAACTAGAGGAAAAACATTGTTCCTGTTCATCCTAACTTTTCCAACTATGATGCTTTTCTTCTTAGCTTTAATAATACATGCATCACCTTCAAAATTCAATGCATAATCTTTTCACATTAGTTGACCAACACTTAATAGATTTTGAGTCAAATCAAGAACATAAAGGACATCTGAGATAATTTAGAGTAACCTCCTTTGTTATCAACTGCAATAGCTCTTTTGCCTTTAATGTCATGGAGTCTGCCATCACCAATCTTCACTTTTGAAAAATAATTTTAACATAATTTTATAAAGCTTTGTTTATCACCGGTTATGTGATTGTTAAAACCACTATTTACATACCAAACAGTACTTGGTTCTTGCTCACCACTTAAGCAGGAATAGAATACATCACTGCCTTCATGTTGTTCTGAGAAATTCACATTGTTGCTTTGATCTTTATACCAACAATCTTTATCTAAGTGGTTTGGATCTCTGCAACGCCAGCACTTGAATCTACAATTATTTTATTGATGACCGAACTTTCCAAAAATTTTGCAACTTGAGCTTGGATAATTACATCGACTGAAATCATTTTGATTTCCTCTAGCATGACCTTGACTTCGGCCATGATATCCTCTTCCTCTATTTTGGAATAAGCCTCTGCCTTTATTATTTGGCTTGATATTGTTTTATATGTACATATTTGATTGGAAAACCTATTCTATTGTTTGGCTTGAGAATTTACTCATTCTCCTGTCGTGTGCTTCTAGAAAGTCAATCAAATCATTAATTGTCAATTTTGATAGATCCTCAAATTCTTCAATTGCTGCAGCAACATGCTCAAATTTTGCTAGAAGACTATAAATTTTCTCATTAATCTTTCTATCTTCAATATTGTCACCCAAGCTCCTTATTTGATTTATTATTTCTGTTGCCCTGGAAAAAAAATTCTTGAATGCTCTCTACAACCTTCATTGAAAGATTGTCAAAGTCCTTCCATAAATGTTGCAATTTTATAGAGATAACCTTTTCTTCACCACCAAATTGCTTCTTCAATATTTCCTAAGCATTTTTTGATCTTTTGGTACCGACGATGCGTGAGAAAATTGCTTTACTCAATCATTGCTGAATATTGAGTAATTTTTTTACATCCCTTTACTCATTTTGCTTGTATTGCCTTTTTTGTGCTTCGATCCAACTAGTATATGCTTTTGAAGTAGATGGTTCTTCGAAGCCAGATTCTACTAGCTCCTATAAATCTCATCGCTATTTATAAGCCATCTCTTGCCACCTTAAGTGGCAAGAGGAGTTCTAATTGAACTACTCTTTCTCAGTTGCAATTTTGACTTTCAAACGAAGAAACTACAATTAGCTTTTAAAAAATTCTAACTAACTTAATCATAAACTAGCCATGAACAAAATTCACATGTTTGCTTAAGTGTCAAGAAAGCTTAGTCATTCTACCAAAGTCAGCACCTCCTTACTTTTTCAACAATTGCTAGTTGTAAAAATCAGCTTATTTTACATTTGCTTGACTGTAAAAATTTCAACCTTTGTCACTCCATGCCATGATTTTTTCATTATTAAATAAAAAATCACAAATTATACCTTTCAACATCTCTGTTGTTCTCTTTTTGAATGAAACATTGTGCTATTTATAAGGTAAAGGGAGAGCTTACAAGATTGAGATGGACTTGAATTTGAATATGATTGAGGGATTATCAAAATACTTGAAGCATCCATTCCAATCTCTTCAAATTGGTCCTAGAAGATAACATGGTTCATCCGACACTTTTCTTCTTCTTCCTTTTTCTTTTTAGAATTTTTAAATTTTTTTTTGTTATTTAAAAATCAAACATAAAAGCCCAATTCCACCTAGAAGAGAACTTATAATTGTTAGAGGTGATTAAGAAGGAAAATAAAAATAAAGATAAAATAAAAACATAAAATGCAAGATTATCTAAAATAGGAAAAAAATTAAAAAAAACCCAAAAGAAACAAAAAAAAATAAGACCAAATTTATTTTATTTTACTTAAACCTAAAACTAAATTATCTCCTAGACAAAATCAAATGTCAACAAATATGTATGGCACACATGCAATACAATTATCTCATATAAGTATATGTACATATATGATGAACATGCACTACACATATGTAGTGCAATTTATCATATCCTAGAACTAATAAGAAACATAGAATTGAAGTTAACCCAACTAGTTAGTTGAACTAACTTTATTTCCATCTTTCACATTTCAATAGTTATATATGGACTTTACATTTTCATGAAATCTAGACATCAAAGGATGCAAAAATCACCACTAGGATAGTTCAATGCCAAACTACCATTCAAATAATGCTGAGCCTACATGAGTCACTAATAACCTTTATATTTCATGAAAATATACCTAAAAGGTTCTTTGTATGGAAACAAGTGTCACACAAATAGATTGCTTACACAAAGCAATTCTTTTTGCCCAAAGCATGATAATATAGCTAAATATAAATGTGTATTTGTCTCTAAACTTAATCACATTTTAGTGCAATAATGTTACCTTAATAACACTTGTCGTCATCTCATTACATCTTAATGATGTAATGTGGTATATATTCCACATTATCATGGTTCTTAGGACAAAGTTGAAACTGAATACTTGAACTAATTATACTAATCAACTTGGCTAATATTTGATTATGCACACCTCATGATACATGTTAGACTTAAATGAGGAACTATTCCAAATCCTTCCATTCCAAGAGAAATGCTAAAAGAGTTATGAGTAACAAATACTAGTTAGACTTGAAGTATGACCAAAGGACAAAATGGCTATTTCTGCATTATCTCAAACTTGGTTTGAGATAGCACATAAAGGAATTTTTTATCTTAGTCTCAAAGTATATTATACTATATAGTCCTTAGACTATTTTGTGAGTTTAAGGTCAAAGTCATGGAAAAATGTGATTTTCGTGGAAGCTTCCTCAACATTTGAAGAAGTTTGGGCTTATCATTTAATAGATGTATGCTCACATGTAAATCTAATTTTTGTTACTAAAATAAACCTTATGGATACAAATTCCAATAAATGGGTGAATTTATCCAGCAATGGATCTTCAACGTTTAGCTACAATTTCATTGAGCCTTTATTGAGCTCAAGATCAATTATTAACACATTGAACCCAATGGCCTTTATATGCCTTCTTTGACCAAATGGAAAATCATCAACACTAATGTCCAGATTATCTTTTATGGAAATCTATAATTCTAATTTAGACAATTAAAAAACCATTTTCACTCATGAAATATCAATTGATTTAGCACTTATGCCAAATTAATGAAATCCTATGAGATATATAACCCTATGCCCTAGGCTCATTTCTTAATCACCTTGGTCTTACACTTATACTAAGCCCAAAATCCATCAATATGACTAATTTTGATAAGATACTAAATGATCAAGAAAATGAAAGAACCAAATGTATTGGTGATCCTTGGGCTACTCCTTCTTGAAAGAAGGCATTCATAGTGCTTTATACATTTTAAGTTGTCCAAATTAGAAAACTAAAGATGAACATTCATAACCACTAGCCTCTTAGAACTTAACAAAGATGACAACTCTTTTAAAGATTCAAGATTATGATCCTCTGTACATTTCATTTCTATTAACATTCTTCTTTAAATGTTAATTTCTTGCTTAGAAAGACACATTTTTTCCCTCTTGGCACGTATCTTCTACAAGAGCGGCAATAACATTGAAATCAAACTTTTGTAGTCCTTTGGATATTAAAGTTTGTTAAGATGGTCGTCTAACTATAACATAATAGGTACAGCTTGAACTAATATTGAAAAATGATCCAATCAACCTTTTTTGAATGAACATGAACAAGATATTCTTCATAATAGAAGATCCTCAAATTAACTAACTAGCTTTAGTATATTTCTTGTTCACAGAGAATAAATAATATTTATTAACACCTTCTAACTTAATTAAGATGTAAGCATGCATGGGCTACCCTTATAACCATATACATACTACTTAAATATTTTTTATAATTACTTAATACTCATGAACAGATCACAAAGACATCATCAATCAAGTTCATATTCACACTTTGCCAAAATGTTAAGAATCAAACACAAATTGCACCAAAATACATATTGTCAATCTTACACATTACTTGGTTCATCTATTTCTAGACAATACCGAGTGTACCTCCCTCTCAAACAAAATCCATCATTTTCTGGGTGGTCTAGTTACTTACTTAAACACATCAAGATAGGCTAATAGGGAGAAACATCTTGATCTTGCACATTTGTATGAAAATCTGGCACTTAAGGTATTAAGTTCTCGTATTCTTGACCTATTTCTTAATGGTGATTATCAATCTAACCAACATAATCATAATAATCTTGATAATCTATCTCATTATGTTCAAGAAATGATGTTAGCAATATATTTGTCATGGCCTTAAACCATTGCTATACAAAATGGCTTATATCTAATACTTATTTAGCACTAGATTGCGCAAACTCAAAACCTCTTCCAAGGAATATGTTTGATGATAAAAAAACATATGAAGTAAAATTTAAGTGATCATGTCTGGAACTTAATCTATACTTTATGTTCATTAAACCTTAAAAGATCTTGAGTAAATTACCTAAAAGACATGCTAATCCAAAAATTTTGAAACCATGTCCAATCATAGCTATTTTGCACTTCTGCAAACTAAACAAATTTGTAAGGTCACTTCATAAAAAGAACAAAGTGAATTACTTATGACACATTGGTATTTTTTCTCAATCTAAATGTTTATTACCAGAATATCATTATTGACACCCTAGTAAAAACTTAATAGAATTTATGGCAAAATTAGTCACTAAGACTGTATAGCCATATTTTAAGAAATAATAAATTATTATCATTATCACTAAGATAAAACATCATATACAGAGAAAATTTACATAGCAAGTAAGGTTTGTACAGAAAATTTAACAGGAAAACATTCACTTAAATTAAGTAAATATTACACAACTCATGTGTATTTTCTATGAAGAAATCTCACATGGCCAACTCTCATATTCAAACCTGAAGTTTTGTCCACCAGAGACACATATGTCCTATTGAAAGATCCTTTTCATAATAAACGTCAGTTTTGACCACTGAATCACCAATTTATAAAGAATTTTGATTCAGCCAAATTTTATATACTACATATAATGTATAGTTTAAAGAGAATGAGTAACTACATACCGTAGTCATTAAGAAACCATTTGCTTAGGTTTCTTTACAATAATAAACCAAACACTTAGTTTGGTTTTCCATGTGTATGTCTTTCCCAAAAACTTCAAACATGACAAATAATGATTTAATTCATTTAGCACTATCTGAATATCTGTGTCTGATGACTTTTTCATCATTATCAAGTTTCAGATATGAACTTAGTTCGTTGGTAACTTTGTCTATTAAGTTATCAACCTACAATATGAAATAGTTAGTACATTAAACAGGTGCATATATATTATCATATTAAGACAATTTCAAGCACAAGTAAAATAAAAACAATTCCATTCCAAAACAAACCAAAAACATGCACATGCACATGTAAAATTAGTTTTTATAAGTTTTTATTGTATTATTTTATTTGTCTTATATTGCCTTATTTGTACACTAAATAGCTATTACTGACACAAAGTCAAGAATAAAATAAAACTAAACATATATGTAATTCAACCCACCAGTATGCCCAAAACAACTTTTACAACACAAAGTTCAAAAGATGTACAAATTGCATACATACAAGCCCAAATACATAAAATTAATCTATATGCTTGTGATTTTAAATTGAAGTTAACTTAGTGTACTTGCCAAGTTTACACATGCATATAGATTTCAAATTTAGAAACTAAAACTAAAACTAAAACTAAATCCTAGTATATAATTAGAGTTAATGTCAATCCTACTAATGTAGCACACACAAAAAAAAATTCAAACAACCTATGGTTGTCTGAGGGAGCATGCATATTGAATCTATGGGCTCAGTACATAACTAATGAACATTTTAATTTTCAGCGTACAAAATAAATACAAAAATTAAGGTCTATGTGATTATCGCTGTAAAGACAAGTGATAGTCTTCTTGATGAAAGGTGTCTTTTTCTATATGTTGTGAAAGACTTCACTTGTTGCGAACACCTATAATTATTTATTCAAACTTGCACAACACTATAAGTCCCCATAGTTTCAATAGACTTAAGCAAAATATCAACAATGAACTAAGCATTTTTCTCATCACCTGAACAATCAACAACAGTTAAGAATGTAGCTCTTCCTCCTAAAATAGCCAAAACATTTATCAATGGCTAGTTTTTTATATTGAACCAACTAAGAGCGCTTATTCCGTAATTTAGGTTTTAATTAAAACTGAATAACCAAATTTATTTAACTTTCAGTCTTATGCACTAAAAACCAAATAGACCAAATTATTGGAGCAAAACCAAAATAAATGAAATAAAAAAAAAATTTCAATGATTTGATTTTTAATCAAAATGACCAAATTCTATGCGTACACATTCCAAACCTCAAACATCCATCATATATTTTAATCAAAACATACAGTCCAATCACATAGCAAACATCTATAATCTATTCAAAATCCAAACATCACATACATACACATAACAAATATTCATCGCATACATAATCCCTTCCAAATCTCAAACATAAATACTAGTAAAATAAAAATTTGATTATTTTGATTAACCAAATTTCAATTAAAGCAAACCAAAAATCAAACCAAATCTCTATATTAGTTTTTAGTTATAATCGAAAGCCAAAATTATATCTAAAAGTAAAAACCAAAACTTGAATTTTTTTTTGTTATTTGGTTATTTTGGATATTACTGAAATTTTGTTCATCCCCAGGACTAACCATTTGAGGCTATTGAAACTTCATAATTAGGTCATTGTTCTTTAATAGGAATTAAAGCACAATTAATTTTCATCATTTCTCTATCAAGTAGGATGATCCTAATTTTCTCAAAATTGGGGGGATTATATCATTTAAGAGCTTCATTTATTGCTCTCATAACAACAACCCAAAATGAAGTTCTTGCAGTGTTAAAAGGGATTCCATAACTATAAAAATACCTAGCAATTATATCATCAGTTTCTTTTCTAGAAGATAACTTAAACAATTCCCGAATATGCTTCATTCTCTTTTCACGTGCCGCATTCATATCATGTGTTGGTGGAACAATCGATAGATTAAAAAGAAGAGTATTACAAGTGCTACCCCCAAAAAGTTATTGAGCTTCATTTTTTTTGTTCAACACTTTCATGTTTTGTTATTTTATTACAAATAGAAATCCTTAAAGCTCGTTGTCCAAGTAATGGTTCAATTAAATAAGCTCTTATATAAGAGTAGGTTCCTATATAAGGTTTTGGTTTGCAACCAAAATTACAGATCCTTTTGTTCTTTTTATTCTTAATGTATGTCACATATCTTCTCAAAGGTGTAAAGTGTTAAAATTCCTTAAAGTGTGGCCCACATGTCATTTTAGTTTTTAAATTACTACTATTATTATTTTATGTATATCATAATTTTCTAAAATAAAGGTGATAATTAATGAGTTTTTACTATAAAGAATTCAGTTAAATCTTTCAGTTTCAGAAGTATATATGCTACTACGGTAAATTCTATGATGGGTGGAATTAATGTAGCAGATTCTTATTTGGTTAGAGTTTCTGTTATAGCCTATATATATGAGCCTGTGTCTCGCATTAGAAACAGGCATGAAAGCAAATATGCATGCATTAAAAAATTCTTACAACTCTTTTTCTATTTTTTATGGCACGAAGCTTTATGGTTTACTAGATCAATTGTAGCTAAAGGTAAGTTCCATCAATTTTCCATTGTGCTATTGTAAGATTTCTTACATTGTGGTATCAAAGTCAAACCTCTATGCTATATTGATTAGTGATTCACCGCTTGCTGTTGTACTCAGTTATCTGCAATTTATCTACCAATTTTTTTTAACAGAAACTTGATTTATTGAATAGACCTGTTAAATTAACCGAGAACATCTTCTTGTCTAATTAATTCTATTAAACGGTTGCATGTGGAGACAGACTCTAAGTATTCAATTCAATGCAAAGCATTCTTGTCTCATTTTTGCAATTTCATTTGAAAGTTATATATTTATTTAATTTTATGAATGTGCTGAGAGTATGTGCCTACTTCAGAAAGTTTCATTGTGCTTGTGCTTGACTGAGTGTTCATGTTTGATATTGTTGGCTTGATCTATTTATGTAATTCATGCTTTAAGATGTTGTTCACATGTTTAAAGATAGAGTAAGTATCAAATAAAATAAATTATGCTAATATTTTGGATATTTGGTGTTAATCCAAATAAATTTTTTATTGTCATTAAGGTTCATTCAATGTATATGGTTTAGGAGTAGCCATAGCATCTTAAACCTTAAGGAGAAAATTATAAAAGCTCACAAGAATATGACATCAAATTAAAACTAATACATAGAAATAATGACCTAGCCCCACGGGGAGGTAATTTAATTTATGTATTAGTTGAAATAAGATAGTTGATTAAATGTTGAGGGAAAATGTTTCCTATGCCTATAGGTATGGTGGAATTTTGTTCTTAATGTTTGGTTGCTAGTCTTATTAAATAGAGAATAGTAATTTTTTTCAATTATGACCTCTACCTGCAGGAAGGTTAGATTTTACTATTATATGGATTTTATGTCTTTCATTGCAATAAAGTAAATTTTCATTACAACTATTCCTACTGTCTATGGTATGTCATGCACTCTGGTGCTTTGAAATGACAACTTTTTTGACTGGAAGGAAAATATCCTTTTCACTTTAGGGTGCATGGATTTGGATTTTGTGTTTCGTATGGATGCACTAGCTACTCCTATGAAATCAATTACACTATAAGAGAAAACCCTATATGATCAGTGAGAGCGATCTAACCACTTGAGCTTAATCATCATAAAATCCCAAATGAAAAAAACATTATAGGTTCTATTTCAAAAAATCCAATGAGGAACAATTTCTTTATCTAGATAAGCCATTGGCTACCACCCTAATGTAGAGACTTTCAAGCAAAACCTTAGATGGTACTAGAGGTGTGCATGAGCACATTATTGAGATGAGAGACATTACAGCTCAACTAAAGTCCTTAGAGGTTGAGATTTCCATGTCATTCGTGGTGCATTTTATCTTGAACTCTATTCTTAGTGAATATGACCCTTTCAAAATTTCCTACAACACATATAAGGCAAAATGGTCAATAAATGAACTTTTTAACATATGTGTTCAAGAGGAAGAAAGGTTAAAGCATGAGATAGTGAAAAGTGCTCATTTGATTACTCATGCCACGAAAAATGCAGAGAAGGGTAAAAATGTCTTCTATGAAAAAATAAACCCATCTAGAAAAATGGTTCTTTCTTTTGCAGGAAAAGTGGACAATTAAAGGTAAGCTACACTAAGTACAAAAGTCGCTCACAAAGAAAGGTAATCTCAGCTCATTTGTGTGTCATGAATCATTTTTTGTTGATGCTCCTACTAATACATGGTTGAGTCATTCTGATTCTACAACCCATATGGTTAATACTATGTAGGTAATTGAACTTGTTCCAAGGTTAAAGCTATGGGAACTTTTCAACATCTTTTGAAATCTGGTTTCACTTTGGACCTTAAAAAATGTTTTATGTTCCAACATGTTCTAGAAACTTTTAATTTCAATTTCTAAACTTGTTTCGGTTAGATATGAATTTTTATTTAAACAATCAAGTTTTATTATTTCAAAGAATAAAAATTTCATTGTTGGTGAAACTTTATTGATGGTTTATAACAGTTTGATCTTGATCCCATATTTGAGAATGGCTATTTGGCCATGCACATAGATGTTTTCATAAAAAGGAGCATGATTAATGAGAATTCCTCATCTTTATGGCATAAGAGACTGGGACATATCTCCATTAAGTGAATCAAATGGTTAGTAAATGATGGAGTTTTAAAAATTGTTGATTTTACTAACTTGGTACTTCGGTGGATTGTATAGAGGGAAAATAAACCAACAAGACTAGTAAAGGTATCAGGAAGAGCTTAAAAACCTTAAAGATCATACAAACAGACACGTATGGACCATTTATTCTACCTTTCTTTATTAGTTAGAGATATTTTATCTCATTTATTGATGACCATACAAGATTCATATATCTCTATTAGCTTTTTGACAAAGCTAAAACATTCGATTCTTTTAAGTCTTATAAGGCAGAGGTTGGGAAGCAAAAAGAGAAAAAGATCAAAATTGTTAGATTTGATAGAGGAGGAGAGTACTTTGGAAGGTACACAAAAATGGGACAAATGTCGAGTCCATTTACAAAGTTTCTTGATCAATAAGGTATCACTGGTCAATATATGATGCCTGGCACACCATAATAAAATGGCATAGTTGGAAGAAGGAATCATACTCTTATGGACATGGTAAAAAGCATGATTAGTAACACTAATATACCTGAATCCTTTTATTTTATTTTTGAGGTCTGCCTCCTTCCTCGGATTGATACCGAGGTTGGTGACTATTACCTTCAGACTGATGATGATCAGACTTCAGCCTTCCTATTCTCAGTTCCTCTGCTATCATATGTTGCTCCGCTCTTTGGTAGAATTCATCAAAAGTGTTGAGGGGCTCTTTTGAGAACTCATAGAAGAGCTGCAAGTCTTTCCTTAGTCATCTGATCATTGCGAGGATTCAAATCTCGGGGTAGAAGTCCAAGACATTGAGTGCTTCTCTGTTGAATTTCTCGACATAGTCCCGTATAGTCTCCCCATTCCTCTAGGCTATATCGAACATTTGGACGGGCATTTTCGCCATCGGCCTGCTCCCTATGAAATGTTGGGTGAAGGCGGTAGATAGTTCCTGGACACCCACTATGGTCTCGAGCGCCAACAAGTTGTACCACGCGATTGCTAGCTCGGATAAGGTGACCTCGAAGCACTTGCAAAAGGTGACATCATCGGCCCCGTGCAACACCATGCTTCTTTTATATTTTGTTAAGTGGGCCTAAGGATTGCTTCGCACATTATACATTTCCGAGCGTGGTACTTGGAAGTCACTGGGCATAGGGGCTTCCACTATTGCCCCGATAAAGGGGGACTCCTCACCGATGAAGGTCTCCAATAACCTCGACCAAACCGGTTTTCTGGAGAATTGTTTCTCCACCCTGTCCAACCTTTCCAAAATTTTCTCCATTAGGACGAAAGTACCGTCCTCTCCTTATTGCCCAGCAGCCACAAGCAACAGAGAATGATATATTCTTTTCGATGAGTAACTTCTCTGGCACGGGGATAGGGACTTCTCATTTAGGGAATCGTGTTCCCACAGCCCGATGTCCCCGAGATGATATGTTCTTCATTAAGGACTCATCATGAGAACCCCAGCTTCCAAAGCTCCGACGAGGTGACTTACGACTTTTCTCCTGATGAACTTCTGGAGAAGATGATCTTTCTTTTAGAGGTGCTGTTAACCACCTTTGATCAAGTTGTTGTGTCATTTCAGCCGTGATAAAGCACTGAAAATCACAAAGGAAGCCCATTGTGACTGTTAGAGGACGTTCGCCCTTTGGCAGGGAAGTCTCCGTATCAAGTTGTTCAGTTGTTGCCTGAGTTTCCGACGCGGACTGGGACCTCAGGAGTCCCTTGTCCTTTGAATGCCGAGTCTCAACAACAGTGACTTGAGAATGAGTTCCCACAAGCGGCACCAAATGATGCTCAGTGACATCTTCGTTGTATGACATGATGGGCCTGAAAGAGACTTCCGGTGAGAAGGTATATGCAAGATCTTGAAGAATGTGGGTTAGGAGTTCCCCGGAGTGTGTTTCTAGGGGAGGAGCCTCCGACGCCCAAGTCAGTATACGGGAGGGATATTACTTAAGAGCAAGAAGTAGAGAGTAGGTTAAAGAGAGAGAGTCCCATGTCCTTACCAAGGAGCCTCCCAAGTATTTATAGGAGGGTGGAGGGAAGAGGCCGTTTTGCATAGCCCAAGTAGATCATGACACGTGTTCGGCTAGATCCAGTCCGTACCCTTGGAGACAGGTATCTCCAGCTGGCCATCGGCAGTTCCAGCTAGAGGGTAGGGGCATGTGCGAGGCTTCTTTGTCAGAGGTTCCTCAACTGTGTTTGTCGTTTCTTCATAAAACCCCTTCAGGGATGTGAGACTTCTTTGGGTAGGGATTTCCCCCAAGGGTTACTGGTTTGGGAAGTGTTTTCCTCTGTTGAGGGTGACAAACCGATGCTTCCGAGGTTGGTAGTGCGCCCTCCGAAGCGGCAGAGGACCACCTTTTCCCGGAGTTGGTCATATATATTTTCCAAGCGTGGTGTTTAGTTAGCCATTTAGGAGGTCTTTGTGGGCGATAGCCCTTCGGCTATCATTTAGCCAATGCTACTTGGCAGAAAATGGAGGTCTGAGAAGTTTGACCACGCCTCCTCCTCTTTTCAATATGAAGCTCAGCCGTTCTTCTTAAAATAGTAGACGGCTTGTGGGGCTCTGGTTCGAGAAGGTTTCAATGAGATTACCAAAGGCAAGCCATTGCAAGCAAACACTAGAGATAGTGATGGCAAACCTTCCTTAAACCTAGTAAAAAATAAAAAAAAATGAATGTATTAATTTTTTAATACACTTCACCAACATAAGTTACTCTAAACCTATACGACAATCTCTTACATCATAAATACTTTCATTTGTATAAATCAAACTATGCTATGGGTGACTTACATTAATTTGTACATCTTTATACATAAACACACACACACACACACACACATATACATATACATACATACATACTACATATATATAAACAAATACTATATGCACACGCACACAGAGTCAAAGAAGGCAAGCCATCTCTAAATCCTGTTATAACTTAGTGAAGGCTAACTCTCACTAATGTTTAAGATTTTAGTGAAGGTAAGGTATCACTAAATTTAGCAACAGGTAACTCTCACTAAATTAGCGAGGGCAAGCCATCATTAAATTTAGCAATGGTTAGCTACTGTCAAACTGGCGAAGGTAAGCTGTCCCTAAATGTTAGTGACAAATAGCCATTTCTAGTCTATGGTCAGTTAGTGACGACTAACACTCGCTAACTTTGGCCACTAAGCTAGTGGTGACTGGTTGTAGCTACTTCATCAGCTTTTAGCTAAGGATATGTGTTGCAAATTTTTGCTGAGACTTAGTGAAGGCTAATTGTCATATATTTTTTGGATTTTAGCAAAGGCAAGCTATCATAAAATTTACCGACGACTACCTATCACTAAATTTCCAAAGGCAAGCCGTTACTAAATTTAGCAACAGTTAGCCATCACTAAATTTGTAAGGGCAAGCCGTCACTCAATTTTAGTGACAGATAGACATCTCTAAACATTAACCAGACTTTTAGCAATTGTTTGTCATCTCTAATTAGCGACAGTGTTTAGCTGTCACTAATTTTATCATCACTAAATCATTTTTTTCTAGTAGTGTAGCGTTAAGAAAACAAGGGTCACTTGATGAGTAAAAAGGCAACACGCGCCAAGGTGTCCCAATTTTTGCAATTTAAGGGGTGAGTTGGACCAAGTTGATAGCCAAGGGTTAAATGTCCTGCTCATCTGAGTTCGAGAAACAAAAGTGGCCTTAGGCCTTTTAACTTTAGGTCAAGTGAGTTCAACATTTTAGAATTCATGGAGGAACTACAGCTATGTCTTTTATATGGATTAGTAGTAGGTGTCAAAAATTAAAATGAATTCTCAGTTTGAATGGTGTTATGATCGAATTAGTCCAATAAAGAATCATCTTATGTGGAATATATGTAAGAAGCTGGGTTGATGTACAGGTAGACAGGTGGGCCCAAATACCCTACTGGAGGAAGTGAATATGCAATGCTTTTGTTAATAAGAATAAAAAAATTTCTTTTCCTATTAAGGTCTTATTAGGTTTAGATTGTGTTTAAATTTTGTGTTTTTGTTCCCTGTCATGGGCCTATAGGTGTTTGTACTAATTCATTCATTTTACAAGTGTAATATGTTGAAACATTGTGGTAGATAAACAGACAAGTTTATTAGTAATTTTAAAAAAAGCTAGCGACAAAGACAAGACTCGTTTTACGTGTAACAAACGTGTACATCTTGATTTAAAAATGAGATAAGTGGGAATATATATATAGAAAAATTCTTTATTGTCTAGGCCCCATCACTTAGGGATATATGTGAACAAGCATTTATAACCATTAGATATTTGTAGGTAATGTGGCATTAGATAAAAATATATCACCTGGTGAGGAAATTAAGGAAAGAACAAAAAAATAAACTATATAGGAAATCAAAAATTTTGTTTGGAAAAGATATATGTTAAAAAAAGGGTAACATATAAGACGTTAACCATTCTATAATTTTCATCACTTTTGTCATAAATAATATAACTACAGCTCATGAAAATAAATTTGAGATTAAGAATTTTGTAATACATCTTTTTCATATATATTAGGCATACGTAAGATCCACACTAAGTTGGCCCTATGAAATTTTGGTGTAAGCTTTGCCATGGCTGTTAATCTGTATGTGGATTTCATATATAAAACCAAAAAATCTGAAAAACCTATCCTTGTCATGAGATCACTAGTTTTCATCTGTCTGTGTCCAAAATAGCTTCCTAGGAAACTGTAAAAGTTGTCCACAATATGTAGTTTCATTTTGTTGAATGTAGATCACAAAAGCAAACTCTATCAACTCAAATCTCAGCCATAGCATTTCTAATCTGATTTAACCCAAGTTGTCCCATTTGTTATTCTTATATATACAGGGGCCCCATAAAACACAAACCCAAATAACTCAATATTGGAATCATCATTTTTATATATACATCAGTTGGATTATTCTTCTTCTATTCATTTATTATCTCATCATATGCATCATCTCCAGAGGTAAGTACTATAAAGCTGATTAAGTGTGCAAGTATCTGTGTGTATTTATATATATGTTAAAGTTCTCTTCTTCTTGTTGCTGTTTAGGAGCTACATCTATACACTACAAGGATAAAGAATATTTCCTACGTCAATTTCCTACGAAAAAAGCATAGGAAAATTATTCACAAAAAAACAGTCAGACAAAAAATTCTGTCCGATGGTTTTCATTCAATAAATCTGTGACATATAAAACCGTACAAAAATTGTCAGAGGAAGATGGCGCCAAAGCATCCGACGCTTTTGATGCGAATTAAATAGGTAAGGACCGCTAATGCAGGAAAAGCGTCAAATGTGCTATCCAATGCTTTTCCTGCGTTTTTTTTGTCCTACGGTTTTGAGACAAAAAAGGAATGGGCATCTTAAAAATGTAAGAATTTTAATCCCACGATTTTCCTACAATTTATTTTTCCTATGTTTTTTTGACGTAAATTACAAAAAATTTCCTACACTATTCTTGCAGTTTAAATTTCCATATATATCCTACAATATTGCTACAATTTTTGCTTACAAATACCTCCCCTCCTCCCTCTTCTCCAGTTCATCTTTTCTACTATTTCGGCATCCATTTTCACTTTCGCTTCAACATTTTCTTCAACTCAGTCGAGGTATTTAAAATTAATTTAGAGGTTAGTGATTTAAATGGTAATTATTTATTTTTTATAAGATATAGTTATGTTTTTTTAGGTAGCTGACTTATCACAGCATGTTGTTGCATAATAATTATTTATTTATTTATTATACCTTTGATTCTCCATCCATGATTGTGTTGATGACAAATATAATATTGGTCCGATTCAAATTGTGGGCAAACAAAATGTATTGGATTAAGTTATATTTTTAATTAACATAATCATGGATTGTCCAAGTTGGACAGTTGAAAGTTGCATCAGCAGTATTGCAGTTAATGTGTTTCTGTCGTAGTAGCAGTTTGTGAATTTTGGTAGAGTATTTCCCAAATTGTTCCTGTCGTATGTTTCTCAATAAGTTAATATTGTTGAGAAACACTGTGAATGAGAACTTAAGGGAAATGTTGCCGAAATTTACATAAAATGCTACTAACATGGAACAGTTAAAATGCTTTACTACTTATGCAACTTTCAATGGAGTAAGGCCCTTACCTTAGTGGAGTAGGTGGTTTAGTTATGGAAGGTTGACATGTATGCATGAAATATATAAGTAATTCATCTACATTTTCATACAATGGATATTATATGAAATATAATAAATTTATTGCGTATTTATGTTGAGGGTTTTTACTATTTATTGTACAAGGGAACCAAAATGGATGCTAATGGACGTGAGTGGATGTACCAGAGGACAAATACAAATGGGTATATGAATTCTGCATTCATGGTTGGTGTTAATGAGTTTTTACAGTTTGCATGTAGTGGGAAAGGGTCAGAAATGATTAAATGCCCTTTTCGCAAATGTAATAACAAATTTTATAGAATATAGTCGAAAGTGAGAGAGCATTTATTTCGATATGGATATACGTCAAACTATTACATATAGCAATGTTACAATGAATAATATGATAGCAATCTGCACAATTTCAGTGTGACCCATAGCTATTTTCCATCACACTTATATGGAGGAATAAGTGGGGAATCAAGTAGCGTAAATGCGTATGAACAGATGGTATGTGAATCAATAAGTCCGTTATCATCGAATATAGGATATGGAAATAGTGAAAGAATGTTGGTGGATGAAGAGTTTATCGATGCTAATGTTGAAGAAGCTGATAATGCCAGTGATAATAATGATAATGTGTTCGATGTGTCTGAAATGAGGGAGGGGTTACCTAATCCGACCGCACAGCAATTTTATAATTTGTTGGATGATGCAAATGCACCGTTGTGAGATGGGTGCACTAAACAACCCTATATGATGCGAAACAACTCACAAAAGGACTTGGGTTGCTATATATAAAAATTTATGCATGTGAGAATAAGTGTATGCTATTCTATCGGGAAGATAAGAAATGAACACATTTCCGTGAATGTGGAAGCAGTAGATATAAAGAAAGAGTAACCTCAGGAAGAAAGATGTTGATTCCCAAAAAATTGTTACGGTATCTACCAATAACCAGCAGGTTGAAGCGCTTGCACATGTCATCAAAACAGCGACCCACATGACTTGGCATGCTTATAATAAATCATGCAATGATGGAAGTATGGGTCATCCATGTCAATCTGAACCGTGGCGTCATGTAAATCGAACATTCCTATCATTCGCTAATGAAATTAGAAATGTTAGGCTTGAATTGTGTACCGATGGATTTAATCCGAATAATGTTGTTGGTGGAACATACACGATATGGCCAATCTTTATAGTTGTTTACAATCTTCCGCCGGAACTGTGTATGGAAGAACCCTTCATTTTTATGACTCTCCTAATTCCGGGTCCTAGAGCACCAGGACGCAACATTGATGTATTTTTATGACCAGTGATTGAGGAGCTCAAAACTTTATGGTCGGAAGGGGTTGTTACATGGGACAGTTATCGACAATAAAATTTTGTTATGAAGGTATGTTTATTATGGACAATTAAAGATTTTCCTGCACTAAGAAACCTTTCAGGTTGGAGTACCCATGGTAAGCTTACGTGCCCATATTGCCTGGATGAAATTGACACATTTATTTTGAAGAAATGCAGAAAGCCATGTTGGTTTGATTGTCACAGGTTTTTTTTACCACATAATCACACATTCCATTCGAATGTAACATCGTTCATCACAGGGAAGCAGGTTAGTGCTGTTGTTAGTCCATATAAGCCAGGTGAGGAAATACATGATATGTTGGTTGGGTATTGTTCTCCTCTGTTTGGCTCTTCATATGATAAACACTGAGCTACGGGGTTTGGAAAGTGGCATAATTGGTTAAAGCAGTGTATATTCTGGGAGTTACCATACTGGAAGCATTTGCTAGTTCACCATAATTTGGACGTCATGCATATTAAAAAAAATTGTTTTTGGAGAATATTTTTAATATTATTATGGATATACGTGGGAAAGCAAAAGATAACTCAAATTCTCGCCTTTCGCTTCAGGAGTTAAGAAATATGTGGCGTGAACTACATTTACAAAATATTAGGGGGAAATGTGTGAAACCAAAAGCATCTTATACGTTGAGTCGGGAACATGGAAGAGAAGTTACTTTGTGGCTGAGAATGATAAAGATGCCTGATGGATATGCCTCGAACTTGGGCCGTACGGTTAACTTGAGTGACGGTACATTCTATAACTTCAAGAGCCACGATTGTCATGTGTTAATGCAGAGGTTGCTTCATATTGCCTTACATGGGTATATGTCAGGTCCTATATGGGAGACGATTTCTGAGTTTTGCTCATTTTTTAGAACATTATGCACAAGTAGGATTCGATTTGATGACATACAACAGTTGGAGCGGAATATAGTGGTTACCATATGTAAGCTAGAAAATATATTCCCTCCTGCCTTTTTTGATTCGATGGAACATCTTGTCATCCACCTCCCTCATGAGGCAAAGTTGTGTGGTCCAGTTCAATTTCGATGGATGTATCCATTTGAAAGGTAATTTTTAGATTTTCATTCATATTTCTGTCAATAATTTTCATATATTATATGTCAATAATTTTTGCATATTATATGTCATTAATTGTTATATTTTTTTTAACATGGTAGACTAATGCGGTCATTGAAGTGAAAGGCTAGAAATAAAGCTGCAATTGAAGGTTCAATTGTGGAAGCGTACTTGGTCTAGGAAATGTCTACATTCTGTAGCCATTACTTTGAAGTAAATATTCCTACACGGTTAAACAAGGTCCCACGAAATGATGATATTGATATTCCTGTGGCTGATGTTGAGGGTCAATTGTTATCTATCTTCAATACAAGATGTCGTAACATACCTAACTGCGGGCGACAACGCTTACTTGATCCCATTGAGAAACATCAAATGCATATCTACACTTTGCACAATTGCAATGAGATTATACCGATTGTCAGGTGACATATATGTAAACAACTATGAGGGTTTTTATATCAATCGGATTGCTTTACTTCATTATTGACTAGTTATCATTTCAGGCACTTTGACTCTTAGACATCAACATGATTTCCCCAATTAAGTGAAAGTAAATTACAAAGTTATCGAGACAAATATTTGACCGAATGGTTTTCATCATACGTGAGTATCATGGCGTGATAATTTTTATGTACCTAATTGTGTTCTATTTGTATATACTGTGCAGTTATGTTATTATATTAACTATCTATTTTCAGGTTAACCGTTTCAAGGATAAATTAGATCCTCATATTGTACAATTAGCCCGTGGTCCTATTCGAGTGGTCATTTCATACAATGGATGTATTGTGAATGGTTTTCGTTTCCACACACAATCCTATGGTAAAGACAAAATGACTTAAAATTATAGTGTTTGTGTGAAGGGTGAGACATGGGGATCCAATGGGTATGATTTTTATGGCCTTATTGATGAGATTATACATATTGAGTACCACGGGAGTGGGTATAAAGTCATGACGCTGTTCAAATGTACTTGGTTTGATTCGACACGTGGTGTTTGAAGTTGCGCACATACTGGTGTTGTTGACATTAAATGGAAGTCTAGATTATCACCACCTGAGCCATTTATCTTTGTGACACAGGCTCAACAGGTTTACTACTGTGAGTACCCTAACAAGACTCTTCATCAGTGGTGGCCGGTGGTTAAGACGAAGCCACGAGCTTTCATCGATTGTTCATCAAATAATTTTAGTGATCAATACGAGCCGTTCCAAGAAGTGATTTCAAGTGAAGTACCAATGGTAACAACTGATGGCATTGCCCTCGATGAGATTAACATACTTGTCGATTTCACGTGTTATCCTGAAATCGTGCAAGACATGGATAAGAACATTAAGGTCACACAAGCCAATGGGGATAAATCAGATGATGAGGCATCGCTCGATAGTTTAGAGTCAAATGAAGGCAAGGATGTTTGATTAAGTGTAATTGTTCAAAACATCTGCATGTTTTATTTGAAGTCGTAATATAACTTTGAATGCATTTTTGTTTTGGACTGAAAACATATTAAATTTATCAAATTTAATCATCACATATCTAATTACTTGTGTCGTTGAAATGAATATATAAATTTTTTTTCTTACCAAAAATTATTGCATGCTATTAGAAAAATGATAATAATGTTAATAAATTTGGGAGATTCAATCTGACCATATACATTAAATCCATAAATTTAAATTCCAAACATAAATATTTTCATTTATTCTTCAACTAAAAAAAGTTAAATAATTAACTTCCAAGCATAGTAATTAGTTCATATATATACACATTATAAATTACATATATATATATATTTGATATTCCTTCCGTCCGACGGTTTTAAGTTAGTACTAAAAAATCGTAGGAAAGATGTAGGAATATATCACCTAGGGCAATGTGATGTGCGACGGTTTTGAGTTAATATTTAAAGTATGTAGAAAAAGTGTAGGAAACGACCGACGGTTTTCACACAGTTTTAAAAAATCGCAGGAAAGATGTAGGACTATAATCACCTAGGGCAGTGTGATGTGCGACGTTTTTGAGTTAATATTTAAAGTATGTAGAAAAAGTGTAGGAAATGACCGACGGTTTTCACACAGTTTTAAAAAATCGCAGGAAAGATGTAGGACTATAATCACCTAGGGCAGTGCGCTATCCGACGGTTTTGAGTTAATATTTCAATTAAGTAGCAAAAGTGTAGGACAAGGCAGCTGTCATAAAACCGTAGGACTAAAGTCAGGAATCCGTAGGAAGCAAGGCAGGAAGGCAATTAATGGCGGGAGGGTTAAATTTTTCGTTTCCTACGCTTTTGATGCATTTTCTAATTTTCATAAGAAAACTGTAGGAAAATTTGCAATGTTTTTCCTACACTTTTGAAAAGTGCAGGAAAATCGTAGGACAAATAGGTAGGTTAATCGCCGCATCTTTCCTTTAAATTCGTGGGAGTTCTCCAGTTCTCACCACTTCATTCCCTCTATTCTGCGATGCCCTCTTCAAAACCCATTCCCAAACTCCCCTCCAGAGCTACTTCAACTAGGTATTTTTTATGTTTAAGCAATTTTTTCATATATAATTAATGTTTGTTATTATATATAGTTGTTTACATAATGCATGTATTGCATGTTATATTTTTCAAAGCCAATTTTTATATTATATGTTTTAAGTAATTTTATATATGGTGTTAGTAATATGTATGTGGTTAGTTAGAAATAATTTTTAGTGTAATAATGGTAAGTTCTATTTGTACAAAAGCATGTTAATATACATGTGGTTAATATAAAAAACTGTTACGTCAATAATGTTAGAGTAATATTGTTGTGTTACTGCACAAATGGTATTGAAATGATGGCAATTTAAAAATTAATGAGTTTACTGAAATAATGAAATTTAATAAGTAAATGTTAGTGTAGTAATGGTCATTTATAATTAAAAGGCTGTGACGTAATGGTAATTTAGTATAACATATATATGTAGTAAATGATTTTGCAATAATTAAAAAAATTAAAAATGTGTTAAACTTTAATTTTAGGATGGTTCGCCATAGATAGTTAGGCTCGGGCAAAGGCCCGGCCAAGGACTTACATGACCCGCGACGCAGTCGAGGTCCACGATAGCCTGCTATAACACGTACACAAGTGTCATAGATTGAGACTCAGACCCAGGTGCCAGAGACCCTGTTGCCACAGACCCAGGCTCAGACCCCGGTGGCATAGACCTAGCCACAGACCCAGGTGCCATATACTCTAGTGCCTAGACCGTATGTGCCCCAGACATTTGGCGCATCGAGCTCCGCATTTCAACAGTTTTGAGACACGCAGACTGATGCGTATTACCCAGATATGAGCGGAATATCCGGGTCATCTCCTTACCAGCATACAGGGATCGGCCATCCCACATGGGAGCTCAATCCTAATTCATTCCTTGATCCAGATGGGATTGGTATATCCACTCATCTACCTGGCCTACACCTGAGTCAGCATTAGCAACAGTAGCCACCTCAGCAGCACCTAGCCACTGGCGGCCCAGCCGTCGCACATGACGCGCAGCCAGCTGATGGGGCCCCACTCCCTAGAGGGCGAGGCCTGCGGGTAGTTGACTTACCACCACCTCCACCTCCGCAGGACCGTCCGATGATCGTCCCTCGAGAGTAAGTGTTACTGACTCCTACAAAATTAATTGTGATATAATTATACGTTGTTCTTAGTTACATCACTTTATATATATATCTTACTATAATCATCATTTGTTACAGCTTACTCACTGATGACTCCGTTCGTTCCACCGTAGCCTCTATTCATGTGAGGTTGTGGGACGAAAGTTGTATAGCTTGGTCACATGCATCTCGAGCTGCACGAGAGGAGCACGTCACCAAGTTAGAGGTAATTGGTTGCTATACATTTTTAAACAATAGTTTGTATATGGACTAATTCATAATTTTTTTTCTTTTTTGTGAAATTGCAGAACTACTATAGATGGGACCCCAGAGACTTCGGCCCCATCCACCGAATTGTGTTCGACTACTGTTCGCGGTCCGTGCGAAACCGCGTTTATCATTGGAGGTCCATCATGATTCAGAAGATCCCTGACTTCTTCGCCAACCCTGACTACAATTTACTGCGGCCACATGTTCCATCCTGCTACAGTCAGCAGGTATGGAATCAGTTGTGTGACCAGTGGGAGCAGGAGAGATGGAAGAAGCTATCGGAGGTTGGCTCCCATGCCAAGCTTATAGCGGATAGCTCAGGCCTTGTTCTGAAGCACACAATGGGCTCAATCCCAGGTGAGATGCACTGGGATCGTATGGTACCAACTTCTTCCTTCCATACATTATAATTTTTTTGATGATTTATTAATTACTTAAAATTTTAATGATATCTAAAATTGTGCAGACAAAAGCCCGAGATGGAGTTGAGCCATCATTTGATAAGTGGTGGTCTCACACTCATAGACGGAAAAAGACCGGTCAGCCCATCGATCCGATTTCACAGCAGCTGCAGGTAATAAATGTTCGTTTACCACTACTAACAATGTTTTAAAAATATAATATTTGTCTTACTAACTCTAATTTCTTTTTCTTATAGGATGGATATGTCTAGCAGATTCAAGAAAAATACCAGAATCCGGATGACCGCCTGCAGTTCGATGTAGAGGTATGGAGTGAGGTACAAGTGTTAGTCTTGTGCCCAAAAGCCAGTCATGAGATGATTGTATTTTTGCACATTGAGTCATGATATTTTATTAAGGCATTAATCCAGCAATTATGTTTGTTGTTTTGTTCCTGCGTAACTTAACAAACATAATTGTAACCCTAGAATAATGATATTCTTAAAAGTCCCTGGTCTAGTATTATTGTGGAGCGGGTTGTAATAATACATAACGACTAGCATATGTGGAGACTAATATGAGATATGTAGTCTACATATGGGTACAAGTTGGAGAACTTGTGTACTGGACCGACCCACCATGAGAACACTACATGGATCGTTATATGAGTGTCATAAGTGATTCTCATAGTGATCATGGTATATGTAGTCCTTCGACCTAAGATCATCAAGGTTCCCTACATGTGAGTCACATACTTTGATACTTTCCTTTGTTGCTCGTAACTGAGTGAACTTGAAGGAGGTCATTGGGTATGTCACATATCATGCGGAGGGATTTGTATGATCAAGATGGGATTTGTCCCTCCTATGTAACGGGAGCGATATCTTCGGGCCCCTTGATAGAGTGAGACTTAAAAAAATGCATGGCCATGCTCGGATGAGTTGATATACGATATCAATGTCATCAGTTTAAGTTAGTCTACTCGGTAATCAAGAAACCAAAGATTGGGCTATACGAGAGTGACACATTCCATGTCTCGTGCTTAGTCTTGATATCTTGGACAAAGGGACAATGGCATATATCGGTGATGATCATAAAGGTATAGTCGAATCATCGACAATCTTGTCACTTGGGTAGCAATGATGTGTTGCTAGACACCGCTCATTGCTTATGATCATAAATGTGATTTATGATCATTGCCAACGTGATAAGAGCCTATTGGGTCGCACACATAGAGCATTTTGGATCATTAGAGTGCATGGGCTAATTATTTGGGTTATGGTTTCACTTTAATTTCGTATTAATAATGGGCCCAAAAGTTGAGCCATTATTAAGCCCGAAATTAAATCCTAATTGGATTAGGGCTTTGAAACCCATTAGGCCTGGAAGTTGAGTCTCACTATAAATACAACTTTTAAGTGAGAAATTCGCAGGTCTCCTTGCCCTAGCCTCCAAAAAGGACAGCCGCACTCTTCTCTTGCAATTCCTTGGAGGACGCAAGCTAGCACTGTGAGCGCAAGAGAAACGCATCTACCGGGACGTGGTGGAAGCGTGGTGATCCCAAGAGGCTCGTGTGGATACCATAGAGAGCCTGAACACGTCAACTGTTCAGGTTTTGTGATTCGACTCTACAGTTGAGTGAGAGATCTCAATCGAAAATTAGGTATGAAAATTTTCGAACATCCGGTTTACCCCGTTTCACTTGGATCCTGGAGGGTTTCGGTTAAATTCCGCTGCGCTGTTTGGCTCCCGAAACCCAACAACAAGGCCCACCAAAAAAAGGCTGACTATCGGGTGTTCCACTCTGACTCGCTAATCCCCAGACTTTTGGACCAAATCGGGTATTTTTCATTTGTATTTAACTTAATTAATTATTTTTATCATTTTTACAATGCTAATTGCTACTTATAAAATTTTTTAGGCTCCACGTGCTAATTCTGCTGAAATTGCTCAATTGAGGGCTGAGGACACCCAGCTACGGAGTGATTTTACCGGTTACAGGCAGACGTTCGCACTCAGGTCCAACGAGAGATCGAGGCTGCAATGAGTGCCATGCTTAACAGGTTGATCCAACAGGGGATTATACCTGCATCGGCGCTCTCAGACGACCTACAGACCGGATCCTCAATTCAGCATCATGACGACGATCATAACTAGTGAGATGGCAATGATCATCCCGGCATTGCATCCCATTGATTTTATATTGGACCTTTAGTTATTTGTAATTAACTTTTTTCTGTCAAATTTGATTACTTTTATGTATAGTGAACTATTGACTACTTTGATCAATTGTTATATAATATATATATATATATAATGCAATAAAATATGTTTTTAATTTGTGTATAAATTAATTTACTAAATCTTTAACTTGTCACAAAATCTTAGGAACAATATTAATGTCAGAAAACCGTAGGAGGTAGTGGAGTCACAAAACCGTAGGACAAGTGGCGTCACAAAACCGTAGGAAATACTTTTGTCAGAAAAGTGTAGAAGTTAATGCATCTCAAAACTATCGGATAAGCTGGGGTCCATGACCATCATAAAAAGTGTAGGACCATTTTACGCTCATCCGACGGTTTTTATTTCCAACACTACTTTTTCCTATGGTTTTGTCCGACGATTTTAATTATAGGAAATGACCATTTCATACGGTTTCCCTACATTTTTTCTGCCTCAAATGCCTTGTTTTCTTGTAATGATACCTATACCTATAAGTGAGCGGCCTGAAGCTCCACCTCAATGCTAGAATCCTGCATATGCTAGAAATTGTCCAGCCATCTATGATGAATATTGCATAACAATCTGGAATGCAACTTATGGATATTCCGACAGCAGCAATCCTAACTAGGTTTGCAACTGCTGCATGGACGAAAAGTAAATAAATCGAAACTGAGATAGTTATGATCCGTCACAGTTACAAGTGCATGACAGTCATTAAATCACGTTTACTCCATGCTATTCGATGATGTTCATGTGTCGATGGCTGTAGTGGCGTAGCTACCTTATGCTAGGGGTGGCTGTTGCCCCCCCAAGAATTTTGGAAAAACGTAAATATAGGGTAGTAATTTGGTGATTTTGTCAAAAGTTAAGGACTGAGTGTGTATTTTGCCCCCCAAATATTATGGAAAAATATAAAGATGGGGGGCAATGAGACACACATCAAAAGTTAAGGGCTGAGCATGCATTTTACCCCCGCCCCCCAAGTCTGAAATCCTGTATCCGCCACTGGATGGCTGTCACGGACAGTGACTGGGTGCTAAATAAATCCATCATCTATCATGTATGTATGTCATTTCTTCTTCTCCAGGCATTCTACTCTACATCCGTATTTCTCTCTCCACCTTTTTTTGGGCAATGAGAAATTTAATAAAATAAATAAAAACAATCAAGATAAAACCACAAAGAACAAATAAGATTTGAGTCCAAAACCTTAGAATAGAACCCAAACAAAAATAAAGTCCAAGCCCATAAACATAGTTCAAAGACTTTGGAGGCTCTCTAACATGGAGGGAAACAAAAAATTGACCGGTTCTCAAGAAAATGTGTATATCTAAGAATGTGTGTTGTTCCTATAAAACTAATAAAGTGGAAGAAATATTCACTTATACCAGTTTATGTTGCATATATATGAAGCTAGTTCATTCATCATTCAAGAAAGAAAACCGGACCCGTCTCAGCCAGTTAGTTTGGTTCGACTGGCCTTTCAAGATTTGGGAACTCCATGTGACTAGACATTATCGTGCTTGCTTAGGGCGGCACCGCAGAAGGCAAACCTTCATCACTTTCATAAGATCGAGTAACCATGAAGCCCTTGAGACCATTCAGTGAAATCTAGAAGCATCCCAACATCCACGCTAGTGAACCTTTACACAACGCGAGGATTAAGGATGGTGCAAAAAGGATTGATCGTCGTCAGGCACCGGTAAGCTGCAAATGACTAAAAGGGCTTTGCGATGCCCGGATTGAGGTCCACACCTAGGGAGGAAACAAGGAAGCCACTTGTGAAGGAGGGGAAATAGTTGCTGAAGAAGGAAACAAGACTAGAAATTTTATTTATTTTGCTACTTACCAATGTTGGAAAAATTGGAGCAAGATTCAAGAATAAAAGACATATTGGCTAAAAAATTGCAGTCTTATTCATCGAAACTTGTTTTTCTTGTAGGAAGTACAGGTTGCTACTAAGTAGAATTCTCATGAGCCAGAAATACTCAACAACTAAATAACTGAAACGACTAGAAGATAACAAAAGATCTCAACAAATCTAACAGTTAAGAGAATTTTCAATTATGCTTTCAACACTCCCCTTTCATTCAAAATGCATGACTCTAGACTATAACTTGAACATGTTGTGTTTTGCCTGAGGAAGGGATTTTGTCAACAAGTCAGCTACTTGTTCATCTGTTCTACAGAACTTTAATATGATTTCTTAATTTGCTACCAACTCTCGTATAAAATGATGTTTAATTGCAATGTGTTTTGTCCTTTTATGAAATACTGGATTTTTTGTCATTAATAATACTAACCAACTGTCACAAAATACTTCTGTTGGGTCCTCCTGCTTTTGGTTAAGATCTTCTAGCATTCTTCGTAACCAAATGGCTTGACATGCATATGCAATTTTAGCTACGTACTCCGCCTCTTTGGAGGTTAATGCTAATGCTGACTATTTCTTTGAAGTCCATGAGATGGCTTCTGAACCATGTATAAAGCAGTTCCTGGTTATGCTTTTCTTATAATCCACAGGCCCTGCCCAATCTCTGTCTGTAAATCTTACTAATTTGATATCAGCAACTTGATGATACCATATTCGAAAGTCCCTTGCTCTAGTGATATACTGTAGGATTTTTTTTACTGCTCCAACATGTTGCCTAGTTGGTTCATGCATGAATCTCGATACAACTCCAATTGTGAATGTGATATCTGGTCTTGTATGCGACAAATATATCAAACTACCAACCAGGCTTCTGAACAAGCTTGCTTCTGCCATTTCTGTTCCATCATCTGCTTTCAGTGTTTCATTCATGTTCATAGGAGTAGCTATCACTTTGCAATTCAACATCTTGAATTTTTTTAGAAGATCAGTAGCATATTTCTTCTAAGACACGAATATTGCACCTGTAACTTGTTTAATCTCCAGACAAAGAAAATAATATAGATCACCCAAATCCAACAACTCAAAATTCTCATCATGGAAGCTTTGAACTCTAACACAAGATAAGTTGAGGAACCAGTATAAATTATGTCATCAACATATAGATTTAATATGACAAAGTCAGTTATACCTTGTTCCTTTAAATAGAGTGTTAGCTTATTTTTACTCCTTTTTAAAACCATGTTGCTAAAAGAACTGGTCAATTTTGCTATACCATGCTCGAGGAGCCTGTTTCAAACCATAAAGAGACTTTCTTAGCTTATACACTTTGTGTTCTTTTCCAGCAACTTCAAAGCCTTGTGGTAGAGAGACACATACTTCTTCCTATAGCTCCCCATTTAAAAAGGTGGATTTAACGTCAAACTAATATACACGCCAATTCTGTTGAGCTACCAAGGCAAGAATGACTTGTATTGTCTTAAACTGAGCCTCATAGGAGAAGTTTTCTTCAAAATATACTTCTTGCTACTGTTAAAAGCCTCTGGTAACTAATCTCACCTTATGCCTTTTTATGCTTCCATCTATATGATATTTAATCTTAGAAATCCTCTTCAATTTGATGACATGCTTTCCTTTAGGCAACTCCACTAGTTTTCTGGTCTTATTTTTTTGAATTGCCTTAAGTTTTTCCAACATTGTGCTTTGCCATTCTTTTTTATCCATTGCTTCTTCCACATGTGACGGTTCTTTTGTAAATAATGCATGTGTCATTGCATAAATGTCAGTCAATGATTTTAGCCTTCTAGGATTCGTCTTAAGTAAAGATTCTTCAAAAGTTAGAGTACTACTACTTGCTGGTGATGATGTCTGAGAACTTTCAGGTGTAGACCCACCATCATCTTCTTCTAGTACATCCTCATTTTTAGTTTGCAGTTGAGTATTCAGATTTGTTGTTTCATCAACCCAAGCCCACTGAGTTTATTAACAAAAACCATATTCCTGCTAATAATCGCTTTTCCACTTGTAGGGTTATAAACACAGTAAACATTGGAATGTGTACAATAACTGATGAATATATGCTTTTGTAATTTTTCATCAAGCTTGTGTCTTTTTTATGTTGTCATTGCAAACTAAATGCAACCAAATATTCTTAGATGACTTACCTTAACTTTTGTACCACATCATGCTTCGAATGGGGTTTGATTCCATACTACTTTTGTTGGAGAAATGTTAAGTAGATAAATTTTTTTTGCTACAACTTCAGCCCAGAATGAGCCTGGTAATTCTTTAGCTTTAAGTGTACATTTTTCCATTTCAGCTACAATTTGATTTTTTTGCTCAGCTACTCCATGTTGCTCAAGCGTGTATGGAGCTATCAATTCCCTCATAATGCCATGCTCATCATAGAAATGGCTAAATTCTTATGACAGAAACTTGCCACCTCTACCGACATGTTGAACCTTCATGCTCTCCCCACTTTGCTTTCCACCAAAGCTTTGAACTTTCTAAAGTTCTCATAGGCTTCTGACTTGAGTTTTAGGAAATTGACCCAACTCATTCGACTACAATCATCTGTAAATAACAAAAAAAAATTACTTCCAACAAAATATTCCATCTTCATAAGGCCACACAAGTCAGCATGTACTAATACAATATTAGTTTGAGCTATTTTAGACTTTCCTACCGGAAACGACCTCTTAGGCTATTTTCCATAAACATAGCCTTCATATATATTTTCTAGAGATTTGATGTTGGGAAGTTGATGAAGCATTTCTTTATTACTTAGTAGTTGTAAGCCTTTGATGTTTAAATGTGCATACCTTCAGTGCCATAGCTACATTTCATTTTTTCCAGCTGTCATCAAAGCACTTTTTCCACCACCAGCTAATTCAAGTGGAAACATACCATTAGCTGACATATGAACATCCACGACAATCACATCTTTGCTTTTATCTTTGACAACACACGCTCCATCATTAAAAAACACCATTTATCCATTCTCCACAAGCTATCCAACATTAAGTAGATTGTGAGCCAAACTTAGAGCAAAAAAAGCATCTTTTATCAGTTCCAAACTCAGAGCAAAAAAAGCATCTTTTATCAGTTTTTCCTTACCATGGCTGACTTTAATTGCCATAGTACCTTTTCCTTCCACTTGTATTTTTTTGTCATCACCAAGTCTAACATGCACCTTCTTTAACACATCCAACTCTTTGGACATCGACTTCACCCCGGTCATGTGATTTGAGCATGCACTATTAAGAAACCACACATCCTTCTGTTCCACAAATGACTTTTCATAAGTCATGAATAGATAGTCCTCCTGCTCCTCATCCTCTTCAGCATATTTTGCCTGCCCTTGTTTTGTCCAACAATCATCTTTACTATGCCCAAACTTCCTGCAATAAGTATACTAAATTGAGCTTTTTTGGCCTCAACCTTAGCCATGAAAGCCACATTAGCTTCTTCCATACTTCTTTGATTAAGGAATTCCTGCTGCCCCTTGACCTGAAAGACTCTTTCCTCTTATCTAATTGTTGCCCTCTTATTCTTGCTTCATGTGGTTGCAAAAAACCCATTAGTTTTTCAAACATATATATATATATATATATAGAAAAATTTATTGACTCTTCTATGACTGCAGCTACATGGTCAAACTTAGGTGTGAGACTCCTCAACACTTTTGCAATAACTATTTCATCATCAAATTTGTCACTGTATGACCTCATTTGGCTAACTATTGTAGAGACTCTAGCCAAATATTCTTACAATATTTCATTGTTCTTCATCCACAACATTTCAAAATTGCGTCGAAGAGACTGAAGTTTGACAATGATTACTTTTGATGAACCTTGGTATTCTGTTTTGAGTATTGATCGTGCCATTTTTGTTGTGTTTACTATAGTAATTCTTAAAAATATTGTTTCGTGCATAGCTTGCTGGATGAACAATAGTGCTTTAGAGTCTTGTTATACATTTTCTTTATGCCTACTATCATCGCTGGATTGTGCATATCCATTTTCAACAAAGTCCCATAAATCTTGAGACTTGAATAACGTCTTTATCTTGATACTACAGAACTCATAGGAATCACCTCTGAAAATTGGGATTTGGGGCTAATTAACATTAACGCTGTTGTCATTCATCACCATTATATTTTCTTAAAATGACCAAAATTCTAAAGGAACCTTGCTATGATACCAGAATTTTGGAAAAATTAGAGCAAGATTTAACAATAGAAGACAAGTTGGCTAAAAAATTGCACTCTTCTTATCAAAACTTGTCCTTCTTATAGGAAATATAGGTTGCCACAAAGTAAAATTCTCATAACCTAAAAATACTCAACAGCTAAATAATTGTAACGACTAGAAGATAATAGAATATCTCAACAAATCTAGCAATTAAGAGAATTCTGCATCATGCTTTCAATAACCAAATCTTGCAAGTTTGGCAAATTCTTTTCCTCGCGTCTTGGTCTCAGCAGAAAACATAGAAACAAAGACGGACATTGCTGCCACTGACAGATATCCTCCACCACCTGAGGCTTCGCCGCCACCAACCATGACTCAGATGGTGAAGATGGTTAGAGATTGAAAGGTAACAACACGCGGATATAGGAGAACACGGAGGAATAGGATAGAGATGGAACTCTTGACCAGTGTTGACCAAACAATTCCAGTTTCTAGCATATTTAATTGCTAATTAAGTTCCTCTTCTATTTTCCTTTAGTCTATCTTTAATTTTTCTTCTTCTCATTTATATTCTTTCACGTTCTTTTAATTTGTTTTAGTTCTTCTCTTATGTCTGTTGGCTATCATTTTTTTTCGTCTTCTTCTTGGTTGTCTTTAGCTTTGGTATTTTATGTTTGTGTTTTTGTCCTTGTTAAATAGTTTTTTCTGTTAGCATTTGTTGTTTTTCTTTGGTATTATCTCGCTATTATCCTCTTTCGCTTAGAACTTTCTACACTACCGCAGCAGCAAGTTACCGCAACACAAGAATGACAAAAAAAATGAAAAAGAGTGAGAAAGAAGGAAAGCAACCGGTTTACCTGGAGAATAAGTAGGAGAAATAGACAAATCTTGTTTCTTCTTTGAAGGCATTTTCTTTTTTCTTCTTGGTTTCTTTCTTCTTGAAGATATTTTCCCTTCCATTTTCCTTCTTTATTTCTTACCACTATTGAATACTTTTCCGCCCGTTGATCATAATGGGCTTCATTATTCTTTGATTTTTTTTCTTTTTTATTTTATCTATAATTTTTTGACGTAAAATGGGTAGGGGAAGGAAGGTTATAAGCAGCACAGGAAGTTGTCTAAGAATTTATTCCAGAAAAGTGATATCATAGGTGAAAAAAGTGATAACATGGGGGGAAAAACATTTTATGGAGGAAAAAAAAGTTGAGGGGATAAGGAAAAGTGTCAAACGATTGAATTGTTGGCAAAGTAACACTTTCAGTCCTGAAAATTTTATTGTTTTACCAAATTAGTCCTAAAGCTTATCTATTTTCTAATCAAGCCCTAGTTCTCCTAAAACATATAGTATGTTAGTCATAAAATGAACTAGTTCACGAAAGTGTTTCAACTGGCAAAAAAATGCTGGAGGAGTCACAAAAATGATAGATTGTGGTTAACATTTAGGCCCCTAAATGTAAACAACAAACCCCCTGATTGTGAACCATATATCGCTACCTGCGAACCATAAGCTTAGTAGTTAACAATTAGATGGTTTGCAATTCACGTTGAGACCCCTGAATGTGAACCATAAACCCGTTGATTGTGAACCATATACTCCCTGTGAGTGAACCATAATTTAGTGGTTCACAATTAGGGGGTATGCAGTTCACAATCAGAGGGGTTGCAATTCACATTTAGGCCACTGAATGTGAACCACCTGCCCCCCCCCCCAAATTGTGAACTACAAACTTAATGGTTCAGAATTAGGTGGACTACAGTTCACATTTAAGGCCTTGATTGTGAACCACATGCACTTGGCTTGTAAACCGTAGACTTAGTGGTTCAAAATGAGGAGGTCTATGGTTCACATTTAGGCCCTTACTTGTGAACCACCTACCCCCTAATCGTGAACCACAAAATTTGTTGCTCAAGTCTACGGTTCACAGTGAAGGGATTTATGTTCGCAACTAAAGGGTTTGTGGTTCACATTCAAGCCCTGACTATGAAACACTAGCCCCTTGATAAGTTTTAGGGCCAATCTAAAAAATACTAAAAGTTTTAGGACTAAAAGTGTTCTTTCCCCCATAAATGGATGGTGGCCAACCATTTTGATGCTTTTACCTTCACCTCGTCGCTTTTAATATCACCCAAATGTGTTTGCTCTTCCTTAAACTTTTTTTCAACCATGATTTTCACTTTTTATTTTATGAAAATGCTTTTTTGGAGAAATAATTTTCTTCGGCAACTCTCGACTGTCATTAAACCCAAGTAGAAATTTTTTCTTCCACCTTCCGGGCATGTCCTTCTTTCTCCCCTCTACTTACTCTTCTGATGCTCCAGGACATCATCTATATATGACATGTTGGCCTTTAGAAGTGCTTGGCTTGAGTTGTATCTACAACAAAGAGGGAGGCTCCCCAGAGTATTACCGGGAAAGGAACCTCTGACGCCTAAGTCAAGATGTGGAAAATGAGTATGAAAGCAGTAAGTAAGAAAGTGTATGTTTAGGTCATATTACCTAGGGCTCTCCTCTGGGTATATAGATGACGGTTGTGAAGAGAGTCGTTTGGCCCTAGCAAGGGAAATTTGGACACATGGACAGCTGGATTTAGAAGGCTTCGGTTTGTGCCTCAAGAAGTGTGTCTCCATCTGACCTAAAGCTAGCAAGCAGTTATGCTCAGTCACCGCATCAGGGGGTGTGTGGATGGTCTCTGTCAATGGTTTTAGAGTACATCGTGTTTGGCACTTTCTACCGATGTCCCGTCCGGATCTTATCTAGCTCGGGTGTCTCTTTTGTTTATCCTAAGGTGGTAAGCTACTTTCCCAAGGGTAGTGGTTCAGTAAACTGCGGTTGATGGTTAGACCCTTTTTTGTCTGAAGACCCAATAGGCGATAGCTCTTCGGCTATCATATGCCCTCCTTCGATAGAGGCAAGAATGTGTTTTTAGCTTAATCAGTCCGAATATTGCTAAGTGAATGTCTATCTTAGGGTTTTTTCCCCATGACTGGAGTATCTGATTCCCACCAAAATTTTCAATTTTGGAGGTGAATAGATTTACTTTCTCGATCCTTATGTTACAAATTTGACAACTAAGGAGGTGTGCCCTTGATTTACATATTAATTAACACGAGTCACCATTTGATTGGCTACCTTTTGCATCGGTTAAACTAGTTATCTCTATTCGATAGAAGGTGGTCATTATGGCATTTTTTTCGTTTGCCTTCCATGGGCTATATATCCCCTTATTTGAAGTAGAAGTTCCTTACTTCCTGTTCTGCTCTCTATTCATTTCCTATCTCTTGCTAAATTCCTTTCTCTTTTTATGATGGTTCTTTGCGATTGAGTGATTTCTGGCAACCTTTAGTGGCAATACTTCAACTTCTTCAGAATACATTCAAGTGGGTGACTTGTCTAAAGTTACTTTTTCTCTCATTTTCTTTATTTTCCTTGGCCTGAAGTAGAGCTTTAAGATTATAAAGTAGGACATGTGAAGAGCCAAAGTGTTGAGGTTAGTATCACGAAAAAGATTTGGAGCTCGTTGAATGCTTATCTTAGTTGTGCTACTTTGGAGAAATTGGAGAAGTGGTGGTCAAAGTTCTTCCATCCATTGTATGTTAGGGTTGGGGTTCCTAAGTGGGGTGAGCTAAGTTATCATCCTCGTGAAGGGAAAGTCACCATTTTTAGATCTTAACTAAAAACAGGTCTTCGTTATCCCCCCCTGAAGATGGTCTCTGATTTTTGTAAGTTTCATGGTATAGCCATTAACCAATTACCTTCGAAGTCCTATTTTTACTTCAACGCTTTCTTGTGCATGTGCGGGGTTTTCAAGGTAGTCATTCCCCCACATTATCTTCTTCATGCAATAATACAAACTTCATCCCATTTAGAAGGGCTCCTTCTATTTTCTGCTACCTTGGGGCACTAATAGCAAAAGGTACACTTTTACCTTTTCCACCAAGGATAGTTGGCAAGGCTGGCAAAAAAAATACTTCTTCATGGAAGTGCTAAAGAAGTGGATAAACTTGCCGACAAAGTGGGCTTATGGGACTTTAGTTGTCGATGTTGCGGATCCGTTGAAACTCTTGACTGAAAAGGTTGAGTCCCAGTTCGAGGATTTCAATAGTTGTGTTTGGAAAGTGGCCAATTGGGATAAAGAACCACCTTTACACTAGCAGTACCCTTTTCACTTTCGATAAAACCTTATGACCGAAGAGGTTTTTCAGGAATTAGGTATTATAAAAGAACACCTGACGGACCTCGGAATGCCTAAACCAGGCATAGATGGGAGGGAGTTAGTTGTGGTCAAGCTCCTTCGGAAGGGGTTCACCTATGATGCTTTTGTAGAAAGTAAGTTTATTTCTTTTTCCTTTTTGTTTAACCGCCTTATACTTACACTGATGTTTTTTCCCTTTCACAGAAATGGGTGATAGGTCTACTGATTTTTACACAAGTCTTTTCCTCGGCCAAGCCAAAAAGGGCAAGCAAGGGAAGAAGGGGAAGGGGAAGGAGAAGAAAGCCCCAAAGAGAAAGAAAAGATAGCCTTCGAGGGGGCCTTATCCAACAAAATCTGAGGAAGACTCTCTTCCTCTTCTTCCAGAAGATACTAAGGAGGTAGGTGACCGGGTTCCTGAATTCCCCATCCTATCCACCTTCATCAGCCCCAACTCAGCTGCTCAGATGTTCAAAACAACTCTTCCCATTTTTTTGGCCAAAAAAGTTAAAGTGCAAAGGTTAAAGAGGAAAGATGTCCCCACTGACGTGCTCGTGGTGAACGATTCTGAAGCCAGGGACCCGGAGGTTCCCTTACTAGGTTCCATCTTTGACTTTTCATTTATGAAATTTGGCTTTTTTGAAATTTTAAACTTTATAGATGAATGGTTAAGGACTAACGTGGTGACTGAACTTTGGTGAGATCTTGTAGAAGAAATGGCAGTGCCAGATTAAGTGGCCAATCATGAAAGGAAGCGCCAATTTCGTGATGCCAAGATTCCCATTAGCAAGATTCCAAAGGAGTCCTATTTGAAGTTTACTAAGGATATGGACTTGTTCACAAAAAACTGTCAAAAGATGGTTCCTTAGATGGCGAAGGGCATTATGACAAATGCGACCTTCCAATCTCTAACAGAATTATGTCTGAATGAGTAGATTTTAGCTACTTGGATAACCGAACACACTGCTCAGGTATATCCTTTCCCTTATACTTGGAAATATTTTAGCCATTTTCCAATCTGTGTACTTATCTTTTCATGCCTCTTCTCTGTAGCTACTTGCCTATGGAGGGTATTTCTGAGCTTGGTTTGCTAAGCAGATTTCAACTCTAGCCCAGATGAAGAGGAATCTGTCAAACGCCAAAGGTGCCTTGGCGACCTCCTGCTACAAATTCAGGGAGTTATACAAGATAGCTAAGGAAGAAGTAGCAGGAGTTCGATATGAGCTTGTCAAGGGGACCCAGATGTTGTTCAAGGATTATTCCACCAAGATGGGTGATCTAGGATCAAAGTTGGTGGAATAGACTTCAGCCATCGAGGCTATTTGAAAGGAGTGGGAGTCTTTATATACTGAGGTGGCTCAAACTCTTTCGAACAAAATGCAGCTCGTTACTAAGGTCAAGCTGCTGAAGAAGTCAAGGAAAAAAAAGAAGAAAGAGATGGAGGCCTTGGTTAAGCAAAAGCAGGATGCCGATGATATGACCAAGTGATCATTCCAAGATTGTTTTTGCTTGGCTCATCACCAAATTCTTGCTCTCTACTGAACCCAGACATTTCCTTCTTTTAGGCTTTTGACATGCTCGAAGCCCTTCCTCTCACTGGTCTTGGTGGGAGTTTTTGGGTCTCTCTCAGCAAATCTTGGATACCGCGGAATAGGTGGCCAACTCTTCTAAAAACTCTGCAGCAAAAGATGTTGAAGAGTAGATTTTTTTTTTGTGTAAGATGTGTGTATCCTTTTCTTTTATTAGTGAATTATCACATTCTTTCGATTTGGTTCTAAGTTATAGAAATTTTCTCCTTTGGTAAAGCAAATGGCGAAAACATGTATGCATGTTCCTCCTTTCAGAAAATTTCTAGTAGCACTAGTTGATCGAAATTTGTCCAAATGTTTTGAAATTCTTCAATCTATGAATGACAACATCACTTTGGAATATTCCTCACATCTTCACAGGATTCCCTAGGAATTTACTAAGTACAGTACTTCTTCAGGGAGTAGAAATTCAAGTGTTTTTTAACTCCTCCCCTTCAGCACTCCCGATCTTGAAGACTCCTTGCCAAGCTTCTTCAGTGACCAAATATGGTCCTTCCCATTTCGCACAAAATGCGCCATGAGATGGCCTTCGGGGTTCCAAGTCAGCCCTTCAGAGAACATGGTCTCCAACTTTGATTCCCTTCGGCTTAACCTTTAAATTTGTTGCGATAGTGGCTCTCTGCTAAGAAGCTCTTCTCCTGAGTTTGGCCATTTCCCTTTATTCTTCAATCATATTGAGTTTTGCTCTTAAGCAGAGGTCATTTTCCCCTTTATTGAACACTTGTATTCTTATAAAAGGATTTACTATTTCAATAGGGATCAAAACCTTTCTTCTGAGCACTAGAGAAAAAGGGGTTTTCCTAGTAGCTCTTCTTGGAGTTGTTCGGTAACTCCATTATACACTTGGTAATTCACCAAGCCACTTACCCTTAGCTTCACCAAGTCTTTTCTGCAAGCCATCCTTCAAAGTTCTGTTTGATACTTCTACTTGTTCGTTGTTTTAGGATGAGCTACCAGAGCAAAGTGCAATTTTATGTCAAGGTTGGTGGCGAACTCCTGAAATACTTTATTAATAAATTGGGTACCATTGTCCGTGACTATCAACCTCGAGCAGCCAAACTTGCATAGGATACTTTTCCAAATAAACTTTTGGATGTATTTGGCCGATATCGTTGCTAAGGGTGTTGCTTCGATCCATTTGGTGAAGTAATCTACTACAACAATGCAGTATTTGACCTCCTAGTGCATTGGGGAGAGGACCAATAAGATTGATTCCCCATACAGCGAAGGCACAGAAGTAACTGGCCAAGGTCACTACTTCAAAAACTGCTTTCTGAATAGGTGCAAGTGCTGGCACTTATGGCATTGCTTGACGAATTGTCGAGCGTCCTTCCTTTTAGGGGGCCAAAAGTATCCCTGTTGAAGTAATACTACGGCCAGAGCATCTGTCCCAATGTGGGATCCAGATATCCCCTCATGGACTTCCTTCAACACACCTTCTATGTCTTTTTCATCAACACATCTTTGCAAGGGATTAGAGTACCATTGCCTATATAATTCTTCTCTGATCAAGAAGTACCTTCCTGCCCTTTTCCATATCTTCACCACCTCTCAAGGGTCATCAGGCAAAGAGCCAACAAGTAAGTATTTTTTTATTGGATCTTTCCATCCCTCACCTATGGCTGTTATTAACATGAGGGCTATGCTCAGGGAATCAAGCACATCGATAGGCTGTTGGGATTTGGCTAATGTATCTACCTCCATATTTTCTCTCTGAGGTACCTTCTCAATTTGTATTTTCTCAAATTTTTTAATTAGCTTTTTGATTTGGTCAAAATATTTTGTTAACTTTGGTTCTTTGACCTCATACTCCCCATTCAATTGTCGAACTACCAACTGGGAATCACTCTGAGCCCTCAAAGATTTTACACCGACCTTCCTTGCCAGTTGTAACCCAGCTATAAGGGCTTTGTATTTGGCAATTTTTTTGGTGACTTGAAACTTCATATTCGACAATGTTGTTGGTGACTTAAAACCCAAATTTGATGGACTTTGTAGCTTCTATACCATCGGGACCTCATAGTATTATGTCAGTACCTTGGTGTTCTGACCCTGATACACCATCGACAAAAATGTCCATTCAAGTTCCTCATCTTCGGAGACCTCCAAGACTTTGGTGTTTTCAGATAGTTCGGCTAAAAATTCTGCTAGAGCCTAGGCCTTTATTGCTTTTCTTAGCTCATAAACAATGTCATACTCTCCAAGTTCTATATACTATTTCGATAATCGCCCCGAATGGTCTACCTTCTTTATGATATCTCGAAGGGACAAGCTACTCCTTACTATGATGGAGTGCCCTTGAAAGTATGGCCGAAGTCTTCTACTTGCCATGACTAAAGCGCAAATTGCCTTTTGTAATATTGGGTATCTAACCTCAGCCTCATTCAAGAACTTACTGACATAGTATACTGGCCATTGCTTTCCTCCTTCTTCCCTAACAAGGACTGAACTTACAGTTGTCTCACTAAAGGCAAGATAGAGTATGAGGGTTTCTCTTTCCTTGGGTTGCCTAAGTGTTGGTAGGTGGACCAAGTAACCCTTTAGCTCATCCCAAGCTTTCCGACATTCCTCATCCCAAGGGTGCTAATTGGCATTATCCCCAACATTGCTTTTGATGCCTTAGTAAATATTTTAAAGAAAGGTTGACATCGATCTCCATATTTGGATATGCATCTACTATATGACATTATTCTTCCAGTAAGCCTCTATATGCCTTTGATAGTTATGGGTGTTATGGATGCAAGTAAGGTCTTAATTTTTTCTGGATTCGTATCTATGTCTTTCTTGTATATCATGAAATCGAGGAACCTGCCAGCTGTTACTCCAAATATGCATTTCTCAGGATTAAGATGAATCCTGAATGTAAGCAGTTGCTGGAAGGTTTCTCATAGGTCATTAACACGGTTGCTTGTCAATTTGTTTTTAAATATCATGTCGTCAATGTATACTTCCATATTCCTCCCTATCTGGGAATCACAAACTCTATTCATCAACCTTTAGTATGTGGGACCTGTCTTCTTGGGGCCAAACGGCATTCCTATGTAGCAGAATGTTCTTACATCAGTTATGAATGCCATTTTTTCCTCATCTTGAGGGTTCATTCAAATCTAGTGATACTCGCTAAATGCGCTGAGAAAGGTTAACAATCCATATTCAGTAGTAGAATCCACAAGTCAATCAATCGAATGCAGGGAATATGAGTCTTTTGGATAGGCATCATTGACACTTCAAAAGTCAATGCACATACGGAGCTTGTCACTCTCTTTCTTGGTAGCAACGACAATGTTGCTGACATTCAAGATAATTTACTTCTTTTATTATCCCTGCCTCCAAGAGTCATTGAATTTCTTTTTTAACGAAGTCGTTTAGGGTTGGATTATGTTCGGATTTATTCTGGGCATGTCCTTCGGAGAGTAAGCAAATAAATCCTTCTCCATTAATAAAAGATATACAAGCCTATCTTTTTCTGCTTTGGCCAGATGTTTCCCTGTTCAGGTACTTCATCCATGAACTAGTTCCAGGTTCTCAGATTCTATCTTCTCATCATCGCACTTTTCCTCCCTTTATCTTTCTTCGGCAATCATGCCACCTTTTCCTGTGTCCTGGGCATAGATTTTGATAGGAGTTTGTCTTGCACTAATGAACATTTTCCTCACCTCAACCTAGTCAATGAATATTTCTACATCTCCCTCTTTTGTTTCGAAGGTAATTGTTAAGTATTTTACATCAGTCCTAAGGTGGAATTGCCTTGGGTTTGCCATCCAATGATGGCATTGTAGGATGAGTGGACATTTATGATCATGGTAAAGGCAAAGAGCTTTTCCCTTAAATTGACTGAGGTGCCTTTTAGCATCAATGAAAGGTTGATCCATCCTAAGACTAAAAGTTATGCGGCCCAACTCGAAATGTAGGTGAAGTCATCGGCTGGAGCTTGCTTTCAGGGATACCCAAGCTTGGCAGTAAATGATCAAATAGGAGATCGGCAATCGGTCCATCATCATAGAATACCTATTTGACATCCCAGTTTCCAATTCTAGCTGTGATCAGAAAAGGGTCATCGTGTGGAAATTTTACCACTGAACCATCCCTTTGGATGAGTTTGTTTATGGGATTGTCAAATTAAATCATGGCTATTTTTCTCACCTTCCTCTTTCTTTCAAACGAAGGGATACCAATAGTGATTATTTGTATGACCCCAATCGAAAGAGGTGGGTGCTTCCTAGGACTTTAGCTCGGATGACATATCTGGCCCCAACTCACCCCTACCCTATTACACTTATGAGGTTAATCAATTTTTCAAGTTTGATAGGGTGATTTAAAGCATGAAAACCAAGATACTTAACCCTCATTTTTCGTTGTTAACCAATTAAGTTACTACTTGAAATTCTAGTTTAAGAGGTTAACTTGCAAGTTTAACATGTTGATCTTATGAATGCATCCAACAAACCTTACCTTCCTGCCTATAGGGTACATATGGGGTGCATGTGGGTGGGTGTAAAGGTTCATGCATGGTAGGCTTATCTAGGTGTGCTAAGTTTGTGAAGGCACCCAAGTGGGCCTAACTCAGGGCCTACAGGGTGTAGATGGGGCATGCCTGGCTGCGCATAGGTGGGCGTGGGTGCTAGTGTCTGGTAGGCATGCCTAGTATGTTAGGGGCATAGGTGAGGCAGAGGGCACTACTGGGCGCTAAGGCACCCTGGGGGCTTACCGGGTGTGCTCTAGCGACATGTGAGTGCTAGTGCCCCGTGTGTGCCCTGATGTGCCCATGCTAGGATTGATCATTCGATTTATTCAGTTCAAACCAAACATAATTTTTTGATTTATTCGGTTTTTGGTTTTTTATGATTATAAACTAAATTAACAGAATTGAGCCTCTAAATAGAAGTAAAATCGAAATGAAATATTTGGTTCTACTCAATTGAAACCGAAATAACCAAAATAAAGGCACAACCAGAAGCAGTGGTGCACCTGTAATACAAAGAAACATAGGTGGCTTAAAAAACTATTTAGCAAGAAGTTGTGGTCTATTATGGGGTTTGTGATTTTTTACCCCAGAGGAAACACAGGCACAATGACTTGATTTTTCTTGTTCTTCCCTCAGATCCAAGTTCTGCAATAGACGGAAGGAAGATTAAAATTCTTAATCAAGTAGGAGTCTTCTTTATCGGTAGTGTTAGTGATGATGGAGATCTTATGGGTCAGTGCATCTTTGTTGGCAGTGCTAGAATAGAGTTGGGGTCGTTGTTTCCGGCGACAGCGACGGCCATCTGCCCATAAGAGAGAAAGGCTGAAGGGTGGCAGAAAGTAAAGGGTGAACATGGAGGTTATTAGAAGGTGAGAGCGGAGATGAGTGCAGGCCAAGGGCGGAGGTGAAGGCGAGGCCAGAGGACGGAAGTGACTTTTGGGCGGCGGGAAGTTTCTGTTTTTTACTTGTGATGTCTGAACCCCAATAGAAGCCATCAATATTTTATCTACCTTCCACTCAGCCCCTTATCCTTTTAAACATACCAATTGACCCATAAAATCCTCAAATATGGCATGAAAAAAATTCAGCTTTTTCGGTTACTGAAATAACTGACACATATAACCGAAATCGAACTGAAACCAATATTCTTTCCATTTGGTTTTAACTGAAATAGAACCAAAAAACCAAATTCACCAAACCAAATTTCTAAATTATTTTGATTTTACAGTTTTTTCGATTTTAACTGAATAATGATCAACCCTAGCCCATGCGGCTTACCTCAAGCCCTCCTGGGGTGCTTGCCAAACTTTGCCATACATTCAAACAAACGTACATATATACATTCTAAGCTTTACTAGTACAAACCATGCACACATTTTTAGCTCATTACACTTAATGCCTTAGGGGCTTACCTAAGCCCACTATGTACAATTAAGGTACATGCTATGTACTACTCTAAGTTCCTATGCCATATAAATATGCACATGCATTTATAAGTCCAAAATTTGGCATCCTAGTAACTATATGGCCAAAATTACATATAACAAAAGTTAGGCCATTACAATAGCATGCATGTTACACATTATGGGCTTAAACAGTCTCAATGCCCACTGTTACTTTAACTTCCATTTTTATATGACACTTAGGCTAGAGTTGTCTTATAAACCTTCTAGTTTTTACCCACACTAAGATGGATCCAAAAGTAGCTAGACCCACGGCAGCCATCAAAGCCTACAAATCCCTTCACAACCATTAGTTCATAATATGAACTTCTTAATTTATCTTTCATAAGCAAACAAACTCGAGCCATAACTCCTTATACATAAACATCTTAAAAAGCTTCCTTAGCCTCTACTCTTCCACTTATTTTCTTGCAATGGGAAAAAGAGGGCATGAGTACATAGATACTCAGTAAGACTTCAATACGGCACCTAGTGCCTACGCAATGTTCAAAACATTGTTTTAGATATAAACCTCTAATTCCTCATTCTAACCTGCAACCAAAGACAAAGAAGACATAAAAGAGACAAGGCATAACATAATACAAGATACATATATACACAATTTAAAGGTTAGCACACACAAACAATCAAAGAAGCATGCAAAACACACACACATACACACAGTTTCACTTAGACTTAGCATGCATTTCTTTCACTCAATTAAGCATTAGACCATTTTAATTTAAGTACAATTAACATAGAGCTCTTGGTAGATGAACAAGTTTGACCATACTTATCAAAAACCCTAATGCTTTCCATATGCAAACTAGCTAGCTTACCATTGCGCTTTAGCACATATAGCCCATTTTCATAGCTCTTAGGACCATTCAGCCATCGCCATCACCTAGCATCCTTCCCATCAAAATTGCAAAAAATGACCTTTATTTAAACCCTTACCCAGCTCAAAATTAGTAGCAAAGAGGCATGAACACTTTAACGAGGCCACAAGCACCACCATTAGCCTACCTGTAAGCCACCATGTTCGGTTTTGTGATCTTTTCTTCTCTTTGTGTTTCTAACTTATTTTTTTTGTTTTCTAGGATGCTTTGCACCAAATTTCTGAGGTTGGAAGCAGCATTCAATGGGCAAGAAGCTGCCTTTAGTCATATACAAGTCCAAGCGGTGGAGTTTCGGCCGAATTGGCCTTGACAGCATAGTTATTTTGACTAATTCTTGGCCTAACTCCTCATAAGCCATTTGAATCCTTTTGATTATTTTATCAAACTATTTAACTCTCTTGGTGGGGTGTTTTGAGCACCCACATTGCTTTTTAATTTATCCAATCAAGTCACCAAACTTTCATGTAAACTTGGAGTTACTTTAGGTGCACCCAAGAGCCTCCAAGTGCACCGTAGAATGCTCCTCCCTTTTCTTATGTGCTCTTCACCTTTCTTTGGCCTAGATTATAGCCCTCATGTTAATCTTAATCTTAATCATCAATTTCACATAATTCCTTCCAAGGCAATTGGCTTTAATGCCTCCATATTCACATGGGTGCACACAAAGGTATGCCCTAGAGCCACCCTTTGCCCCTCCCTAGTGTTCTCTTAGTGTTCTTGGCTTCTTTGCCATTTTTCCTTCAAATTTCAAATACTTATTCCAAAGACTACCTTAGTATTAGCTATGTTTGGTTCACAAATATGACACTTTCTTTCCTGTTCTACTTAAGTGCACTTAAGGCACCTCATGGGGCACTTGTTCTTTTTATGGATCTTTTCTTCATATCTATAACTTGTATCACTTTTATACATAACTCATGTACATTTTTTGCACATTATAATCACAGCCCATGACCTATACAAGTCATAGGCATGACACGATGTCTGTCAGCGTCATATTCTCCATCTTTGCCCTTTCTCTCTTCTCTTTTTCCCCTGGACTTAGGTGAGGAAATTCGCAGGTATCGCCGAAGTTACCCATGCTTGATCAAGGATTCAATGTACTTTCTTAATTGAAAGCAGTCTTTGGTGTCATGCCTATGATCTTTGTGAAATTGATAATACTTTTTCATATTCTTCTTATTATCCGAAGTCATGGGCTTCGGGTGTTGGATCGAGGTCTCTTGTCTTTCTAGGGTCATCAAAATATTAGTCCTTGTCATGTTTAAAGGAGTAAACACTAGTGGCCTCTTACTTAAAACTTTTCGAGGTATTCCCCCTTCTTTGTTTTGATATCGAGGTTAGGAATTTTGACCTTCAAGAGATTGATTGCCAAAATCTGGATCTCTAGGCAAAAGTCAAGGACATTGAGGACCTCATGATTGAATCTTTCAACATAGTCACAAATGGTTTCCCTATTTTTCTAGGCTATGTCGAACATCTAGATTGCCAGCTTTGCCATCAGCCTACTTCCAATGAACTACTGGGTGAATGCTGTGGATAGCTCATAGAATCCTATAATCGTTCTAGGTGCCAATGAGTTATACCATACAGTAGCAACCCTAGAGAATGTTACTTCAAAGCATTTGTAGAATATGGCGTCATCAGCTCAATGCAGCACTATACTCCTCTTATATTTGGTCAGATGAGCCTGTGGATCGCTTCGTCCATCGTAGCTTTCGAGGCAAGGCACCTGGAAGTCACTAGGCATAAGGGCTTCTACCACTACATGAACAAATAGAGACTCATCTCTGGTAAAGGTTTCAAACAACCTTGACCAAACAGGCTTTCAGGAGACTTGCTTCTCAACCTTATCCAGCCTCTCCAAGATCTTTTTCATTAAAATGGTAGTTCTGCCTTTTCCCTGTTGTTGGGAATAATATGGCAAGAGGGAAAAGTGTTTTCTTCTAGATGAATAACTTCGCTGATAAAGAAATAAAGTCTTTCCCTAAGGAGAGGGACTTCATTGCCATGAAACCCTTTGCTTTTTTGACCTTGACCTCACCATACTGCGCTCGCAAGATCACAAGCTCTCCGTCAAGGATTCCACATAAAGGCTCCTACTGGCCAAGCTCTAGTGAGGTGATATACAATCTCTCTCTAGGTGGGCTTTCGGGGAGGGTGTCCTTGCATATGAATAAGCTTGTGATCACCGTTGGTCAAGTTGTTGAGTCATTTCAGTAACAATGGAATGCTGAAAGTCACATATGAAACCCACAATGACTGTTAGAGGATGCTCATCTCCGAGGTAGTTGATTTACTGTTGCCTAAGGCTCAGGCCCGAACAAGGACTTAGAAACTCCATTATCCTTAGAATGCCAACTCTCCACAATAGCAACCTGGGATTGAGTTCCCAAAGACAGCGCCAAGTGATGCTCGAGGACATCCTCTATGTTTTACATGTTGGCCTCCAGAGGTGTTTAGCTTGAGTTGTATCTGCAGTAGAGTAGAACAAGGGTTAGGGTGCTCCCCGGAGTATGACCGAGGAAGGGACCTCCAATGTCCTAATCAGGAAGTGGAAGACGAGTATGAGAGCAATAAGTAAAAAAGTATATGTTTAGGTCATATTACCTAGCGTCCTCCTCTGGTTATATAAGGCGATTGTGGAGAAAGCCATTTGGCCCAAGCAAGAGAGATTGCGACCCATGGATAGCTAGATTTAGGAGGCCTTCGGTCTATACCTTAGAGAGGGCGTCTTCAGCTAGCCTAGGCTAGCAGGCGGTTACAATCAGTCACCACATTATAGGGCGTGTGGATGGTCTCTGTCAGTGGTTTCGGAGTACAACGTGTTTGGCACTTTCTACCGAGGTCTCTTCGGGATCTTACCAAGTTCGAGTGTCTCATTTATTTTTCCAAGGGTGGTAAGCTAATTTCCCAAGGGTGGTGGTTCAATAAACCAAGCATGATGGTCGGACCCTTTTTCATTTGAAGACCTCATAGGCAATAGCCCTTCAGCTATCATCCTCCTTCTTTGATTTTCTAAATTTCTTTCCTTTTCTTTTCCTATAATTTCTCATATGATTCATTAATGTTCAATAAATGCTCCATCTAAAATTCTTTTTGAACACTAAAATGCTTATCTTCCATCTAAAATACTTTTTTGCCAAATATAGACGCTTTTTAACCATGTCTACATGTTTCCCCTAGGTATAAAAACTCTTCACTCTTTTGGATTTTCAACTATTTGTTTGTCCACGTTATCAGTTTTGTTCACTTGTTCTTCGCATGTTGTTCGTCATTTTTCTCACTTTCAAAACCACAAAATTCATGTCATCAATAAGTGACTTAGTCAAATACAAAGTTGATTTAATTCCATGACAAGTGATTTGGCTTTGGAAAAAGCAATGATGTGTCTAAAAGAGCATTTTCATTTGTCATTCTTTTAATCTATTTTCCCCTAAATTCTCAAAAATAATTATATACTGATGGGATTAAAGTTGTATATTCTCCTTCATGTGTTGATATATATTAGAGGAACAAATTAATAACATCATAGAAAACTTAAACCCTTATAAACACTGTTAACCTTTTTCTATTACACCATCTACCCTTACTTGTATCTACTTTCACCAATAAATTTATTTACAACTAACACATTAACTCATTTCTTATCTTCAAATTGACTCACAGTCCTTACATTAACTTTCAATTTTTTTTCTTCCTTCCAACAATTTTTCATACTAATTGTGTTAATTTTAATTATTTAACAAACATTTCAAATAACATATGAAAAAAATGTTAATGAATTATTTAGTAAAATATCACTACAATTATTATTTATTTTCTATTTTCTACAATTTGTTTACGATTATATTCTTTATTTTATCTATTTTTGTTTGCCTCCATGATCATCCAAATGGCGATTGCTACATTACTACGACGTCCAAACTATGTCAGTATGTTACACCGTTCTAGGCATTGTTGGATTAGAAACTCAAATAACGTTACATCTTTAACCTGTTACCTATTGACCAAATATTGATGAGTGAGAAAAAAGATAAGGAAAGAAACAAACTACAAAATGAGAACATTTTAAGAGAGGCAGAAGCCAAGAAAAAAATCCATCATATTGACACTTAAAACTGAGGAACGGTTTCACGAGAGTCCAAATCTATTAGGAAAGGCAGTGAATCGCACAACGGACAGAGAACAAAGTTTATTGGTGGCCGGATAGCAGCATCATTGTTCTACTTGTTTGTGGTATAAGATGCAAGAAATCTGACAAAACAAAAGCAAGTCAGGCACAACAAATGCGTAACTATGGAAAGAAAAGTGGCAGTGAATGCGATGAAAATGATAACATAAAAAAATGCGATGAAAGAAAATAAAAAGCGATGGATAACCGGGTTGATTGTGAACCAGTGACACTAAAAGTTAACTGTTCACATTTAGATGCTTGATAGAGAAACAATGACCCCTTGAATGTAAACTAATAATAGTTCACATTCAGAAGGTCCCTGGCTCATATTCAGAGGTTTAATGGAGAACCAGTGGACCCCCTGAATGCAAACCAGTAAGTACTGGCAAACATTTAAGCCATCCCTACCTCATATTTAAGGGCCTGAAGGACAAATAGTGACCCCTCCTAAATGTGAACCGGTAAGTATTGGTTCACATTCAGGAGATCCCTAGGTAACATTCAAGGGCCTGAAGGAGAACCAGTGACCCTCCTGAATATGAACATTAAGAACATGTTCACATTTGGTGGGGTCCCTGGTTCATATTCAAGGACCTAAAGGAGAACGAGTGCCTCCTCTGAATGCGAACCTATAAACACTGATTCACATCCAAGGGGTCCTTGGTTCACATTCAAGAGCTTGAAGGATGACTAGTGACCCTCCTGAATGTGAACCGATAAATGTTGGTTCACATTTAGGGGGCCCTGGTTCACATTCAAGGGCCTGATGGAGAATGAGTGACCCCCATGAATGTGAACCGATAAGTACTAGTTCATATTAAGGGGGTCACTGGGTCACATTCAAAGAACTGAAGGAGAACCAATGACCCCTTTGAATGGGAACTAGTAAGTATTGGTTCACATTCAGGGTATCCCTGGCTCACATTCAGAGGCCTAAAGGAAAACTAGTGACCCCTATGAATTCGAACCATTAGGAACAAGTTCATAGTCAAGGGGTCCCTGATTCATATTTAGGGGCCTGAAGGAAAACTAGTGAGCCCCTGAATGTAAACCAGTAAGTACTGGTTCATTTGAGTGGTCTCTAGTTCACATTCAGATGCTTGCAAAAAAACCAATGATTCAACTGAAAATGAGCCAGTAAGTACTGGCTCACACTCTGGGGCTCCTTGGTTCCCATTCAGGCATGGTTTTAAATCTCGTACCGAATGCTGTACCATTCTTTTAATAGTACAGTATAGTACTGGCACCGTATCTTGATGTTTCAAATGTACCGGTTATATATTCTATATATTATATATACATATGAACATATATAACATAACAGCCATTGAAAGTATGTAGATTTAAAGTGCATATGATATGTATCTAGATTTTTTCAACATAAATATATATTTATAAAATAAAAAAATATAACTTTAAGGGGCATAGAAAAAATAAAAATATAAAATTATTTCAAATATAAAAAAAATTGTTACACAAGCATTCAATTAAGCATAATAATTATATATTTTGCTTAAAATATATAAAACTAAAAATAGAAAAAAGGTTCATTTTTCTATCTCGTTTTATTTTCACCATCTCGTACCGCTTTTTGGGTAGCACGGCCGGTACGAGATAGTATCGGCCGGTATGGTACGAGACTCAACACCATGCATTTAGGGGCTTGACTAAGAACCAGTGACCCTTTGATTTTGAATCGGTAAGTCTTGGTTCATATTCAGGAGGTCCCTGGTTTGCATTTAAAGGTCTAAAAAAGAACCAATGACCCCCATGAATGTGAATCGGTAAGTCCTAGCTTATATTTAGGGGCCCCTTCGTTTACTTTCAGGAGCCTAATCGAGAATTAGTCATGGCCCTGAATGTGAACCGGTAAGTATTGGCTCACATTCAGAGGGTCCCTAGATTACATTCAAGAGCATGAAGGAGAACCAGTGCACTTGAATATGAACTGGTAAGTATTGGTTCATATTTAATGGGTTCCTGGTTCACATTCGGGGGCCTGAAGGAGAACTAGTGAACCCCCTAAATGTGAACTGGTAAGTATTGGTTCACATTTAGGAGCCTAGAGGAGAACCAACAACCCCCTATATGTGAACAAGTAATTATTGGTTCAGATTTAGGGGGAACCGGTTTCACATTCAGGTGTCTGAATGACAACCATTGATCCCCATGAATTTGAGCCGGTAAGTACTGGTTCACACTTAGGGGGACCATGGTTTACATTTAAGGGCCTAAAAGAGAACCAATGACTAGCCTAAATGTGAACCGGTAAGTACTGGTTCACATGCATAAGGTTCTTGGTTCATATTCTAAAGCCTGAAAGAAAACCCATGACCTCCCAAACTATAGACCAGTAAGTAGTCATTCACATTCAATGGCCTGAAGGAGAACCAATGATTACGCCGTGAATGTGAACCTGTAAGCATTGATTCAGATTCAGGGGGTCCTTGTTTCACATTCAGGGCCTGAAAGAAAACCAGTGACCCCCTACATGTGTACCGGTATATACTGGTTCAAATTCAAGGGGTCTCTGGTTTACTTTTAGGGGCCTAAAGGAGAACCAGACGCTTTCTTGATTGTGAAACATTAAGCACTGGTTCTTATTCATGAGGCCCTTGTTCACATTCAGAAGCCTGATGGAGAACTAGTGATCCCTGTGAATGTGAACCGATGAGCATCGGTTCACATTTATAGGGTCCCTAGTTCATATTCAAGGGCCCGAAAAAAAGCCAGGGAACCCCCTAAACTTGAACCGGTCAGTCCTAACTCATTTTCATGGGATCCCTAATTCAAATTTAAGGGTCTTATGGAGAACGAGTTATCCCCTTAAATGTGAACCTGTAAGCACTGGTTCATATTCTTACTAGTTCACATTCAAGGGGTCCCTGGTTTCCATTCAAGCGACTGAAGGAGAAACAGTGACAATCTAATTGTAAACCAGTAAGTGATGGTTCACATTTTGGGGGGTCCCTATTTCACATTTAGATGCCTGAAGAAGAACTAATAACCCCACTGAATGTGAACCGGTAAGTACTAGTTCAAATTTAGGGGCATGATGGAGAACCTGTTATCCCCCGAAATATGAACTGATTGTACTAGTTCATTCTGAAGGTCCATGGTTCAAATTCAATAGCCTAAAGTAGAACCAGTGACCCCATTGATTGTGAACCGATAAGTACTGGCTCCCATTTAGGGGTCCTTGTTCACATTCAGGGGTGTGAAGGAAAACATGTGAACCCTCTAAATATGAACTGGTAAGCATTAGTTCATATTTAGGGGGTCCCTGGTTCACATTCTGGGGCTTGGAGAAAAACCAATGACCCCAATAAATGTGAATCAATAAGTTCTAGTTCACATTCAGAAAGTCTCTTATTCACATTCAGGAGCTTAAAGGAGAACAAGTGGCCTATTTGAATGTGAACCTGTAAACACCGGTTCACATTCAGGTGGTCCCTAGTTCATATTTAGGTCATCTCGTGTTCACATTTAGGCATCTGAAGGAGGACTAGTGACCCCCTGACTGTGAACTGATAAATGCTAGTTCATATTTAGGGGTCCCTAGTTCACATTTAGGGGGCCTAATGGAGAATGAGTGGCCCCCTGAATGTAAACCGGTAAGTACTAGTTCATATTAAGGGGGTCCCTAGCTCACATTCAAGGGACTAAAGGACAAGCAGTGACTCCCTGAATGTCTACCGGTAAGTATTGGTTCACATTCAGGGTGTCCATGGCTCACATTTAGAGGCCTGAAAGAGAACTAGTGACTCAACTGAATGTGAGCCAGTAGGTACTGTTTCACACTTTGATGGTCCCTAGTTTACGTTCAAAGGCCTAAATGAGAGCTAGTGAGCCCTTTAATTTGAACTGGTAAGTACATGTCCATATTCAGGTCATCCCTGGCTTACATTTAGAGGTTTGAAAAAGAACCAGGGACCCCCTGAATGTGAACCGATATGTCCTAGTTCACAATCAAGGATCCCCTCGTTCCCTTTCAGAGGCTTGATCGAGAACTATTCATAACCCTAAATGTGATCTGGTAAGTACTAGTTCACATTCAAGGGGTCCCTGGATTACGTTCAGAGGCCTAAAGTAGAACCAATGGCCCTGAATTTGAACCACTAAGTACTGGTTCACATTTAATGGGTTCTTGTTTCACATTTTGGGGACTGAAGGAGAATCAGCAAACCACCTGAATATGAACTAGTAAGTACAATTTCATATTCAGGTGGTCCCTGGCTCACATTTAGGGGTTTGAAAGAGAACCAGTGACCCCCGGAACGTGAGCCGATATGTCATGGTTCACAATCAGGAATCCCCTCGTTCACTTTCAGGGGCTTGATCGAGAACCAATCATAGCCCTAAATGTGAACTGGTAAGTACTGGTTCACATTCAAGGGGTCCTTGGAATACATTCAGGGGCTTGAAGTAAAACCAATGCCCCTGAATTTGAACCATTAAGTACTGGTTCACATTTAGTGGGTTCTTGTTTCGCATTCAGGGGATTGAAGGAGAACCAGCAAACCACCTGAATATGAACTGGTAAGTACTGGTTCACATTCAGAGGTCCCCTGATTCATATTTAAGAGCCTGAAGGACAACCAGCAACCCCTTGCATGTGAATAGGTAATTATTGGTTCAAATTCAGGGGGTCCAAGTTTCACATTCTGGTGTCTGAAGGAGAACCAATGATCCCCTTGAATTTGAACCGGAAAGTACTGGTTTACATTTAGGGGCTTGAAGGAGAAGCAATGACTACCCTAAAAACGAACTAGGAAGTACTAGTTCACATTCATGGGGTTTCTGGTTCACATTCTGGGGCCTGAAGGAAAACCAGTGATCCTAAAATATGAACCAGTGAGTAGTCGTTTACCTTTTAGGGTCCCTGGTTGACATTCAGGGGCGTGAAGGAAAAACAGTGATCACTCCATAAATGTGAACCTGTAAGTATTGATTTAGATTCAATGGGTCCCTTTTTCTCATTCAGGTCGGAAAAAGAACCAATGACCCCCTGAATGTTTACCGGAAAGTACTGGTTCAAATTTAGATTGTCTCTAGTTCACTTTTAGGGGCTTGAAGGAAAACCAGTCTCCTTCTTGAATGTGAAACGTTAAGTACTTGTTCACATTCATGAGGCCTTTGGTTCATATTTAGGGGGCCCTTGGCTCATATTCAAGAGCCTGATGAAGAACCAGTGATCACCATGAATGTGAACCGGTGAGTACTGGTTCACATTTATAGGGTCCCTCATTCATATTCAAGGGCCTGGAGAAAAACTAGGGACCCCCCTGAATTTGAATCGATCAATGCTGATTCATATTCATGGGGGCCGTGATTCAAATTTAGGGGCCTGATGGAGAACAAGTGATCTGTCTAAATGTGAACCAATAAATACTGGTTCACATTCAGGCGGTCCTTAGTTCATATTCAAGGGGCTGAAAAAGAACCAGTGACACCTTAAATGTGAACTAGTAAGTGCTGGTTCACATTCTAGGGTTCCCTGATTCACATTTAGGGGCCTGAATGAGAACTAATGACCCTCTTGAATATGAACCGGTATGTGTTGGTTCAAATTTAGGGGAGCCCCTAGTACTGGTTCACATTTAGGAGGTCCCTGTTCACACTTAGGGGCTCAAAGAAGAACCCGTAGACCCTCTGAAATTGAACCGGTAAGCACTGGTTCACATTCATGGGGTCCTTAGTTCACACTTTTGGCCTTGAAGGAAAACCAGTGACCCCCCTAAATGTGAATTAGGAAGTTCTGGTTCACACTCAAAAAGTCCCTAGTTCACATTCAAGGGCATAAAAGAGAACCAGTGGCCCCTCTGAATGCAAACCTATAAACACTGGTTTACATTTAGAGAGTCCCTGGTTCATATTCAGGGGCCTAAAAGAGGACCAGTGACCCCTTGAATGTGAACCGATAAATGCTGGTTCACATTCAGAGGCCTGATGGAGAATGAGTAACCCCTCTAATTATGAACCGGTAAGTAGTAGTTCATGTTAAGGGAGTCCTTGACTCACATTCAGTGGACTGAAGGAGAACCTGTGATCCCCCTAAATGTAAACCGGTAAGTATTGGATCACATTCAGAGTGTCCCTGGCTCACATTTAGAGACCTAAAAGAGAACTAGTGAACCCCTTCAATTTGAACTATTAGGAATAGGTTCACAATCGAAGGGTCATTGTTTCACATTTAGGGGCCTGAGGGAGAACCAGTGACCCCCCTGAATGTATACCAATAAGTACTGGTTCAAATTCAGGGGGTCCCTAGTTCACATTCAGAGGCCTAAAAGAGAACCAGTGATTCAACTGAATGTGAGCTGGTAAGTACTGGTTCACACTCCCAAGGGTCCCTAGTTCACATTTAGAGCCCTGAATGAGAACCAGTGACCCTTTGAATTTGAACCGGTAAGTATTGGTTCATATTCAAAGGGTCCCTGGTTCGCATTTAAGGGCCTGAATGAGAACTAATGACCCCATGAATGTGAACAGGTTAGTCCTAGTTCACATTCACGGGTCCCCTCATTCACTTTCAAGGGCCTGATCAAGAACTAGTTATAGTCCTGCATGTGAATCGGTAAGTACTGATACACATTTGGGGGCTCCCTAGATTACATTCAGGAGCCTGAAGGAGAACTAGTGCCCTTAAATGTGAACCGGTAAGTACTAGTTCACATTTAGTTAGGTCCAGGTTCACATTTGAGTCCTGCAAGAGAACAAATGAACCCCTGAATGTGAACTAGTAAGACTGGTTCACATTCAGGATGTCCCTGATTCACATTTAGGAGCCTAAAGATGAACCAGCGGTCTCTTGCATGTGAACAGGTAATTATTGGCTCAGATTTAGGAGGTCTCTATTTCAAATTCAGGAGGATTCTAGCTCACTTTTAGGGCTCTGAAGGAAAACTAGCCTCCCTCTTGAATGTAAAACGTTAAGTGTTGGTTTACATTCATTGAGCCCTTGGTTCACATTTAAAAATCTGGTAGAGAACCAATGATCCCTTGAATGTAAACTGGTGAGTAATAGTTCTTATTTATGAGGCCCCTGTTTCATATTTAGATATTTAGGGGCTTAAAAAAGAACTAGGGACCTCGTAAATTTAAATCAGTCAGTGTTGATTCCTTAGTCACATAATTCCCGCAACAAATCCACGAATTCAATTAAAAAACGTGAATTCATGAATTTAGAGCGAATTCGCAATTAAATCGCACTTTTAAAGAGTCAACTTTACGAATGCAAGGCGTTTTGATTTTGATGACAGTTGAGTTTCAACTTTTCCGTACGTAGCAATTTGGTTTTTCAAAGTCAAAGTACATAATCTTACTTCACATTCTGTCAAAATATTTGGCAGTGGGTCCACCATCCACATGGGAGGCAGTTGCTCTCTTCTTTTTGTTTTAACTTATTGCTTTTCTTATCTTTTTACTGTTGTTACTTATTTTTTATTTTTATATTAATTCAAAATATATCAACCTGTAAACCATTTTTTTCTCTTTTAAAGTTTCATTCAAGTATTAACTTGTAAATAAATCAAATAACTTATATAAATGCATGTACATACCACTCTGAAGCTGCTCTTGCTCTCAAAGATTTTATAATTTTAATGAATTCATGCTCTCCCTCTTGTGCCTGTTCTCGCTCCTATTCCCGCTTTATGTAACTTAGGCTGATTCACATTCATAGGGGCCCTGTTTTAAATTTAAGAGTCTAATGGAGAACGAGTGCTCCCCCTAAATATGAACCGTTAAGTACTGGTTCATATTCAAGGGGTCTTTGGTTCACATTCAAGGCGCTGAAGGAGAACCAACAACACTTTAAATGTGAACCAGTAAGTGCTGGTTCCCATTCTCGGGGTCCCTAGTTCATATTTAAGGGCCTGATGGAGAACTAGTAGCCCCTCTGAATGTAAACTGGTAAGTATTAGTTCACATTCAGGGAGCCCCTGGTTTACATTCAGGGGCACGATGGAGAGCATGTGATCTCTCGGAATATGAATTGGTATGTACTAGTTCACATTCAAGGGTCCCTTGTTCAAATTAAAGGGCCTGAAGCAGAACTAGTGACCTCCTTGATTGTGAACCGATAAGTACTGATTCACATTTAGGAAGTCCTTGTTCACATTCAAGGGCCGAAGGAGAACCCATGAACTCTCTGAATATGAATTGGTAGCACTAGTTCACATTCAATGGGTCCTTGGTTCACATTCTGGGGTTTGAAGAAGAACCAGTGACCCTCTAAATGTAAATCGGTAAGTGCCGGTTCACATTCAGAGAGTCTCTAGTTCACATTTAGAGCCCTGATAGAGAACTAATGTCCCCCATTAGTGTGAACCGATATGTTTGTTCACATTCAGGGGGTACTTGGTTTACGGTCAGGGGCCTGATGGAGAACCAGTGACCTCATTGGTTCACTTTCAATGGGTCACTGGTTCACCGTCAGGCCCCTAACAATGAACTAGTTACCCCTTTCTGAACGTGACTCAGTGAGGACTAGTTTACTTTTAGTGGGTCATTGGCTCACCATCAGGCCCTTAACGATGAGCTAGTGAACCCTCCTAAATGTGCACCAGTTCTCACTAGTTCATATTCAGTGGGTCATTAGTTCACTGTCAGGCCTATTGTAGTGAACCAGTGACCCTCCTAAATGTGAACCAGTTCTCATTGGTTCACTTTCATAGTGTTGTTGGCTCACTGTTATCTAAAAGTGAATCAATGACCCTTTGAATTTGAACCAGTTCATTTTAGGAGAATTAAGACTCGAGTAGAAATTAGATAACTTTCAGGATTGATTTGATAAAAGACTAAAAGTTTTAGGACTGAAGTGTTTTTTTCCAAAAAAATGTGGTGCCAACGCTTTTCTTCTCTCTTTGTCAATTTTCATATCTCATTAACGTTTTTCATGTTTTTTAATCACATTTTACTAAATATAAATGTCAGTTCACCAAATTTAATTATTTTTTAAGTACAAAAGTCAATCGTTTTTTTTTTGGCATTTCAACTGCATGTTTATTTACCGTATTGCTTTGTTCTCTTCTTCTTTATCATATTCTAAAATACTACTACTGACCTAAATATGTTTAAGAAACGTTTGTACCCTTGGTCATTCATGCCTCACTTCACTTTGTATTTTCTTTCCACACTAATGGGATGAAATATTTATGTGTTGATCCATACTGTAGGTACAAATTGATAAATATTATTGGAAAATTTTAAGGATTCTAAACTGTAGGGTTTCAAGAGCCAGACAGGCACAACGGAAACTAACCAAAATCCTCCAAGATCCAAGTGAAATAGAGTAAATTGAATGTTCAAAATTTTTATACCTAATCGACTGATATCTTTCACCCAACTATTAATCAAATCACAAACTTGAATAGTGAATGTGTTCATGCTTTCTACGGTATCCACATGAACCACTCGGATCACCAAGCCTCCATCACGTTCTGCTAGGTGCATTCCTCTTGTGCCCGTAGTGTTAACTTGCGTCCTCCGAGGAAAGGCAAGAGGACAGTGCAGCTGGAACCTTTCAGAACTCTTCTAATTTCATCCTTCAAGACGCTAAGGCTGGAAAATCCTTACCACATATATATATATATGTTGACACCCAATTTCGTCCGGCCATTAAAAAAAAAATTAAAAAAAATTAATTAATTAAATTAAATAAAAATCCAAAAAAAATTATTATTATTATTATTATTATTATTATTATTATTTTTATTATTATTATACATTTTGTTTTGTGAAGATTTGATTTAAAATGATATATGTGTGTATATGTGTATGTTTGAAAGAAAAAAGAAAACTCCATAAAAATGACAAAATTAAAAAGTTTGAGGTAAAAATGACAAAATTGAGAAGTTTCGGGAAAAATTGACAAAATCTGAAAGTTCCAGGAGCATTTGGTAGTTTGTCACATCAATTTGGGGCCAGCGTAACCGTTCTGGCCCCAATTAACAGAAAACGATAAAATTGTCAAAATCAGAAGCTTCAGGAACTTATCCAGAGTCTGAGAGACGTAGAGGACTGAAACTGTTATTTTACGAAATTAAAAGATAAGTTTGAATTTAATTAATTTTTAATTTTGAACAGTACAGCACCACTTCCCCTATAAATAGAGGTCCAAAATCTGTGAAGAAAACATAGAAAACAGAGAGAAAAAAAATAAATCAAGCTTAGAGCTTCGTTTAAAAAAAAAGGAAAAATTACATCCTAAGTCCCTGGCCCCCTTCTCTTCCTCTCCAGAAAAACCTAATTTTTTTTAGCCACCGCCGTCACCCCTGTCAGTCACGCCGTTGTTTCTTTTTTCTCTCCTCTTCCTCCCTGCTTCCTCCAGCTCCCCTCTGTTTCGGTTTCCGTCCTTCCCTTCCTTTTTCTACCGCCTCGGCCTTACTTCCCCGTCGCGCCAGCCACCTTTTCCCTCCGCTGCGCCCTTCGCCGGTCCCCTTTCGCCGCGGTCTTCCTCCTCCCTCCGCCTCGCCGTCTCTCTCTCTCACCCTCCGCTGCGCCCTCCGCAGTCCTGCCCTTCCTCCTGCTCGCCGACGCCACCACTCCACGCCGCCGTCGCCCTCCGCCCAGCGCCCTCGCCGCCTCCGCCTGCCCAGCTCCGTCTCCGCCGTGCTCCCTCCTCGCCCCTCGCGTCGTTTCTCTGTTTCCCGTTTCAGAAAATTCAAAATTTTAATTGTTAGGGTAAAACCTTGCTTTAATCTTTAATCTTTTCATGTTCTTTCACTTTGGTTACTAACTTTATTGTTTTTTCTTTGCAGAAAACTTTATTAACTTTTTGTTTATATTTATTTGTTTATCCATTATTTATTGTTGTTATTATTACTAACCCCTTTTTTTTATTGTTGTTATTAACAACTAATTCATCTAACTTCACTAACTTTTATATTTATTGTTATTAACAACTAATTCATCTAACTTTTATATTTATTGTTATTAACAACTAATTCATCTAACTTTTATTTTTATTGTTATTAACTTACTAACTTCACTAACTTTTATTATTATTGTTGTTATTATTGTTAATAATTAACTCAACTAACATTACTAACTTTTATTTTTATTGTTATTAACAACTAACTTTACTAACTTTTGCTAACTTTTATAATTGATGGAAGGTTATACCTCCTATTTAATTCTTTTAGTGGATGGCCAAAAAGTCCCACTTTATTTATTTGTTTACTATTTATTGATCTTTAACTTTCCTTTATTTATTTTATGTGCTTTTTATTTGTTTATTTATTTATTTATTTGCACATGTTATTTAATTTCTGCAATTTTTAAGTGGATGGTCAAAAAGCCCCACTTTATTTTCCTTTAATGTTCCTTTACTTAACTTATGCAAATTTTAATTATGTAGATGGTTAAAACTTATTTCACTTATTTCACCTTTAACCATAAGAAAAAAAATAAAAAATAAAATAAAATAAAATAATAACAAAAAAAGAAGTTTTTTTTATGTGAATAATTAACTTCATTTGTATGTCTAACAAAAAAAAAATTTTTTTTTAAAAAAAAGCCAAACATCTTTTATTATTTTTGGATTACATATTTTTATTTATTTCTTTTAAAGAAAACATTAAAGAAAATCAATCAATTTTTTTAAAAGTAATAGTAATTAACAATTTAAGAAAAGTAAAAAAAAAATAACAAAAAAATATTAAAAATATTAAAAAATTATGATTAAATAAACAAAAAAAATTAACAAAATATTAAATTAATTTCCATATCCGGATGATCCGGCAGGATCTACGGTTTGGAAAATATCAATTTTTTTTAAATTGAATAAAAATAAATACAAAGATAAAAATTCATATTTACGATATGGATTAAATTATTTAAAATTTCATCAAATTCCGTGTCCGGGTGACTCGGCAGAGTCCATGGTTCGGAATTAAAACTTCCGTGTCCGGGTGACTCGGCAGAGTCCATGGTTCGGAAGTATAAAATTTTATCCAAATTAATTACCAAAAATCCACATCCGACTAAATAATTCAGTTAAAATTTTCGGTTTGAAAATTAACTGAATTTATTTAAAAGCAAAGCAAAACAAAATTAAAATCAACTAAGGTGCCAATTTTGGGCGCTATAACAAAGTTGTTTTAGCGTAACCGTACTCCCGATCCCCGAACTCTCGCAGACCATATTTTAGGTGTCCAATCGACCTGAGCAAAAACCGATTGGTGGCGACTCCAGAAAACCCGACGTTGCCACAATATATAGTGAGGCTTAACTCTTAAGCCTAATAGGTTTTAAAACCCTGATCCAATCAGGTCTAATTTTGGGGTTCATAATGGTTCAACCTTTGGGCCAATTATTAATTCGAAATTATTTTGAAATTAAAATCAAACAATTTGACCCATGCACTCAAAAAATCCAATTGGCTTTAAGTATGCAACCCAATAGGCTTCTCTCGCATTGGCAATAATCATAAATTACATTTATGATCATAAACAATAAGCAGTGTTTAGCAGCACATCATTGCTACCCAAGTGACAAGATAGTAGATGATTCGACTAAACCTTTATGATCATTATTTGTATATGTCATTGTCCATTTGTCTAAGATATCAAGATCAAGCACAAAATATAGAATACGCTACTCTCGTACAGCCCAATCTAAGGTTTCTTAATTACTAAGTAGACTGACTAAAACTAATGATATTAATATTCCATATCAACTTATCCGAGAATGGTCATGCATTTCATTAGTCTCACTTAATCAAGGGGCCTGAAAATATTACTCTCGTTATATAGGATGGACAAATCTCATCTTAATCATATAAAACCCTCCGCATGATATGTGATATATCCAATTACTACTTTCATGTTCATTCAGTTATGAGTAACAAAGGGAAGTATTAAAATATGTGACTCACATGTAGCGAACCTGGATGACCTTTGGTCAAAGAACCACATATACCATGATCACTATGAGAATTACTTATGACATTTATATAACGATTCATGTATCGTTCTCATGGTGGGTTGGCCCAGTACACAAGTTCTCCAACTTGTATTCATATATAGACTACACACCTCATATTAATCTCTATACATACTAGTCTTTATGTGTTATTGCAACTCACTCCATAATAATACTAGACCAGGGACGTTTGAGAATACTATTGTTTTAGGATTATAATTATGTTTGATTATATCATACAAACAAAATAACAAACACAATTACTGAAATAACGGCTCAATAAAATATCATAATTCAATGTGCAGAATACAATAATCTCCTAATTAGTTTTTGAGCATAACACTAACATACACACTACTAATAGTTTTTCATTACACCATCTGCTCTTTCTATTTGCATTTACTTTTACCAACAAATTTACTTACTACTAATACACTAACTCTCTTTTCATGCTTTCATTAACTCAATTTTTACATTAACTACCATTTTTTTCCCTTCCAACAATTTTTTTTATTAATTGAGTCTTTCTTTTGTCTCTTTTTTGGCTTAAATGTCATTGATTTCATTTTTTTCACAAACATTTCACAACATTTCACAAAAAAATTTGCGAACAAATTATTTAATAATATAAATCTAAATGATTGCAACTTATTTCCTATTCTTTAAAATTTACTTATCATCGTATTTTTCTTTTTATCTACTAGTGTTACATATCTACTAGTATCAATACATATATATATATATATATATATATAATATATATATATATATATATATATATAATAGTATATGTATTTTTTTTCCTTTTCAACATCCGTTTACTTTATTTATAATAGTATATCTGTTAACTGATTTCTTCTATTTATTTTCAACTTAGGAATTAGTTATGTAAATTAAATATTCTTTGTGCAGATATAACCGCCTCATTTTGAAGTATTTATTTTATAAATATCCAATTTGATATTAGATTAAAAGTACAATTGACAGAATATAAGTTAAATACTACTTTATTTTAGTATTAAACTTTATAAATGCAATAATTTAGTTAAAAACTCTTCAAATTATATGTGACCGGATGTCTTCCTCGTATTTTTTAATAAATCACCCTTAATTGGTAATAAAGATAAGTAACTACTCCCATTTGGAAAAAAAAAAAAGGCTCATTTGGAATGCAATCATGGTTACTAAATTTCCATTGTAAATCTAGCGCATAAATCTAACTTATTCATCAATAATTTTGCAACTTGTTTAAGGTTTAAGCTCTTGTTTATACGTCTACCTTCTCTCAGCCTTATCTATTTTCTAATCTCACTGACCACCAAATGCATTTGTCCCTTAATCAAAAAAATATAAAAAAATTAAAATTATAGGAACATTTTTATTAGATAATTTAAATTAGAATTTCAAAAATTGTTGTTAGACACTGTAACGGGAATGGGGTAATGTGTTGGTTTTTTTAAATAGAGGGGGCAAATCGTATGTTAGGCCAAACTATAGAGGTTTTTTTTTTTTTTATAATTTTCACATTTTATGTCTTTTGCATTTCATTTACCGCATATTCCTTTACTTGATAAAAAGTTCTATGTATTGAGATTTTAATCGACCACCACAATAAACACAAGTGCAATACTTTTGTCTTTCATTTAACGCTTTTCTAAATACATTATCGTTTTTTGTTGCCTCTTATCACTTTTTCAAATGCATTATTGTTTTTCAAAAGTTTCTGTCTCAACGCTCTTGCTGCATTCTTATTGCTTTATGTATATCGAAAATTGATTTCCCTTTTCTAGAAACAGTTTTGTTGTTTTACCGCTTGACTCCATTTACACTTGCTTTTCAGTAAAAGTAAACTCATGTTTATCCTCGTTATCGCTATTATAAAATGTTCTTTTCCAAATTTGCTTCTTTGCTTTTAACAATTTATTAAGGCACAATAAAAGTGTTACCACACTAAAAAATGTGACTTAGTAAAAGTAAATGCGACTTCGTATTCACGAAGAGTGACGAAGAGTGTCTATTTTTATAATAACAGCAATTCTCAGCATATAAGAACACTTTGAAGAAAAAATCCCTCTAAGTTTTAACAACTTCTATTCAAATGATTAAAATAATACAACCACTAACCTGCAACTAAAACTTCTCATTGATCCTTTAGATTATCACAAACTTTTTTTCCTCTGTGGAAGATCAAACCTGCTTACTCTCTCCTTTATGTGATTATCAACATGGATAATCAATAATGTAGGAATAACGTAGGAATTCATCCAAAGAAAAATTGTAAGAATTTTAAACACTAACTGGCCTTTCTCACTGGCCTTTCTCAATCACTTCATCTCCACACCGAATACATTTGCATTTACTTATTTTTACCAACCAATCTACTTCCTCCCAACACTATTACATTAACTTCTTCAACACCTATTCCATTCTAGTCTAGCATAAGTTTCCCCTATTTATTAATTCTAGTCTTCATTAACTTGAAACAATTATTAATTTTAACCATATTTATCCAACAATATTACTAATATAAGATCAATATTTTATGATACATTTTATTTTACATAAACTGATAATTATTTCCTATTTTTTATAAAATTTTAATCTCATTAGTTATATATAAAATTTATTCACAAACTCCTACAATCGAAAAAGCCAATTAACAAGTTGTAAATAATTTTTTCCCCTTATTTGTCGTTTTGTTGTTTTTGCCTCCCAGCTACGACAAAGCAGAACTTTCTTCATCCAAACTGGTTACAGGTAAATTCTTGTTTTTTTTCTTTTATTTCACATTTTTTTTCTTTTATTGTGTCTAATCGCTGCAGCAAGTTGCTCCAGCGGCATTATAGAAGGCCCTCTTCCACTTGGGCTTTGTGAAGAAGTAGTTCGTTTTGTACATTCTTGTAATCACGGCTAAAGAAGAAGTTTCTAGTCAATAATGGAGCATCAACTTCCTCTAAATTTGATACATATCCAGATAAAGAGATGAAAAATTACAAGCCACTAGAGTGAGATGCTCTCTGTTCTCCCTCTAGAACTTGAGTGGTCACAATGAGGTTTGATGCAAAAATTTATCATTCCATTAGGAAAAAATCTTTTGAAATACTTATTGAATGAGGGAAAAGAGGAGGATATGGTTAGAATTGTTGAATTTGGCCTTCGGAATAGGAATTCAATTGATCTTACGGAGGATTAGAAAGATTGGTTTATATCCTGTTTGAAGGAAAATGTAGTATGTTCAAGATGCAAGATGAAGAAGATGTATCCATGTGCAAATGGGAGGGACTTGTTCCTATCATTTAAGGAAAATTTCAGAGGGTGTATCATGCAATTGTTGGAAGTCAAAAGATCAAGCCGATCATGTATAATCATCCTGGAAAGAGTTAATACACAAGGGTGGATGAGACCTTCGGCTACCATGGAGGGCGTAAGTGGGGTTGGCTACTTAAAATTTTGATTTCACTGTATTGATATAGTGTAATTTTCTATCATGGCAACTTGATCATAGGAATGTATTTTTTTTCATACAGGCTATGGAGCATGAAATGAATGATAAGAATTCTACAAAGATGGAATATATTAATACTGATGATATGTGTGATGTTTATGAGTAAGATTTATGGGAAATAGGTGGCCCGATATTCTGTTTCAGTGAGAGAGAACACCAGTTGGGTAGAGCGAATGCAATAATGTCGACAATATATAAGTTTGGGTTTTTTAACTACAGGAATCAAGGTAGTGGACAATTAATTAAATATGAAAGTCAACATGATTCAAAAAACTACAGGAGAAGGCAAAGAAGATGAAAATGATGAAAAAGGTCCAGTTATTGATTTTGATCCATAGTCACGTATTAGTTCAAGCCGGCCCTTTGGTTTTCTTATTCTAATAGCTAAATAACTACTTTATAGCAATGAGGACAATAAAGTTTAATTCTAGTTATTTCAAAGATAAATTTTCTAGCCCAATATATTCAAATTGTCATTCATTTTATTTTTTATCTTTTATTTTCCAATGATTCCAAAAGATATTCATCTATTTATAATCTTTTTAAATGTTGTCCAATGGTGTTGGAAATCTTTAGAATACGGATGGAGTAAGAACTCTACATTTATTCATCTATTTTAAACTCTTTATATAATGCGTAACTTATTTTCGAGCTCCAAATTACCATCCTCGCTACTGCTATAATTAAATCCCTAAGATGCCTGAATGACAATACAATTTTTTGTTTCTCTTGGCCAATATATCCGACTGTATGTCTTAGATTAAATAATTATGCAATGCTTTAAACATTTTAAACCAAATCACATTAGTCGAATGAAAAAAAATTAATGAAGACAAATACTTCAAAAGTTGGGCAGAAGATCTGGATGAAATTAAGTACAATATTATAATGAAATTGTAATTATTTTCTTCAATGAGTAAAACAAGAAGTTTGAGCCGGCCCATATATTTGTGAATATGAATATTCAGTAGAGAAAATTCATATCACTATATCATCCTCAACCCAAAACCAATACAGATAATTCAAACATTAGTTTCCAATTAGCTAGAACAAGTTAATAAGGAAGTCTCAATTTTATTCTTTCTATATTTACATAGCACAAGAAAGTTTATATAAAAGTATGCTGCTCCTATAGAAACCGGGACAAAAAAATTTGTATTCGGAAAAATTAGGTCATGGCCACCTGGATAAAAGAGGAGGAGGGTGTTATGGAGGGAGAACACCATGACAACAATTCCAACAATGTCATCTATATTTCTTCATTAGTATCTTTACATATATTTTCATTATAAATAACCATGATAGGAAAAACATTTACTAATTCTTTCATCTTATCTATTTGTATAGACAAGTCTGACATCAATGAAGAGAGAGACCCAATCAAGGGTTGGACGATTTGAATATGACAACACAAGCTTCCAAAAAAGTGTTGGCCTACTTTTAGGAAGATCGTGACTAAATGATTTAGGAGACTGAACCGGTTTGACTCTCGCCACCCAACTTATAACTTGATTTGGTTGGAACTTGATATGCTGGATCGACATAGAAGTGAGTAATCTTATAATTGAGGTGGCTACGAGATTTTGGGGCTAATTAAAGGGAAAAAATTGAGTGGCTAGGGGTTTTAGGAGCACCGTTGTTTATTTTGTTATTTATTTTTATTTTATTATGTCCGTAAATAAATTCCAGTTAGCAATTTTGGGTCAACTTTTAACTTTGACTTGCTAATTTCATATACTCCAACATATTATTAGCAATGGAGTATAACAGGATAATGAAATTATACAAAAATTATCAATGGATGAAATACAAATAAATGCAAAGTTAGACTCAAACTTTTGGGCAAAGTTATAATTATTGACATTAGATGGAAAATTATACAAGCAATACGTTAAAAATATAGGATAATTATATAGACTATTTATATATATATAAAGCAGGATATATCTAAGGGAGGATTTCATCTTTTCCTTTTGAGAGGTCTTGATTAATTGCCACATGGTATATTATTTTTATAACACAGTTATTACAAAAAATGTAAATTACTAAAAACCCATAGACACCCCCTCAATACTTAACAAAAAATATAACACCATCAAGAGTCATTAATAAAATGAATCGTTGGAGAGTTTTGGTAGATTTGCTAGACACATTTTTAAATTTGACAATTTTTATGCGATTGGAGAAAGCATAATTATGTTATTTACAAGTCAATACAAATTACTTAGTACAACTAAGGAAAGAAAGCGTGTTTATCTTGAAAGCATGTCCTAACCATTTAAACCTGCAATGCAAAAAAACAAGAAAGAAATCTATCAATATTTAATACCCAAAAATCAAGAAAAAAATTATAAAATTAATTGAAGACTTCCCATTCTAATATAGGTGTAAATCTATATATAAACCATCAACGATTTTTGTTTTCCCATCCTCCATTTCATTATTCTCTCTTTTTCAATTTCACTACTTACGAAAAAAATGGATATCATTTCAACTTGCTATGTTTGACTCCTCAAGAGAATTTTCAATCATTTCATCTTGCCCCAAGCAAATTTTACCATTGATGATCTTGGACTATCAACATTCATAATGTTTCTTGAAGTTGAAGCTAATGATGATAACAAGAAATGCAAAAAGCATATCTTTTATACTAAACCCTTTATGTGCAAGTTGAAGAGTAAATAGGATGCTGCGGTAGAAGCTATTAAAGGTTTAGAATGAGTTTATGCCTTCAAGATCTTAGATTTTGACTTTAGCTCTTGTGTCCATGTGGAACAGGAGTTGGAAATAGAAAGGAGGGCGAACATTACTCTATGTGAGGAGTTGAAGTTGAAGTTGAAGGAGCTAGAAAGGGCAATTTTGAAGGAGAAAAATTTTCAATTAATAATACAAGTGTTGGAATAAGAAATTATTCATTGTATGTTTTTAAATTTGGTTTAAGATATAGTACTTGATGAGTAAACCATATTAATGGTTCCAGATAGTAGTAGCCGAGAGTAAACAAAAACAGGTGTAAACTGTGGATAGATTAAATAAAGTACATTAAGTAAGTTGATATTAATATATTGCGTCATGCTAAATTCAATTACAAGGAACTACCTTTTTATTGCAGATAATAGACCATGGAAGGAATGTTAATAAGCATACAAAGATGGAGGATATCGATTCAACTGATGACTATGATATTGTTGATTAATGGGACATCGAAGGGCCACTATTCAAAAAGAGATCAGTTTTTGGAAGCCCAATTGGTTTAGTGAGTGCAATACGGTGAAGTGCATTCAAGTTAGGATCTATCAACTATAAAAGGGAAGGCAGCAAACGAGTGAGGAGCTTTGATAATAGAAAGGATGCTAGGGTTTGACTAGACAACCAGGAAGACCAAAAGGAGAAAGCTCCAATTATCGATTCCAAGTGTAATAAGAAAGTGATTTAGATATTACCAAAATTAGTGTAGCAATCATCACAATAAATTATTTTCTAAGTGGTTTTGTTTAGTCTATTTCTCACAAGTTGTGATAGTTTTTAGCATTTACATGAATTTGGTACTTAAGCTCCCTTATTTCATTTGATCTCATGAGAATTATGGTAACTGAGAATGTGGATTGGATTAGAAAGTAATAGTTTGAAGCTCGAAATTGTAGGATCAAAAGTAATGAATCGTAGAATAATGATGAAAAAAAAATCTATAGCTATGGATTGAATAATTTAATTATGGCAAATATATCACATAATGAATTGGTTCATATAAATTTATGGTAAATATGACTAATTCATGAATATTGACACTTCAAATCAAAACCAGAAGGAGAAAACTGCAATTCATTGATTTTAATAAAACCATATTTTAATATAAGACTACAGCCAGTTTTGTATTTCAATAGTTATAATGAAATCATATTTCTTGGTTAGGATTGTAATAAAACCAGCTTTTAATAGCTGAGATTTATGAGTGAAATTATGGTACTAGAGTTAGCTCTGCTTATTAGTAGTTATAATAAAACCATATTTATGAGTCAAGATTTTAGTAAAACTAGAGTCAAATTGAATCTAGTTTACAATCGGTTTTGTATTTTAATAGATATAATAAAACCATATTTCTGGCTCAAGATTATAATAAAACTAGATTTAATTGCCAAGATTTATTAGTCAAATTATGGAACTACAGATCAGCTCTGTTTTTTAAGAGTTATAATAAAACCATATTTCTAGTTCAAGACTTTAATAAAACCATAGTCAAATTAAATCTAGTTTACAATCAGTTTTGTATTTTAATAGTTATAATAAAATCATATTTCTCAGTCAAGGTTATAATAAAACCATATTTTAATAGCTGAGAATTATGAGTCAAATTATGGAACCACAATTAGTTTTGTATTTTAGTAGTTATAATAAAATCATATTTCTGAGTCAAGATTATAATAAAACCAGATTTTAATAGCCGAGATTTATGAGTCAAATTATGGAACTACAGTTTTATATTTCAATATAGAAATTGGGATCAAATTGGTTAAATTTTTAGGTGCTGCGTGAATGCAAGAACTAACGGAATATAATATCAAGTGTAATGAATTATATAATAAATGTAGTAAAATCTTTAAGTATGGAGTGTATAATTTAATTATGGTAAATATATCAAATAATTAATTGAGACTTTCTTGACCTTATTATAATGCCACATATAGTTATATTGTTACAAAATATAGTAAAATCTTTAAGTATGGAGTGTATAATTTAGTTATGGTAAATATATCAAATAATTAATTGAGACTTTCCTGACCTTATTATAATGCTGCATACAGTTATATACTTACAAAAGTTGTAGTAAATTTTGTATATATATATAGAATGAGTAATACAATTATGGATATAATATTTCATTATAGCCATAAAAATATGGTAAATACGACTAATTCATGAATATTGAGACATTAATGAATGAGAATTATGAGTTACCATGGTTAATTATGTTTTGTGCGTCACTATTGCATCTGGCTTAGGTGTATAAATAGATTAAAAAAAACAATTCATACCGTGCATTAAAAAAACTTCAATTATGGCTAAGAACAAACACAGCAAGCCAAAGGAGGTTGCCAACCAATATGCTATTCACCTTGAAGATGAATCAAAATATTATTCATCGTAAGTTTTAGATCTATTGTAGTCTTGATTTAATACATTGTTTAACTTTAATAGGTTTATTTTGCCCATATTGAGGATGATGAAAGTCTTCCATTTGAATCCCCAAAGTCAAGGTGGAGATTTTGGTGCCATCAGTATAAACTTCCTCATAAGTATTGTAAGGCATTCAAACCACTAGCTATAAATACTTATTCTATGTTAATACAGCTCATTCCTTTGGGGCCATCATATGTTCCTACTTGGGATCGATTGGATATATTAGCAACTGATGCGCAGGTTTCGGCTATTGAGGCAAGTGAGGAATTCTTAGAACATGATGAATTTAAAACAAAAGATTCAGGAAGTTCTGATGAGATGGACAAAAAGAGTTTAGATGACGAGGTTGAAGATTAAAATATGTTTGAAGATTGAGGGAAATCATCCTATATATTCTAGTTTGATATATTTTAGTTTTATTGCCATGGTTATATTTATGTGGTTATTAATAAGGTTGCACAACTTGAGATTGAAAGATACCTCACCACATATTATTTGAGTTTTTTTATGTTTTAGTTTTATTGGTATGGTTATATCTCTTAGGTTATGAATAAGGTTGCACAACTTGTGCTTCTACTATCAGATGTTATTACCTATATAGTTCATTATAAAGTTTATAGTTTTTAATATTTCCTAACAAATATGTTTATCCTTAACGTGTGAAATTTGGACTCAAACTTATACTGCACAACTAGAATATATTGAATATTAAATTACTTATATTGCTTAATAAAAAAAGGGACATGATTCACAATTAAGAGTAACTACTAGAATACACTAAATAATTAACAATAACATTCATCTCTACAATTCATTATCTAATATTTTGTGAAAACAATATGCTTACATTTATAATCATAAGTAATATCATTCCCAGTTTATTTGAATGATATTAACAGGGATTTTAATCTTTACTCATCAGTTTCTATTATTTTGTGCCAAAAAATTAGCTAACATTTTTAATCAAGACTAAAACCCTGCACAGTTTTTTTTTAATATAATTAACAGTGATTCTTATCTCTACTCATCATTATCTAATATTTTAATTCAAAATAATTACTATATTAGTCTAATTTAAATTGATTAGTAACTAATAACAAAATAGAGATTAATTATTCTAAAACCAGTTAGTTTCAACCATACTTAAATTTTTAATCATGAGTAATATCCTGCCCAGTTTAGTCAGGGGACAATAATAGTATTGAAATTTTCATTTTAAATCAAATCAAGTGAACTGATTATTTTCTCATGAACGAAAATTATGTTACAAATCTCGGATTCATTGAACAAATTTATAAATTTCTAATGACTATTATGAAGGAATCATTTATTAGGTACGCGTCATTATATATGACTAAATGCAACTTTTTCCTTACCATACATCCTAATTAAATTTGTCCATGAATTTTAAACCACTAAGAGAATCTTATAAAGGTAATAAGTGATTTCAGCCTTCACATATTTGTCAAATATATTACCGGATCAATTTAGCTCAATCTTAACTACTTATTTAGTTGACTACCAAATCTGAAAAAAATTTCAATCTATTTAGGGTATTTAATTAGAAAGGAAGATCACATTAAGCACTAATTACCTTTCTAAATCATGACACTTATTAAAAATGTGCAATTTTATGTTATGGAATAGGAAAGTTTATTTATGCAAATTAAAGGTTATTATTATGTTTAGCTCATACCAACAGCCTATAAAGCTGATCATGGACAAACTAAAAGCCCCCCAACATATACCAATAAGTTCATCAAGAATATCTCACAACATATTATCTTTACACTCTCTTTTAATTATACAACACCTTAACTATAATCTCTATGCATTTTTTCTTTCATAAAAGCATTCATTTGACAGAGGGAAATATGGTAAATTTTATATTCATTTTATATATGGCTCATACAATGAAAATTGAGTGTTACAAATTCTAATTGTTGTTTTTATTAACTAATTGAGGTTGCGTCAACTAATTGAGGTTGCTGCAAATTATTCGATAAAGGTCAGATTATTTATTCTGAATGTCTTCATTGCTAACTATGACATGCATTGCTATAATTGTTTAGGGATAGAGTATTACCTCTAGAGAGGCTTCTGTAGTTGCATGCAACAATACTATAGTGTCACCAACTCTCTTTTATGAAACCCGGTAGCATTTCAGAAATATTCATAATCATTTAAAAGAAACTATAGTCTAACTAACTTATCCAATGTAAATGGTTAGAACGTTGAGCTGAATTGCGCCCATATTTTCCATTTTAGTTTCTGATGTCATCTATTGCACTCATCCACAATATAAGACCTTACACACTACATGTCAAAAAAAATTTACTAAGTTTATATTTTAAAATTATTTAATGAAGTAGAAAAGCCTCTTGGTTCAAAAACTTATAATTGTAGAAAAGCCTCACGTGAAAATGAACATTCCAAAAACACACTGAATGCGAACATAAAAGTATAAAACCAAAAGTGGAAAAGCCTCTTGGTTCAAAATCAAAGAAGCCATAAATACCCAAACGTAAAAGCCCAAGACCAAGTGTACAATTTCCCATGAATTACTTATTCAAATACATCAAAATTTAATTATTATGTTCCACCTATTGTTCAAGGCGTAAAAATGTCGATTTGAAAAAAAACACAGGAAAGCCAATACCTTATAAATGATAGACTTAGAATGGAGTTAAATGGGTGCATTTGTTAGGATTTGTATGGACAAAGTTAAATATCCGATGATATCTGGTAATTAATAGAATATTCAAATTAAATGTCAAAAACTAGAAAACGTCTTAGTGTGAAATACAAAATGCCATATAAAATTATCATTCAACAACCTCAAAATTAAATTATTATCCTTAATCAAAAGGCCTATGCTTAAACATGCAATGCCAAAACAACATGGAATCGAAAAAGCTTTTGACCCATAGTAGTGTTAAACGGGCCCTTTTTATTTTATCTTGAAATGTCACAAAAGATCAATAGTTAGAGACCAAACTTTTAATCCTGATGAATAAACAAATCTGATCATATTTACCAGAAGAAAATATCAACATTAAGGGTTTATAATAAAAAACCAAAAAGTAATTTGAATATCAACAGTTAGAGACCAAAATTTGAATCCCTACGAATAAACAATTTTGATCATATTTTAACTTAAAAATCTTAACATTAAGGATTTATAATAAAAAACCAAAAATTTGTTAACACCAGTGTCCAACAAGGCATACAGATCTATGGTCTCCTATGATTATTACAAGGCATACATATGTATGGTTTCCTACGATTATTCATTCAAAAATCTCAAAATTATATAATTTTTTTAATCATTGATGATAAATAATCAGAAAAATTAGTAAACAAACTACATAAACAAATACCTGATAAAGGAAAGAATTACATCAAAGTTAAATTGTCCGTTTATCCAGATCTGGATAAATCAAAGCTCAACCTTAAAAAAATTGATTTTAAAATTTGACAAAATTAGGTTTTCTTGTAAAAAAAGTATCCAAAAAGAAAGAAATAACTATTACCTATCGACAACTACAGCCATAAATATATGATGCTGCCTGACGATGATTTATGAAACTGGGGAGATTACCATAACCATGGGATCGACAATATAAAGAGGAAGATGTAAGATTTTTTGTGAAGTTTCCAAACCAGTTGGATGATGGTGGAAATGGGAGATGGAGGGGTAGAAGAAGTTTCCAAATGGAGAACAAAAACTCTGGCAAAAAATTAGGGCATTTTTGGTGTCTGGTTGTAGGCTTCCAATATCTATAACCTCAATGATGAGGGTTAATTGCAACAAAGGGTCCCAAATTTTATACTTCTATGCCAACAGTCCCTATGTATTCCAATTTTTTTCTAATAACCCCCACAACTCAATATATTTATATTATAGTACCCAATGTAGCAGTGCAAGTCGGACAAAATTTTAAGATTTGGATGGTATATTTTCATAGTAAATGACCACAAATTAGATGATGAATAATTAATGGTACCTTTGTTGGGTTAAGTCATTTTTATTACCAATGAATTAGGCTGATCCATGTAAAGGAATGTTAAACCTCATTAGCTTAGCCCAAAATTGGGTAAAACCGAATATTTTGGATTGGTTAAATGTCCTGTTAAATTTACCTGGTTGTAATACGAGGCCCACTCCCTAAATTTTGTACTCACCATTAATTTTATAGTTAATAAATATTATTAAATAAAAATATATTACTTATTAAAACAGAAAAAACTAAATATATTTAATGAGTAGACACCATAATTTAGCAAACCACATATGTAAAAATCTAAAATTAAAATGTAGCCATAATAATTTTTTTTAAAAAAATTGTTACCACATTATTATTTAAATAAAACTATTATATGGATATATATTGATTTAATAAATTTTTTCTATGTAAAATTGTCCTTATTGCAATGAAGGCAATTAGGTCTAATTCTTTAATTTAATTATTTCCGTACATGAATTCAATTAAATGTGTTCCATGAGGAAATGCTCAAGTTCATTATTCATTCCCATATGTTCTTACCAATTATTTTAACAAAAAATATTATTAATAAAATCAGTATATCATATGAATTTTTTTATGTTTGCTATAAACATATTACTTATGACAAGATTTATATTATTGTTCTTAACTGAAGCACAACAAAAAAAAAAAGTTCAGAATTGATGCTAGAGAAATAAGAGCTCAACATAAAGATGTTATGAGATCTCGTGGAGTATTGCATCCATGGCCACCTGTTATGGAATCCAACACTCGCAACAGATATACACCAAGAGTTAATTCTTTCCAGTTTGGTGTAGTTGCGGTTAGGTTTGATGAGAATCGATTTACATTACACTACTTGACCTAGCACCAGAATTTTACATTTCATATAGAAACTGGTATAGTTGATTAGTCAAGCCCATGTATCCCTGTGAGAGATATTACTAACAATTATCAAGATGATGTCTTGTCATTGCGTTCCACTTGTGACTTGACAACCGGTGGCCATGTCATACATCACAAATCAAACTATTGTTTTGCCATTAAGACATAGGACTATTGAAATCGGGGAATGCTCAAATGTACACCTTTCGCAGTATAAGAGAGCAAGAACATCCATGGTAGAAGTTAAACCCATTCCTATCCTTGATCTTGATTCTTTGGACGAAACCAATGAAGGTACTGATTCAACTTATGCTCTTTTTGTTTATTTCCTTATTATAACTCATTCTTACCTACAAACTTAACCACCCAGATAATTTGTTCTATGAATTGTTCGAACAAGACAATTAGGATATGTTAGGTCGGATTATTGTTCCGCATCGTAGTAAGATGCTAGTTACCTATCTTATCCATTTTCATTGGTTAATTGAAAACCAATTATAATTTTAAAGGGTTTATTACAATATGACATTTTATGGAACAAAAAGATTTTGGACCACCGGATTGTACTTGCCATTATCAGCATTGTCAGGCCATACTATGGTATGGTGAAAGAAGTGTTTGATCTCAACGTCAGAAAAACACCACATTTTCAATACGTTGTTAGAAAGGAAAGGTTCAATTGCCACATGAAGCTGTACCTCATGATTTTCTTTAAAGCTTAATGGACTACAGGGGTGGCCCTTTATCAAAGTATTTTCAGAAAAACATTCGTCAGTTCAATTGTCCTTTTTCCTTCACAACAATAAGACGACATATTAATATGGAAGTAAATGATGTAGAAGGGCCACTAGTTATCTAAATTAGAGGTGAAAATCACTATCGAATATGGTCCTTAATACCACCTACAGGCAATGTTCCTTGGTTTGCGCAATTGTACATACATGACACTAAGCATGAAATAGAGAATCATATTAGGAGCTTTGGAACATTAGAAACTAATGATATGGATATGGAGATTGTTAATGGTCTTACCTGTATGTTTGATGAGCACAACCAAATTGTAAGAACGTTTAGGTGGGTTCGTGACATCTTTTAACATTCGAATAATCAATGTGTTCAACTAAGGTTGTCGTCTTCAAGGTCTGGAAATGGTATGATGACTCTGCTAGTCAATGACTGGCTTTGACCGGGTAAGTATATTTTATTTAAGTGTTTCCACTTAAGCACCTCAAGTTAGTATATTATTACTCAAGAAAGAGAAGCTAAGTTTAAGTAAAGGTGTGTTCCTAAGTGTGGCTTGGCGCCTAAGAGTTAAAAGGGAAAAATAGTAATTTTGACCCAAGTGAGTGGAATGATTATAATTTAATGAAATTAGGGTCATGTAAAGTATTTTTTACTAATTAAGTCAAGACCATAAATTATCCTAGCTATTAGAACTATCATTTGAAAGAAAAGTGCAAAAATTGCACTAAGTGCTCAAATGTGCAATTTATGTCGTAAGTGTCCAAGAGGATAAGTATAAGAGGATTTTGAACATTCTTTAGGACCAAAGAGGGATGGTTTTGGGTGTAGGTTTAGTGACCAAAGTGAAACAAAGGAGAACTTGAGAGCCAAGAGGCAAGAAGTCAAAAAATAAGTTAGTGGAGTTAGTAGGATTTTTCTACCAAGTCTTTGACTTCCATTTTCATTTCTTTCTCTCCAAAATTTCGTGGCTCCCTCTCCCCACCAGATTTCCTACTTCAAAACTCCCCAATTCCACAAATTTCCATCAAATTTTGAAGGTCCCAAGGTGAATTCAAGAAGCCTCAAACTTATTCCTGGTGTTTTTGCTCCCATTTAGCTATTTGATGAATGTTTTTGGCTTGAAACCTAAGGCAAGCTACTTGGTTTAGTTTGAGCTAGTTCTAAGTTGTTTTAGTATCTAAAAGTGGTCTTGATTTGAGGTTCATGGTGCCATATCATATGGGTTTTAGGTCTGGAACTCAAGAGAGCTAAGTTGAGTCAAGTGTACTTGTGCTTTGTTCTTGTTTTGTAGCTGAATTTGAGTCAAGGTTTCAAGTTAATTTAGCTCAAATAATTCATATAAATGTATTATTACATGTGGGAATGAAGTAGAAATAAGACCCATTTGAATTGGCTTTGGGGATTGAAGGTTTGAGCAAGTTTCATGCAAGTTAACATGCAGTCACGAAATGCTGGAAGAGCATTGGTGACATGTTGCTGTGGCAACGCTTAATGGCAATGCGTCTCCATGGTGACATGATTTGGTGACACATCACCAGTGATTTTTCTAGGGAACCTAAAAACTGATGCCGTTAGCGACGCGTCGCCAATGGCGTCACGAAGACATACGTCCCTTAAGCTCAGGGCATCTAAAGAATGTCTCAATCCTTGGTTATCATCCCTAAGCTATTATAAGATGTTCTATAGCCTCGGTTGGGTCTAAGACTCATTCCTAAGTTACAAATTATGTATTATTTAAGTGGTAGCTAAATGGTGTAGTTAAGGTAGAGCTAAGTAAGTGGCAAGGGGGTATAAGTGCTCAAGTTGTCAAAGGGGTACTAGAGGGATTGAGTTAGGTTTCAGGGTCTTCATTGGCCCAACAGTTAGGTCTTAGACCTTTGGGGAAATGAGGAAAAAGCCTAAGGAGATCCTAACCAAACCATGTGGTTTGGTAAGTGAGCCACTCATGGTTTGGTAAGTGAGCCACTAAAGAGCCCTAAGCAAGGCTCTAAGAGCTTGGCAAGTTAGACCACATAAGATGGCTACCATACACAGTAAGTTATGGGTAAGACGGATATGTTTTGAGAGCAGGTGATGACCTACTCTAGGATCCATAAGTTGGACTTAAGAAAGGTAAAGGATTTGGGATACAAAGGCCAGTGTCTCAAGTACCTTCACCATCTGAGCTCATGGCAAGAATAAGACCCCTAAGGTGTAAAAAGTCCCAAGGATTGTGTATGTTGCATATCATACATTCATGCATTGCATATCTTTTATGGTGCTCTTGTGTTGGTTGTTGGTTATTTGTTTGGTTGTATGCCACATTTGCATGCTTGCTTGCTATCTTCTTTGCAGGTAGCCTAAAGGACCCTTACTGAGTATAGTCATGTACTTACTTTCTTAAGTTTGTTGTACAGGTTCTAACACCAGGCCTACTAAGTTTCCTCTTTTTGTAGGTACTTATTCCTCAGAATCTTTGAGATTCTAAGTTTACTTGTGAGTTAAGCTTTGTACTAACTAAGTGTTATGTTTTTACAGCTTAAAGGCTAAGTGGTGCACAAGAATAAGAAAAGGGCTTACACTTGGAGCTTGATAGCTCAAAAGTGGGGCTCAAGTAATGGATCTTAGTTAAGGATTTTTGTCTTGGATATGTAAAGTACATTGTGTACTAAGATGTTGCCTCTATTAGGATACATTGTGGTGCTAAACCATTGAGTTACTTTTGGGTGCATGCTAGTATTGTAGAGTGTTAACAAACTATTACTTGAAGTTGAAGTAATTAGTATTTCATTGTCTTGGCATGGCTTAAGTACTTTTTAAATGCAATGCTCGAGATATGTTTTTGAAATGATTTACTTAATTGTTTACATCGCCAAGACAAATGCATGCATATCTTCTTGCAAGGTAGTTAAAAAATTAGTTGCACATAAATTGTTTTAAAATTACCTGCAAGTAATTGTTAGCCAATAGTAACTAAGTGGGATCACAGTCCCATGGGACCTACAAGTTGAGTAATCCAAGGCATTGGGACCTCGCTCTGTGACAAATGGTCGTCATTATAATCTACCAGAGTATAGGGAGATTGCTGGGTGAACTTAGGTTTAGAAAATTAAAAGGGTAATATGGGTGATATTATTGTTTATACTCATGCTCATGGTCCCCGTAGGATTGATGTGTTACATCCAAAATTGATGTCTCTACACTTCCCCATTTTGCTTCCTAATGGGGCAGATGGTTTTCATGATGGAATCCCACATCATGATAATACTATGGATGGAATTGTACATAACAAGGTTACCATGTGTTAGAATTATGCATTTCAGCTTTAGCATCGCTCTTTTGTCCATTCCATGGTGCTTTGTGGTAGGAGACTTTTCCAGAAATATGTCGTATATGCTTATTATTGCATCCTTGAGTAGTGGTTCAGTTATATTCAAAGAAATCAAAGTATTTTACATGTAGAAGTTTTATATGGCCTCTAAAATGTTGTCAGCATGGGAGATATGACTGGCTATCGCACAAGCAAACCTTGCATTTTGCCATCAATTTTTATTGGTTGCCCATGGTACATGATGCAAAATTATCAAGATACTATGGTTATTTGTCTGCCCATTGGACATCCAAATTTGTTTATAATAATGACTTGCAACCCAAAGTGGAATATGATGACTAGGTTTCTGGAATTTATACCGGGACAAACAACCAATGACAAGCCCGATATTGTTAATCCAGTATTCGGGGTGAAGCTCTACTCATTACTCCAAGATTTAACAAAAAATAAACATTTTGGGAGAGTTATTAGAGGTAATGTGCCTTTTGTTCCTGTTTGTTTAACAGAATGCATACTTATCACAATATTTAATTAGTCATTTCTTGTTGTGTAATATTTGAAGTTATTGTGACCATAGAGCACTAGAAACATGGCCTTCCACAAACACATATTGCTCTTTTCTTGCATTCTGAAGACAAGATAAAAGATACTACTTTGTTAGATAGATACATATTTGTTGAGTTGCTTGATAAAGACATAGACCATATCATATATGCAGTTGTGGCTTGACATATGACACATGGTCCATGTGGATTGGCCAATTGTAGGTTTTCATGCATGGTAAATTGCCAATGTAAGAAATGATATCCTTGACAATATATATTAGAAATGTCTATTGGTGATGATGGATTTCCAATTTATAGGTGAAGACATTCAAGAACTACTATCATAAAGAATGGAATACAGCTTGACAATCGATCTGTTGTTTTGCAAAATGTTGACTTGATCGCTAAGCATGATTGTCACGTTAACATAGAGAAGAAAAACAGAGATAAGTGCATCAAATAATGCTATAAATACATGCACAAGGGGATTGATAAATCAACCATTATGATTGAAAGATCAGGTGATCAAGTTAATGAAATCAAGCAATATTTAGACTGTAGATATAGTTTAGCTCTTGAAGCTTGTTGGAGAATTTTTTGCTTTGATATCCATAAACATAACCCACCAGTAGAGCGATTATCATTTCACTAACCAAATAAGTAGAATATAGTCTTACCTGATAATGCAAAAATTTGTGAAGTACTATGGATGCAATAGGATAGTGTTACCAAATTTCAAGGATGGATGTAGTGTAATACAACAGACACAGATGCTAAACAATCATATGTTGAGTTTATGATGTCATATGTTTGGAATCGAGGGCAGAAACAGTGGATGAAGCATGTTAGAGGAAGAAGTGTTTGAAGATTATATTATGAACACCCTACTGTTAGTGAGAGATACTATCTTCGCACGTTGTTAAATATACAGCGATCACCAATATCATTTGAGGATTTGTGCACTATTTGGAGTGTTTTACATCCCACATTCAAGGAAGCATGTCTTGCTTTAGGGTTGCTTAATGGTGACAATGAATGGCATGAGGCATTACGTAAAGCCTTGGAGTAGGCAATGGGTCACCAGCTATGCGAACTTTTTTGTCACCTTCTCCTTTTTTGCCATGTAATGGACCTTTTTTATCTTTGGAATCATCACTGTGAAGGTTTATATGATGATATTAGACAAATACAACATACAGTGAGAAATGATCTTGACTTGGTGCTGTCAAACGTTGAGATATGCATTGTACAAAATTGAAAATATCATGAATCGACTTAAGAGCTCTCTGAAGGAATTTTCTGGTATGCCTTACCCTAACCTCAATATGTTACTACTTAAGGATAATTCTTTGATTATAAAAAAGCTTAACTATGATCTTGTCGCGTTGACAACTGAACATGCATCATTGTTCTATAGCTTTAATGAAGGAAAAAAGGTTGCATATCATTCAATTGTCCAATCAATCGAAAAAGACCAAGGGGATTTTCTTTGTTTATGGAAGTAGAGGAACGAGTAAAATGTATCTATGATGCACTATTTTTGTGAATGTTCGTTTTGAAGGTAAGATAGTATTGGCATTAGCATCATCTAGCATTGCCCCACTTTTATTGCCTAGTGGGTGTACCACACATTCACAATTTAAAGTTCCCATAAATTTAGATCAGGATTAAGTTTGAAATGTTAAGCAGTCTACTCCACTGGCTGAACTTTTATGAAAACGAGTCTGATAATATAGGATGAAGTAGCGATGGCACATCAATATGTATTTGAGGCTTTGGATCGAACACTGCAAGATCTTATGAATGCATATATCATACTGTCACAAACAAATTTTTTGATGGAAAGACAATTGTTCTTGTTACCACTCTGAGGGCTTAAATACAGTCACAATATTTAATGTGTCAATCACCCAGGAGCTATGCATATTCTGTAGGCAATCAGAATAATGCTCACTATATTACCCAAGTGGCCATCTTGGTCTTTATGCAAATATATGTATATTGGTCAAACCATAATACACATATTTACATTTATGCACACATATTTACATTTATGCACACTATGGCAGCTAAGAAGGAAAACACTAGCAAAATTCTTAGTTTTGGCTTCCACACATTAGGCAATCTTGTTAAGTTCTAGTGACCAGCCACTACACCTGTACCTTCCAATAATAAACTGTATCATTCTAGCCATGTAACACCCTGTTTTATTTGTTCCATTATTAAGTAGAGACTTAGAGAAAACCAATAAATTTTCTTTTACATCAAAAACCCACCTATGGACTAAGTTATGGATTTTTTAAGTTGGTTACCAAATTCTGACCAAATGAACAGTAACTTAGCCAAATTTGGAATGTCATATATTTGGCTACAGGGCTCCAAATTTAGAAATTAAAAATTCTAGTTGGAGCTCTATATGTGCTCTAGATGTGGTCAGAATTTGATTGCCAAACACATTATGTAATGTAAGTTATGGCTCTTGCAGTACAGGGTCCCAAATCTGTATAACTAATGACCATAATGCCCATACAAAATTTCATAAAATTCATACACTTCATTTCCAGGTACAAAATCCACATGGGTAGGTTCTTACATATCTTAAACACTTGGGAAAGTCATTCCCATGAATTTTGAGGCATTCCATAAACATTAAACATAATTTTCTTTGGAACAACTAATGAGTTGCAAAATGGACAGAATTGAACATTCAACCTCAAACATCACTTTATTGCTTCATATATCATCCTTACACCATCCATAGTGTATTCACATGTGTAGATGCATCATACATATGTCCTAGCTTAGTTGGGTATGTACACTACCTTCTTGGAGAGCCTTACAACCACAATGCACTCAGAAACTTTGAAAGACAGCTGCTGCGTAAGGCAGAAAGTACCAACACTAAAATTAGCAAATGTACTCTAAAAATCATGAAACACTCCAGTTAAATACTAGACATATTGAAGTTCATGTACCTGAAATTTCATAGGAGAACTCAAACTAGAACTTGAACATTCTCTTTCAGGTGATCCTAAAAATGGACAGAAAGGAGAGTAAGTTCTTTGTAAAGAACTTAGTAAGTGCTTTCAATGTAAGGCTCTCCATAGCAATGTACCACCTAAAATCCAAAGACATAAAAACATACAAAAACAACACATACGTGAAAATATGGAAACCATATGCACCAACAAACACATGTAATGCTGGCAGCAATCACATATTAGGGTTAGTCCATAATCATTCAATAAAATAATAAGTTATCACTTCAGTAACACTATGGCAGCCCTCCTCAAGCTTTTTCTCGGTTTTAGGAGACTTGTAGGTCTTAGTTCGTACTAACTTGGGCTCTAAAAACCCTTCTTTCTTGCTACCATATTTAGCATGGTAACACTAAGGCCGAAACCTTGCCATGCTTCTTTCCCCTTAACCCATACTTGGTTCCTTGAGCTTTTTGCTCTCTTCCAAGCATGGTCTTAGCTTCATGGATGTTTGAAAATACAGTAAACAATCCAAGAAACTTTAGAAAACCCTTACCTTTTGCTATGAAATCTGAAAACCCAAATAGAACCAAAATTAAGTTTTCTTGCACTCTTTGACGTCTTCTTTGCTTTCTCTTGCTTCCTCTTGCTTTCTTAAAGTATGGTGGCTATGGAGGATGATGGAAGAGCTTAAGGAAGAGGTCTTAGCTGCTGGAGGCCAAAATTTAAGGAAAATGGCAATGAAATGAAGATTTTTCTTCATTTATACATCATTTTGACCAAGGTGGCATATATGCAAATTTTTGTAAATTTGACCAACACTTGGACAAGTTATTTCCAGCCACTTTGGCTGGGAAAGTGATTTTTTTGACCATCATGAACCTTGTCAAAGGTCATTATATCTTTTAGATAAAAAGGTGGGCACTTGGATCCTTAGTTGGCATTATGCCATAAATGATTAACTTTGCTTTCTTAAGCACTTTAGTCCCCAACAATATCCTTAATTCCATCTATGCCCTTTTCTCTTAATTCCATCCATGTCCTTTCTTCATAATTCCATCCATGTCATTTCTTCATAATTCCATCCATGTCCTTTCCATAGCCATCTTTTGAAATTTGTACAATTGAGTACCCAACTTTTGTAACGTTACAATTTAGTCCATAGGTTACTTGAAAATTAAGTGATGTGCCAATACTTTCTTAAGGACCAAGCTATCATTGTTTTTGCCAGTTAAGGGGGTGTCTATTGAATACTTTACACTTCACAAATCATACATTATGGTGAAAATTAAAGCATATAAGTTTAGGTCCTTATGTTGTAATTTTCCCATTTTATGAAGGTGTAACATTTCTTCCCTCCTTAAAAATTTTTGTCCTCCAAAATTGCCTTTATCTTGGGGTACTCTTCTGGATATCTCTCTTGCATTCCTTTCTCAGTTTCTCAGGCCGCTTCTCTTTCAGAATGGTGTGACCATTGAACTTTGAGCATGGGAATAAGCTTGTTTCTTAGCCTTCTGGTATCCTTAGCTAAAATAGCTATAGGTGTTTCTTCATATGTCAAACTAGGCTCTAAATGTATATCTTCCATTGCTATAGTATGCTTTATGTCTAGTAAACACCTCTTAAGCATACTGATGTGGAAAACATTATGGACACTTGACATACTTGGCGGTAAAGCCAACCTATAAGCAACCTTGCCAATCCTTTCTAGTATTTCATAAGGACCAATGTACCTTGGAGATACCTTACTATGTTTACCAAACCTCATAGTGCCTTCGGTTGGTGCTACCTTGAGCCACACTTTGTCACTAACCTCAAACTCCAAGTCTCTTCTTCTTTTGCTCACATAAGCAATGGTCCTTTCATTAGCTATTTTTAGCCTTTCCTGTATCTTCTTGATTTTACTTGTTGTCCCTTCAATAATTTTTGGACCCAACTCGAGCTTATCCGAGGCTTCCACCCAACAATAGGGTGTCATGCATCTTCTCCCATAAAGGGCTTCATAAGATGTCATACCAATGGTGGTTTGATAACTGTTATTACAATAGAATTCCACCAAAGGTAAGTGTTGTTCCCATTCTCTTTTAAAATCCAATATACAACTCTTGAGCATGTCTTCCAGTATCTAAATCACCCTCTCAGTCTGTCCATCAGTCTGAGGATGATAAGCAATGTTTAGGTGGATTTTGGATCCTAGTGCCTTGTGAAAAGTACTCCAAAATCTAGCTGTAAACCTTGGATCTCTATTTGACACTATAGAGTCTGGTACTCCATGCAGCCTTACTATATCTTTTATGTACATTTGTGCTAATTTTTCTAGTGAGTCTGTGATCTTTATTGGCAAGAAGTGAGCACACTTGGTTAACTTATCCACAATAACTCAGATTGTGTCATATCTTAATCTGGTCATAGGCAACCTAGTTAAGAAGTCCATTGTTATGTTACTCCACTTTCTAACTGGAATGGGTAAAGTTTGTGGTGTTCCTGCTGGCTTCTGGTGCTCTACCTTCACTCTTTGGCATATTACACATTTAGACACATATGTGGCTATGTTTTTCTTCATGTTTGGCCACCAAAAATGTGTCTTCAAGTCTTTGTACATTTTTTCACTTCCAGGATGGATATTTAGTTTGCTCATGTGAGCTTCTTCAAGTATCTCATTTCTCAGTTCTTGCTCGCTAGGCACATATATTCTGTCCTTGAAGTACAATAATCCTTGTAGGCAAATGATTTATACAATGACCCTTTATCTTCTCCTGAAATCCTCTTCAGGTTTGGATCTGCTTCTTGTATCTTCCTTATCTCCTCAATTCACCAAGACTGAATAGTTATTGTATAGACTTGTACTTCTTCCCATTGTTGCCACTTATGCCAAGGGCATATCAAACTATTCTCCTGACTAGTATCTGCCAAAGATCCACCTTTTAGCAAACCAGTGTACTTTCTACTTAAAGCATCTGCTACTAGATTGCCTTTACCTTCAGTGTACTTAATGCTGCAATCGTAGTCTTTGATGTACTCCAACCATTTTCTTTGCCTCATGTTTAACTGTTTCCGAGTGAATAGGTACTTTAGGCTTTTATGGTCAGTGTATACTACAAATGAGCTTCCCAATAGGTAAATGCCTCCATTGTTTTAGGGCAAAGATCACCACAGCAAGCTCTAGGTCATGGGTACGATAGTTTTGCTCATAGGGTCTCAATTGCCTTGACCCAATAGTAATTACATTTCTATCTTGCATCAAAACACATCCTAACCCAGATCTAGATGCATTTGAATAAATGATATAAGGCTTGCCTGGATCAGGTAGAATCAGTATTGGAGCTTGGATCAATCTACTTTTCAGCTCCTAAAAGTTCTTTTCACATTTTTCAGTCTACTCAAACTTTTGACCCTTCTTGGTCAGTTTAGTAATAACTGAAGCAATCATGGAAAATTTTGGCACAAATCTTCTATAATAGCCTACCAGTCCTAAGAAGCTTCTAACTTCCTTTACAGTCTTAGGTTTTTCCCACTCTTGCACAGCCTTGACCCTTTTTGGGTCTGCTCTAAGGCCTTGTGCATCAATGATGTGTCCAAGGAAAGATACTTCTGTAATCCAGAATTGGCGCTTGGAAAATTTTGCATATAGTTAATTGTTCAATAGTGTGTTCAAGATAGTTCTAAAGTGATGCTCATGTTCACTTTCATCCTTAGAATACACTAGGATGTCATCAATGAACACCACTACATACTTGTCCAAGTAAGGTCTGAACACACGGTTCATCAGGTCCATGAATACAGCAGGGGCATTAGTCAAGCCAAATGGGATAATTGTATACTCATAGTATCCATATCTTGTTCAAATGCTGCCTTGGGTATATCCTCTTCTTTTACTTTTAACTTAAAGTGCCTAAATCTCAAATCAATCTTAGAGAAGATCTTTGCTCCCTTGAGTTGATCAAATAGATCCTCAATCCTAAGGAGTGGATACTTGTTTTTTATAGTTACAGCGTTCAGCTTTCTGTAGTCAATACACAATCTCAATGATCCATCCTTCTTTTCACAAAAAGAACTGGAGCTCTCCATGGTGAAACACTTGATCTTATGAACCCTTTTTGAAGAAGTTCATCAAGTTGTTTCTTGAGCTCAGTCATCTCTGTGATTGGCATTTTATAAGGAGGTATGAATATTGGTACTGCCCCGATTTGTAACTTGATTTCAAATTCTATCTCTCTTGGAGGGGGAATACTTGGTAGGTCTTTAGGAAAGACTTGTGGAAAAGTCTATCATTACAGGTATTCTATTAACTTCCTCATCAATTTCAACATCATTCAATGTGTAATATTCATCTTCATAAATCACAGGAATTTCATCCATAACTTATAGTTCCATGCCATGCATTTTATACACTAATTCCTTAGAATTCACTAATGCATGCACTTCATTACCAGGAAATGTGATTTCACTTTTAGCACAATCAATATTGATTCCTTGTTTTGCTAACCAATCCATGCCAAGAACAATATCATACTTTAGAATATTTAACACTAGCAGATCAGTCAAAATCTTAGTCTTTCCAACTACTAGCTCATAATTCTTAGCCAGTTCATTAATGACAAGACATTGACTTCTGCTATTCTTACTAATGATATATTAGGCATGAATTTTATAGACAATTTCATGGATTCAGTTAACTTTCTAGCCATAATAGACACTAAAGCACCAATATCAAACAACACACTAACTGGCACACCATTAAAATAAATGTTACCTCCAAGTGCTCCTTGTTGGGATGTCTCTCCCCTATCAATATGGAATACCCTTCCAGCTCTTTGCACTTGAGGCCTTTGAGCTCTGGGGGGACCTCTTGGTTGATTGTCTTTAACAGGTGGCACACTAGGCCTATTCTGGCCTTAGTCCTCCTGCCCTCTTATTTGGACTAAAGGGCAGTCCTTGATCTAGTGATCCAAAGATCTACATCTGAGACATGCCTGTGTTTCAAAATAACATAGCCTCTTGCCATGAAACTTCTTGCATCGAGGACACCTTGGGCCAACAAACTTACTCTTGGCCTTACCCTCCATACTAGGTTTTCCAGCCTTTACAGTGTCCTTACCTTTCATTGGTTTCTGCAGTCTTCCAACTTGGCTGGTCTCTCTTGGTCCACTAGGAAACCATTTACTTTCATACTCTTCCTATTCCACCCGTAAAGCTTTCTGAACAACATCATGATATGTACTAGCATTGAAAGGCCTAACAACTCTTCTAATATCTGGTCTCAAGCCTCTAACAAACCTCTTGGATTTAAGTTCTTCCAACCCATGGTACTGTGTTGCATACCTCACAAGTTGATTGAACTTGTGCTCGTATTCCAGAACACTGAGATTGTCTTGTTGTAGTGCATCAAACTCAGCTTGCTTTAGGTCTTTGATGGCATCACTTATATACTGGTCTTGGAACAACCTTGTGAACTTAGGCCATGTCATCTTTAGCTCAAGATCTGCTCTTCTGCCTCTCTGGGCAACATGCCTATCTCTAACACTGTTCCACCACATTTCTGCACTACTTACAAGATTATAGGTAGCCAAAGATACTTTCTTGGTGGAGCTTAAGTGCATCCTCTTGAACATCTTCTCAATGAATCCTAGCCATTCTTCAGCTTTCTCTGGTCCAGCTCTGCCATCAAATTTTGGAGGTCTTAGGCCTTGAAACCTCTCCAACAATCTGACATCATGAGAGCTCTCAAGATCTTCAACTCTATGCCTTCTGGACCTGTGTGATTCTTCTAAGTCCATGTAGTCTCTATGTCTCCTTCTTCTTCTCCTCTCACTAGGTCTTTTAGCTTCATCCCCCATGGAATGGTCATAAGCTGAGTTATTGGCTCTGGAAACTTGGCCAATCTTAAACCTGATTCTTTTACCTCTGGGATGTCTTATATCCTCATCTTCAGCATCTTCATTTTCATCAGAAGGAACATTCACTGGGTTGTTCCTAACAACTTCCTGGTTTTACTCCTATGGTAACGCTTGTGCTACTTGGACTCCTTCTTATTGAGCTTGCAGTAACCTTACTAAGTTTTTATTTATCTGGGCTGGGTTTCTTTGTAGTTTAACCCACACCTGGGGTACGTTCATTCAAGTGCTGGGTTTTCTACTTCTTGAACCCTTGGTTGCCCTTCTACACCCCTTCCATTTCTGTAGGCCTGCCTTTGTTCAGTATGAGGTCTTAAGGGTCCCTGATCCCCTCTCCTTGTGGCGACCATTGTCCTGTTTCATAAAAATCAGAAGAGCACAATATATACTTTGTGTTAGGTACATAACACTAGTAGCTGACCCAACTAAGCTATATGTATGCAACTATATGCATCATCTCATATACACATAAACCACATTCAAACTTGGCTCTGATACCAACTTCTGTTATCACTCTGAGGGCTTAAATACAGTGACAATATTTAATGTGTCAATCTCCCAGGAGCTATGCATGTTCTATAGGCAATCAGAGCAATGCTCACTATATTACCCAAGTGGCCCTTTTAGTCTTTATGCAAATATATGTATATTAGTCAAACCATAACACACATATTTACATTTATGCACACTATGGCAGCTAAGAAGGAAAACACTAGCAAAATTCTTAGTTTTGGCTTCCATACATTAGGCAATCTTGTTAAGTTCTAGTGACCAGCCACTACACCTGTAACTTCCACTAATAAACTGTATCATTCTACCATGTAATGCCCTATTTTCTATTCCATTATCAAGTAGGACTTAGAGCAAACCAATAAATTTTTTTTTACATCAAAAGCCATCCTATGGACTAAATTATGGATTTTTGAAGTTGGTTACCAAATTCTAACCAAATAAACAGTAACTTAGCCAACTTTGGAATGTCATATATTTGGGTACAGAGCTCCAAATTTAGAAATTCTAAATTCTAGTTCAAGCTCTATATGTGCTCTAGATGTGATGAAAATTTGATAGCCAAACGCATTATGTAAGGTAAGTTATGGCTCTTGGAGTACAGGGTACCAAATCTATACAACTAATGACCATAATGCCCATACAAAATTTCATAAAATTCATACACTTCATTTCCAGGTGCAAAATCCACATGGGCAGGTTCTTACATGTCTTAAACACTTGGGAAAGTCATTCCCATGAATTTTGAGGCATTCCATAAACATTAAACATAATTTTGTTTGGAACAGCTAATGAGTTGCAAAATGGACAGAATTAAACATTCAACCTCAAACATCACTTTATTGCTTCATATATCATCCCTACACCATCCATAGTGTATTTACATGCATAGATGCATCATACATATGTCCTAGCTTAGTTGGGTATGTACACTAGCTTTTTGGAGAGCCTTACAACCACAATGCACTCCAGAAACTTTGAAAGACAACTGCCGCATAAGGCAGAAAGTACCAACACTAAAATTAGCAAATGTGCTCTAAAAATCATGAAACACTCCAGTTAAATACTAGACATATTAAAGTTCATCTACCTGAAATTTCATAGGAAAACTCAAACTAAAAGTTCAACGTTCTCTTTCAGGTGTGATAGCCGAATGGCTCTCGCCTCTTCTAGTATACACTTCCCTGAAGGATTGTTCGGGGAGCTTGACGCAGCTCGGAAAGAAGCATTGCCATCGACCTCGACAGAAGCAAAGTCGAGCATGGCGAAGCAAGTACTTCGACTGAAACGCCAGGCTATCTTAATGAGTCGCTGACCCCCTCGGAGACCGAACATATCGCCTTTGGGAGAAAAGAACCAGCTACTGAAAGCCGGACTTCGGTTCCCCCCTCCGAAGTTGATTTGCGACTTTTGCCAATTTCATGGCATTGCCGTAAATCAACTTCCTCCAAACTCGTACTGCTACTTCAATGCCTTCCTCTGTATGTGTGGCGCTTTCAAAATAGAACCCCACTTCGTTATTTTTATGCAGTACTACAAGCTCTACGTGGTCCCGAAGGGTGGCTTTTATTTCATGCTACCTCGGGGATCCGGGAGCAAAAAGTATATGTTCACCTTCGCCACTAAGGATAGCTGGCGAGGGTGGCAAAAAAAGTTTTTCTTTCTGAAGATGGAGGAGGCCTGGTCGCGTGTTCCGACCAAGTGGGCTCAGGGACGGTTAGAGGACGACGTCGTAGATCCGAGGATACTGCTGACTCCCGAGTTGGCTTCCGTATTCGCGGATTTCGACGGTCGCATCCGAGCCGTCGCCGACTGGGGTCCCGAGGTCCTTTCGCGCCCTCTTTACCCCTTCCCCATCAATTGGAGGTTGATGACCGAGGAGGTCCTTCGGGAGCTCGGGGTGGTAAAGGAGCACAAGACGGACCTCGGGATGCCGGCTCCTGCCATCGCCGGGAAGGACTCCTGGCTAGTGCAACTCCTTCGGGAGGAAGTTTCTTTCGAAACTTTTTGTGAGAGTAAGTTACTTTCTAATCTCCTTGTTATAACTTCGTTCCGGACTCACACTGATGTCTTTCTTCCTTTTCAGAAATGGGCGAGGACACTGTTGCTTTCTACAAAGCCATTTTCACCGGTCAGCCCGCGAAGGGTGATCAGACAAAGAAAGCAGCCTCCCGAAGACGGAAAACGTCCGGGGCTGGGCCGTCTGCTTCTAAACGGGCGAAGAAGGATGTGCCCCCTCCCCTTCCGGAGATTTCCGAAGAGGTGGGCGAGGAGCCCGAGGCTACTACTGCCCCTCAGCCCGAGGTTGCTGCTGAGGTCCCTCCTCAAAGTCCTACCCCGTCGCAGGCTCTCCTGGACGCCGTGGTAGAGGCGCCTTCTGCCGAAGAGCGGCGCCGAATAAAAAGCAAGGGGATTTCTGCCGAAGAGGCTCCGGCTTCCGACGAGGACGTCGTCGAGGTGCCAGCAGGTTTGTTCTTCTAACAAACTGTGGCACTTCTCTTTTTTGATGATCTTTGAGATTTTCTTTTCTTGACCAACTTTTGTTTTATTTGTGTAGAAGAGTTGCTCACTCCGGGTTGGGTAGCTGAGCATGCCAAGAGGAGAGCCCTTCGGGACGCCCACATCCCGAAGGGAAAAATCCCGAATGAGCCTTTCTGGACGTTTACGGAGGACATGAATTTGTACTCCGGAGACTGCCAGCAAATGGCTACGAAGATCTCGAAAGGGGTCCTCACCGATGCCTCATTCAAGGCCATTGCCGCGGCTCACCCGGGCGACGATTTTCTTGCCGCGAAGCTTTCCGAACACGCCGCTCAGGTACACTTTTTGTCTATCTTCCTCCTTTGAATTTTTTCTAAGTGTTTGGTTTTCTTTTTGTCTTAACGACCTCGCCTTTATCCTTTTGCAGCTTCTGGGGTACGCTGGCTTTCTTCGAGTTCGGGTGGCGAGGCGGACTGAGTTCCGAGCGAAGGCCCTAGAAGCCATAGAAAAAACAAAGGCCATGTGCTCGGAACTGGCTGTCAAGAACCTGTAGCTGGCCCAAGCTGCGGAGAAGGAAGTTGCCGCCCTTCGGGAGGAGTTCCAGAAAGAAAAAGATGAACTTTTGAGGGATTGCTCCCAGAAAATTTTTGACCTCGGCTCCCAAGTGGTGGAGCTGATCTCGGCAAATGAGGTGCATCAGAAAGAAAAGTCAGAAGTCGAAGGTCTTCTGGCGAAGGCGCTTGCTGAGAAGGCTGCGCTCCAAGCCGAGGTCAATGCTATGAAGAAAGAGCCCGAAAAGAAGAAAGTGAAGGAGCTGAAGAAGAAGATCTCAGATTTGAAGAATGACTTCGAGGAGCTTGAGGTTGAGAAAGGCAAGTCTGACCAGATGACCAAGGTCGGTTTTCAGGACGGATTCTGTCTTGTTCGGCACCAAGTCCTTCAGAGGTTTCCAGATCTGGATCTCTTTTTTCTGGAGGCCCTGGACATTCCCGAGGGACCTCGGTGGACCTGGTCTAAGATTGACCATCTGAACTTGCCTCCTCGTATTCCGGCGCCGAAGGTGGTGCAAAAGGACGTAGGAGCCGAAGACTCCCGGGACGCCGAGAAGCCTTAGTTTGTTCTAGGGTCATTGTCCTTTTTTCTCTTCTTTTTTGTACTTCTTCTTTTGGCTATCTTTTTTGTAAGCACATTTATCTCAATAAAGACCTTGAAAATTTGGCTAAGTCTTTTCCTGAGATTTTTTGTTTTCCTTTGTCCCAAACTTTATTCGTTCAAGAGACTTCGGAAGATTTTGTCTGCGCTTATCATGGTGACCTCTTTCGCGAAATCCTGACTTTGTTCAACTTATGCCCAAAATTTTGGCTAAGTCTTTCGCCAGATTTTCTCTGTTGTCCCGAACAAGTTTGCTCTAGAGACTTCGGAAAATAATACCTTCGCTTATTTTAGCCGGCCACCTTTGCGGAACTCGCACCACTCATGCTAAGAAACTTTTTGGCTAAGAAACTTTTTATACTTTTAGAGAAAATTTTCCTTTCTTTGTACAGCACGGTCTTCCTTGCCGAGATTCTAAGCGTAAAATTTCCTCAAGGCGTCCGAATGCCACGTATTTTTTAATTCTACGCCTTCGGAATCGCCGAGCTTGTAGACCCCTTTTCGTACTTCGGCAAGAACCAGGTAAGGGCCTTCCCAGTTGGCGCGAAATACTTCGTGGGATGGCTTTCGAGGTGCGAATTCGTTCTTTCGGAGAACGAGGTCTCCTCTCTTTATTCCTTTTGGTCTTGCGCGCAAGTTTATGGCCGCGGCCACTCTTTGCTGAAAAGCTTTTCTTCTTAGTTTGGCTATTTCTCTGTGTTCGCCGACGAGGTCGAGCTTGGTTCTCAGGCCGAGGTCATTTCCATTTTCATCAAAAACTTGCACTCGAATTGATGGTTGCATTACCTCGATTGGGATGGCCTCTGTACCGAAGGTGAGTGAAAAAGGCGTTTCCCCTGTGGCTCTTCGGGGTGTTGTTCGGTAGCTCCACAGTACACTCTGGAGTTCGCCTGGCCATTTCCCTTTTGCTTCCCCCAGCCTCTTTTTCAGACCATCTTTTATGGTCCTATTAGATACCTCTACTTGGCCATTGCTTTGAGGATGGGCTACTGGGGCGAAGTGCATCTTTATCCCGAGGTTGTTGACAAAGTCCTGGAACCCTTTGTCTGTAAACTGGGATCCATTATCGGCTACCAGTATCCTCGGCACGCCAAACCTGCATACAATGTTCTTCCATACGAACTTCTGCACTTCTTTAGCTGAGATAGTTGCTAATGGTTCTGCCTCGACCCATTTAGAGAAGTAGTCTACTGCGACCACGCAGAACTTCACGCCTCCGGGGGCTGTTGGGAGCGGCCCAATGAGGTCTATGCCCCAAACTGCGAAGGGCCAGGGATAGTCAGCCGAAGTCACCATTTCCGAGGGTGTCCTCTGGATTTTTGCGTGTTTTTGGCAGCTCTCACATTTTCGGACGAAATGTCGTGCATCCTTTCTTAGGGTAGGCCAAAAATATCCTTGGCGGAGTACCACTGCGGCGAGGGCGTCAGTTCCAATATGTGAACCACAAGCGCCTTCGTGGACTTCTTCGAGGATCATTTCAGTATCCTCTTCGCCAACACACCTCTGTAAAGGATTTGCATATCCCTGCCGATATAGTTCTTCGCCTATTAGGAAGAATCGCCCAGAGCGTCTTCGCACTTTTGCGGCTTCAATGGGGTCTTCGGGGAGCGCGTTGTCCGCAAGATACCTCTTTATTGGATCTTTCCAGCCCTTTTCCGAAGTTACTATGCTCAGTACTTCAATGCTCGGGTGGTTTAGTACCTCGGTGTATGTTTTTGCCTTTGCCAGGCAATCTGCTTCGGTGTTTTCCCGACGAGGTACATTTTCGATGCGTATGGTGTCGAACTCTCGAATGAGCTTCGTCACCAGTTCGTGGTATTTTGCCAAAATTGGGTCTTTCGCGCCGTAGTCCCCTGCCGTTTGCCGAACTACCAGCTGGGAGTCACTGTGAGCCTTCAAGTTTCTTACTCCAATTTTTCTGGCCAGGCGCAACCCTGCTATCAGAGCTTCATACTCAGCCACATTATTGGTGGCGCTGAAGTTGAACTTGATGGCCTTTATCACCTCTAGACCTTCGGGTCCTCTGATGATTACTCCGGCTCCTTGGTGTTCGGAACCTGAGGCTCCATCCACATGCAGCGTCCATTCTGGCTCACCTTCGCCAAGATCCGGGTGGCTATCTTCGGTGGTAGGTACTTCGGCGATGAAGTCAGCTAGTGCTTGAGCTTTTATGGCTTTCCGAGGTTCATAAACAATGTCGTGTTCGCCGAGCTCTATACACCATTTGGAAAGCCTTCCCGAATGATCAACTCTTTTCATAACATCCCGTAGAGGCAGACTACTTCGGACGATGATGGGGTGAGCCTGAAAGTATGGCCGCAATCTTCTTCCTGCCAGCACCAAGGCATATATGGCTTTTTGGAGCAATGGGTACCTGACCTCGGCGCCGTGCAGGGATTTGCTTACGTAATAAACTGGCCATTGTCTCGGCCCTTCCTCTTTCACAAGGACCGAGCTCACTGCTTTTTCTGAAACAGCGAGGTACAGGATGAGGGGCTCTCCTTCACGAGGTTGTCGCAGAGTAGGCAGTCGAGACAAATAGATTTTAAGTTCTTCCCAGGCTTTTTGGCAATCCTCATTCCAAGGATGGTCACCATCCCCGAGGTCATTTTCTCTTTTTGCTGCCTTAGTAAGGACTTTGAAGAATGCCCGACACCGATCTCCGTACCTGGAGATGAACCTGCTAAGAGAGGTTATCCTTCCAGTGAGTCTCTGCACGTCTTTCATTGTGACAGGAGTTCGGAATTCGAGCAGAGCCTTAATCTTTTCTGGGTTAGCATCAATGCCCCTTTCTGATACCATGTAGCCCAGAAATTTTCCCGAGGTCACGCCGAAGACGCATTTTTCGGGGTTAAGTCAAATTCCGAACATTCTGAGTTACTGGAAGGTTTCCTCTAGGTCTGTGACATGGTCTTTAGGCATCTTACTTTTGACTATCATGTCATCAACGTAGACTTCCATGTTCCTCCCTATTTGGTTATGAAAGACTTTGCTCATCAGCCTTTGGTAGGTGGCTCCTGCATTTTTGAGCCCGAAGGGCATCCTAGTGTAACAATATGTTCCACCTTCGGTGATGAACGCAGTTTTTTCTTCATCTTCGGGATCCATCCTTATTTGATGATACCCACTGAAGGCGTCGAGGAAGCTTAGGAGCCCATATTCGGCAGTTGAGTCGACCAACTGGTCTATCGGTGGGAGAGGATAGGAATCTTTTGGGCAGGCATCGTTCAAGTTTCTGAAGTCGATGCACATCCGTAGCTTACTACACCCTTCTTTTGTAGCAATAACCACATTGCTTAGCCATTCGGGGTACTTGACCTCCCTAATTACGTTTGCGTCCATCAAGCGTTGTACTTCGGTTTTGACGAATTTACTTTTGTGGGCCGAGATGCCTCGCTTCTTTTGCCGGACAGGTTTTGCTTCCGGGCTTACTTTAAGGCTATGTTGTATTATGCGAGGGTCTACCCCTGGCATATCCTTTGGCGAGTAGGCGAACAGTCCTTTATTCATCAGTAGAAAGGATACAAGGTTTTTCTTGTCACCTTCGGCCAAGTTTTTCCCTATTCGGGTATTTTGGCCGGGGACAAGTTCTACTTCTTCCGTTTATACTTCTGCAAGCTTTTCCGCCCGCCCGTTTTTGGTTCTTCGGTGGGTAGTGTTCCCCCTGCTAAGGTTTGTGCGAAGTTGGCTACTGGGGCCTTTCGGGCTTTGACAAACACCTTTCTGACCTCGGCTTGGTCGATGAAAATTTCGGCGTCTCCGTCCTTGGTGGCGAAGGTGATTGTTAAGTACTTCACATCTGGACGAATGTGCAAATTCCCTTGTGTTTGCCTTCCAAGGATGGCGTTGTACGACGAAGAGACATCCATGACAATGAACCTCGTCATTGTGGAGGCAAAAATTTCTCCTTTTCCATTGATCGAACTCCCTCTCATCATCAAGGGAAGGTCGATCCACCCGAGGACGGGCAAACGGTGATCTCGTTACTATGATTTGAAAAACTGTAGTGGTCGGCACGTGGCAACCTCGTAACAGCGTACGAAGGAAGGAAAAATTTTTTCTTCCACTTCGCTAATTTTGCAGAAGTGGTGCAACAAGCGTGAGAAAGAAGAGGCTGCCAACTTTCAGGAATCGGCATTTTTTGCTGAAAAACGAGTTCGGAAAAGGCAAAAACGAATTTCGGGCAAACTTTGAAAAAAGAGTCCTGGAAATAAAAACCCACCAAATCTTTTGCCGTAATCTGGGTGTGAACACGCCGTCGTGAAAGATGACCGGAAAAAAGCTCAGGTGAAAAAACCGCCGCGAAAAGCAGAAGAGAGCAGAAGGAAAACCAGAGCAAAAGCAAAAGCAAAAGAAACAAATGGCAAAATGAGCATATATATAGGCCGAGGGGGGTAGGCGAACCGGCGTCATAAGTACTATGCGAAGGTAAAACGCCGCCATAAATGCCCTTCTGCACCTGAAAAGGCGCGCCCGCGGTAACCGATGCAACCCCAGCCAACAAAAAGCTGACACGTGTCAGCCATCGCACCAAAAAAGGAACACGCCTTCTGACAGACGTCGCGCCGCTCCAGACAGACACGTTTGGTTACGAGACGCGACGGTTCACTAACCTACAAAAATAAAGAAGTAGGTTACCTCGAGGACACCAAAAGGCGGGCTATGGCCGAACAGTCCGTATCTTCGGACAAAAAGGTGTATCTTCGGCACAGAGTGCACTCCCTAGAAACTCCCGAGAAGCATCCTGGGAAAGGCAGCAAACCGAAGTCTCCACTTCGGCCTCTTCGAGGAAGGCCTAAAAAAGCTGGAAAGCAGGTTACTTCGAAGACACCAACGGACAGGCTTTGGAAGAAAAGCCTACGTCTTCGGACAGAAGGTCTGTCTTCGGAACAAGTTCTGCACTCAAGGCCCAAAGAGGGGCCCTCAGGAAGCGAACAAACCGAAGTCTCCACTTCGGCTTTTTCGAGGGGGGCCTGTGATAGCCGAAGGGCTCTCGCCTCTTCCAGTATACACTTCCCCGAAGGATTGTTCGGGGAGCCTGACGCAGCTCGGAAAGAAGCATTGCCATCGACCTCGGCAGAAGCAAAGTCGAGCATGGCGAAGCAAGTACTTCGGCTGAAACGCCAGGCTATCTTAATGAGTCGCTGACTCCCTCGGAGAACCGAACATATCGCCTTTGGGAGAAAAGAACCAGCTACTGAAAGCAGGAGAGATTCTCCCCGAAGGCGGAACTCCTGAGCTAGAGAACTCCCCGAGCCACTAGCGTGATTCCCGAAGGAGGGCGTCCGTACCAGAGGGCGACCTCGCCCAAAGGACCTCGGGAGTACGGCAGGAGCATTTAATGAGCATTTAAGGAGCCTCTGACAGGTCGCCCACACGCTGCCTGAAACGGCGGCCTGACACCCTGGCATCATCCAAGTCCCATCTCAGCCACAAAACTAGGAGCCTACAAACGGCTACCTATTCCCTACGCCCAAAAAGCACAGAAAGAATCCGACCGAACACGTGTTAGGATCCGAACGGGCCAGGTACTTCTATAAATACTGGGAAACAGGACTTGGCAAGGGATCTGACTCTCTCTCGCCATCGGCACTCTCGCACAGCAGAAAACATATACAGGCCAGGCCCCTTATCCACTTAAGTGTTCCTACTTCACTCACTATCAGGACACTAACTTGGGCGTCGGAGGCTCCTCCCCGGAAAATCATCCCGGGGTCCTCCTAACCCCCTTTTCGGAGTCTTTCAGGTACTCTCCCACCTGGGGAATATTTCAGTCAGACGTTCCCCCTCCTCGGAAGCTCCCTCGGAATTCACCATGTCACAAGACAAAGATGCAGAAGTGCATCAAGGTGTTCCTGAAAATGGACAGAAAGGGGAGTAGGCACTTTGTAAAGAACTTAGTAAAGGCTTTTAATGTAAAGCCTTCCATAGCAACGTATCACCTGAAATCCAAAGACATATAAACATACAAAAACAACACATACACATAAATATGGCGACCATATGCTCCAACAAACACATGTAATGCTGGCAGCAATCACATATTAGGGTTAGTCCATAATCATTCAATAAAACACTAAGATATCACTTTAGTAACACTATGGCAGCCCTCCTCAAGCTTTTGCTTGGTCTTAGGAGACTTTTAGGTCTTAGTTAGTACTAACTTGGGTTCTAGAAACCCTTCTTTCTTGCTGCCATCTTTAGCATGGTAACACTAAGGCCAAAACCTTGCCATGCTTCTTTCCCCTTAACCCATACTTGGTTCCTTGATCTTTTTGCTCTCTTCCAAGCATGGTCTTAGCTTCATGGATGTTTGGAAATATAATAAACAATCTAGGAAACTTTAGAAAACCCTTACCTTTTGCTATGAAATCTAAAAACCCAAATAGAACCAAAATTAGGTTTTCTTGCACTCTTTGACGTTTGCTTTGCTTTCTCTTGCTTCCTCTTTGTTTTCTTAAGGTATGGTGGCTTTGGAGGATGATAGAAGAGCTTAAGGAAGAGGTCTTAGCTGCTGGAGGCCAAAATTTAAGGAAAATGGCAATGAAATGAAGATTTTTCTTCACTTATACATCATTTTGACCAAGGTGGCATATATGCAAATTTTTGAAAATTTGGCCAACACATGGACAAGTTATTTCCAGCCACTTTGGCTGGGAAAATGATGTTTTTTGCCACCATGAACCTTGTCAAAGGTCATTATATCTTTTAGATAAAAAGGAGGACACTTGGATCCTTAGTTGGCATTATGCCATAAATGATCCACTTTGCTTTCTTAAGCACTTTAATGCCCAACAATATCCTTAATTTCATCTATGCCCTTTTCTCATGATTCTATCCATGTCCTTTCTTCATAATTCCATCCATGTCATTTCTTCATAATTCCATCCATGTCCTTTCCATAGCCATCTTTAGAAATTTGTACAATTGAGTACCCAACTTTTGTAACCTTACAATTTAGTCCATAGGTTACTTGAAAATTAGGTGATGTGCCAATGCTTTCTTAAGGGCCAAGCTATCATTGTTTTTGCCACTTAAGGGGGTGTCTACTGAATACTTTACACCTCACAAATCATACACTATGGTGAAAATTAAAGCATATAAGTTTAGGTCCTTATGCTGTAATTTTCCCATTTGTGAAGGTGTAATAGTTCTAGTTGGTAATTTCAAATGAATTTTGCCTGATGATGAAAAAAAGCCAACATGGAAAATTATACCTCATATGTTCCTAACTGAATGCATCACTGGTGACTCGATAAATGATGTTATAGCATCAACATACCTAGATTTAGAGTTGAACATATCTGACAGACAATACTTAAGGGAAAGGTCAATACTGTCACCCAAGAATGACACTGTTGATATTGTCAACAACCATATAATGAGTAAATTGCATGGGAAAATAGCCACATTCATGAATGCTAACTATATATATCCAACTTCCAAGAATTCTGATGCACACTATTTATTATACCCAGTGGAGTAGTTAAACAATTTGAAGTTTTATGGGCTTCCAAATCATATATTAGATATCAAGGTTGGGGTTCCTATTATTTTAATGAAAAACATTAACCAAGCAAGTCGACTATGTAACAGTACTATGCTTATAGTCACCAAGTTGGTTGAGCCAGTTATTGAGGTTGAGGTATTACCTGGTATAAATGCAAACATGTGTTGTTTTATTCTCCATATTGAAATGGTGTTCTCTGACACCCAACTACCATTTAACTTACCGTGTCGTCAATTTCCTATAAAACCATATTTTGCGATGACAATAAACAAGAGTTAAGGTCAAACTTTTGAACATGTTGGGTTGTATTTCCCTGAACTAGTCTTCGCACATGGGCAACTATATGTTGCTATTTTTCATGTGACCTCCCCAGAAGGATTAAAAGTGTTGTTATGCAACAGCAATAGATAGAATACTTTCTATACTAAAAACATTGTTTATACTGAAGGATTTGACAAGTTGAATAGATGTTAGATTGATCATCATTCTTATTACAATGTATGGCTATGACATTCATTTCTATACAAATTGATACATAGTACTACTTTGAATGATTAACATATTTAATTCTTTCTTAGCTTTCCTTTTTGTATCATCTCAATTGCATATGCCATTAACAATTAAACTTATTTTCTTTGTTGTTTTCATTAGTAAAAATGAGATAATAGAATCACCTTATTCATCATCTAGCCACTATTGGCTTTAATTAGTTGCTCAAGGTTCATGAAACAAGGATTTGAGATGCAATTAGGTCATCTGATAACAGATTTCTTGGAATTACAATGATCCTTTTATATGCAAATTTAAGTCATTACACAATTTATTCATTCAATGTGAATGCATTATCATGAAAGCAAGCTAATTTGTTTATCATATTGTACATAAAATTGCAAAATGATCACATATGTGCAAGGATTCCACCTTCATTGGTAGATAAGTCTCGGATAACGCTAATGGAAGGAATAGTTTATATCATTAAGAATTTCACAGCCACAAATGCTCCTGTGAATTTTAACCATGTTTCATGCCGATGCAAGATCTACTTTTCTCATTTCACATCTAAGACTTTGGTCTTCGACGAGTGTTTAGACATTGGTTGTTATAGGTTTGAATTTGTTAATTACTTTGACATTCCTACCAGGCACCCTTCCAATATTATTTGCACAGGTTTGTTCCATTAAAATTTTGTGCATTACAAATTAACATTTTGTAAATGTGTGTGTGTGTGTGTGTGTGTTGGTGTCTGTGTTTGTGTGTGTTTATGCTTTACTGATAATTTAGCTACTCATTCTTTTCTAATGTTGTTAAAAAAATAAATATTATTGGACAAATGATTGTATGTGAGCCTATTTGTGATCAGAAAAAAAAAATAATGGTGATGTATGCCGAATGCGATCTATTTGGTTGGTGAATAATGAGTATGTTACTAACTTTTTGTATATTTGTTTATTGTTGTATCACATTTGTTCCCCTTTGTCTAACTTTTATTATATTGTCATTTTTTGTGTTATTTTGTTCTTTTAAAGGAGTAGAAATACAGGTTGTATTGGTTGGAGATAAAGTAAATGTCCTCCCATTTGACTCAGTCTATGATTATAATGAGCATATCATATTGGTTGTTGCATGTACATATGTCAATTCATATGATGGTATGTTGATCTTTACTAATATGCATTCATGTAGTTACGAAATCAAATTGTGGCCATCACAATATTATATGTAGACAAATTGATTTAACATTGCATTTACTGGAAGATATTATCTTACATCAGCTTGTAGGACTAAGGTTTATATAAATTTTGACTTGCTGGAGGTTTTTGCTATATTGCAGTCATAATATTCTAACCTCTATACTGCTCCGCAAGCTTATATGTTTGAATAAAAAACACATATTATGTGAGTAGTTTTTGACAACTCATTTTCATTAGTTGAAGAGTTGTATTGGTGATATCGGTATTTTAAAGAACTAAGTTTCCAAGAAAAAATTGTTGAAGCCTGAAACTACTAAGGTGGTTCATTGTCTTGCAATTAGCAAACTAAAGTATCTAACGGATTATAATTCAAACGAAGTCATTCTTTTAGGTATGAAACTATGATATATTAACATTTGTTTAATTATTAAGCAACAATTTGCCTAAGGTACTGAAAGTTGATTTACTTTTTCCAGTACTAAAGTTGTTACATCAATTGTGGATCAAACCCCAGATAGCCAAATATTATTTAGCGGCAATGATTCCCACAATACAGTTATCAATCAAGCTTCATGCTCTACATCTGCTACCATACTTTCTGAACAATAATTTCAAGTTACTAAAATATTATATGTATATGCAACACAGTATTGGAGGATTATAATATCTACATTATCCAAACAATAATAATTCATACATTCTTTCAGGTCAGAGCTTCATCATCACCCCATATATCAACTGGGAGAACCTTATGGAAAAAATACAGCTAATGCTAAATTCTTAAATAAGTATAAATCATTTTACTCTTTCTTTTTCCAATATAAATGAAAAAAATTCTAATATTTTTTACGCTGTACATTTTCTTACGGTGACGTCGATTTGGTGTCTGACTTTCCACCACAAAATGATACTCGAGATGTTCCTAAAACAAATATGATTGTTTTTAACACTTTCAGGAGGTTCTATTTTTTTAGGTTGCCAATACATTTTATTTGATGTACTAAATACATTAATAATAAATTTGAAATTTTTTTATTAGTTTTTTAGGTTGTCCAAACATTTTATTAACTTTCCTAGTACTTACTACTGTTGACATCTTTTCTCAACACTTAATTTAACTATTTTTGGATGTTTCACTTAGTTTTTTTGTCCCATGGCAACACCGGGTATAAACACTAGTTCTAATAAATAGATCAAGGAACCAATTAAAATTATATGGAATATTTATTCATACCATTAGGTAGGAAATTATAATTACATGAAATTGGAGGCTAAATTATAATTATAAGGAAATTAGACAAGAAAAAGGAAACTGCTACAGTTTTGGTATAGTAGAGAGAAAAAAAAAAAGGGCTCTTTACATAGTGATAAACTAATGTCAAAAGAAATTATTTTATTGCAAAATTATCTCTATGTACACACTAAAGGAGGAAGGACTCTTTTGGGCAATGAAATTATACAAAAAAAGATCAATCAATGAATTAAAAATAAATGCAAAGTTAGACTCAAACTTCTGTGCAATGTTATAATTAGTGGCAGTTAGATGGAAATCTGTAAAATATAGGATAATGAAATTCTAATAAATAGATTAAAAAACCAATTAAAGTTATATGGAAAATTTATTCATACCATTGGATGGGAAATTATAATTACAGGAAATTGGAGGTAAAATTATAATTGTAGAGAAATTTGATTGGACAGAAACAAAAGCAATTTCCAGAGTCTTGGTATACTAGAGAAAAAAGGACTCTTTATTACATAGTGTGAACTAATATTAAAAGGAATTATTTTATTGCCAAATTATCTGTGTATATACTGAACGAAGAAATACTCTTTACACTGGAAAACTGACGTAACAGGAATAATTAAGTTTCAAAATTATGGTGATTTACGCAATTATGGTGATTTATGTAATTATGGTTACTATAGATAATGAATGGATGAATTAAAGTTCAAGCCTAGAAATTAGCAAACCCATGACCTAATAACACTAATATTTAAAAGTAATAATTATTGGTCCTCCTCTTTTTAAAGTCTAAAATAAAAACCATTATTAAACCAACTTCAATTTACTAATTGGGATGAAGTATTAGTGAAGTTAAACTCTATAAATATGCACAGAAGATATTTTATATTCCCTCCGTTTCGTACCAGTTAGCCCTTTTGACCATTTTTGACTAAAATTTGACTTCAATATATTCATATTAATATGTATTGAAAAAAATTAAAAAAATGATATTTGGAAATTATAATTTTTAAAGTTTCATTTTCATATAAAAGGTTCATATTTTTATTATAAATTTTGAAAGAAATAAAGTTATAAATTAATTATTATGAATAGTAAATAGAACAACTTTTGGGAAATAGAGGAAGTATTCAACATTCTGAAATTGCTAGAGTAATGCTGAACAACAGAAACAACAATGCAGATGAAGTAGCCCAGCGATATTATGTTCACCCAGAAGATAAAGAAGGATACTTTTCATCATAAGTTGTTAATATGGCATAAAAATCATTAGATCATTTTACTTTCTTGTACTCTAATTCTTCGATTTTGTAATGATACTGAGGATGATAAAAGCCTTCTGTACGAGACACTCAAGTCTAAGTGGAGATATTAGTGCCATCAGCATAAGCTACCGCACAAGTATCCAAGTTCATTCAAACCGGTGGTTATAGAACTTTATGCTAAGTTAAAACAATTTAATCCTTTTGGTTTATCATATGTTCCTACCTGAGATCAGTTAGACGCATTAGCATTTGATGCAAAGATTTTGTCTTTAGAAGCAGGCAAAGAGTTCACTGAAGAGGAAAATTTTGAATCCGTGGGTTCAGGAAGCTCGATTGGAGGCCGTTAATGACTTTGAAGATGACAATGTTCAAGATGATGTTGGACCCGGAAATTAATGGAGTTTAGCTAAATATATATTCTAGGTCTCTAATAAGGCACTTATTAGAGAAGTCCTGTTTTGATCCTGCTATGTTATTATCTCATTCTCTAATAATGTTCTTTATATAAGTTCTTTATATTAGATACTACTTCCCTTTAGAATACAGGTTTAAGAATAATGTTCTTTATTTTACTTATATGCAATGAATAGTAGCCCCCTTTCAATTTTCTGATGGATATTTTACACATTCAATTTTGATATTTTAGACTAAGAATATTCAGTCACTAATTTATGTAAAAAAAATATGACACTAAAATATTTTATAAAAAATAAGAAGTGGATGTTAACCCTCTTCGAATGAAATTTCCATTGCATTGTAAGAATTAAAGGATTTCTATCTTTGTACTGATTCTTTTTTTAATAATTACACAAGGAATACCTAATAAAAAATAAATAGTTATTTTTACATATTTTGAACAATTATTTACGCAAATGTTTTACTATGTTTACGCAATTATTTACATGATTGTTTGCTATTTTTTTACCAAAACTGAATTATATCGAGATCAATTAAATATTACATATTACTTTCCTTTCAAATTTCTGACGGACATTTTATACATTGAATTATGATATTTTAGACTATAAATATTCAGTCACTATTTTTTGAAAAAAAAATATTACATTCAAATTTTTCAAAAAAATTAAGAAGTGGATGCATGTTAGCCCTTTTCGAAAGAAATTTCCATTGTATGTTAAGAATTGAATAATCTCTATCTTTGTACTGATTCTTTTTTTTAACAATTAAACATGCACTGAACTAATAACAAAATAAATAGTTATTTTTACAGATTTTGCACAACTATTTATGCAATTGTTTTCCCATTTTTACGCAATTATTTACATACTTATTTATATTACGTATTAGTTCTCTTTCAATTTTCTGATGGACATTGTATACATTCAGTTCTAATATTTTAGACAAAGAATATTCAGTCACTATGTTATGTAAAAGATATGAAATTAAAAAATTTTATAAAAAGTAAGAATTGGATGTTAACCTTTTTCAAAAGAAATTTCCATTATATTGAACGAAATGAAGGATCCCTATCTTTGTACTGATTATTTTTTAAAAAATTACACAAGGACTTACCTAATAACAAACTAAATAGTTGTTTTTACATATTTTTGCACAATTATTTATGCAATTTTTTCCCATTTTTATGCAATTATTTACATGATTGTTTACTATTTTTTACCTAAACTAAATTATATCGAGATTAATTAAATATTACATATTGCTTCCCTTTTGAATTTTTGATGGACATTTTATAGATTGAATTATGATATTGTGGACTTTGAATATTCAGTCACCATTTTCTGTAAAAAATATGACATTAAATTTTTTTATAAAAAAATAAGAAGTGGATGTTATCCCTTTTCAAAAGAAATTTCAATTGTATGTTAAGAATTCAAGGATCGCTATCTTTGTACTAATTCTTTTTTTAACAATTACACTAGCAATTACCTAATAAGAAAATAAATAATTATTTTTTCAGATTCTATGCAACTATTTATGCAATTGTTTTCCCACTTTTATGCAATTATTTACATTATTGTTTACCATTTTTTTTTCTAGAACTGAATTATATTGATATGAATTAATTATTAAAAATGTGAAATAAATAAACCAATTTTCCCCAAATTTCGTTATAGCATTACTAGGAGTAATCTTAGGTATGACATGTGAAGCAGGATTCTAAACACTCTTCTACATTAAATCATAAGTTTTAGTTTAAATTATCGTTCTTCTACTACTTATTTTATTAGTTTACTTTATCTTCTAATTCATTAACACCATAGATGTTTGATTTCATTTTTTTTATAGAGAAAGATATGCCAAGAGAGGCAATTGTGGTAAATATTGTACTACTTTCATAGATAGCTAATACACTATAGATGCCTTTATATAAATTAAGACTAATAGATGTGTTTACTGTCTTTGGTGTACGATCTATTGCGCGAGAAATAATTACAGCTGGAGGACTCTAAGAGACTTAATCAGGGTTATTGAAATTTAAAAAGATCAGCTTTTTTATTTTGCCAGCATCTTATTATATGAAAATGACTGCATGCATTGTTTTATACCAGACACCAAAACGAAGCTACCAATAATACACCAAAGCAAAAACTTAATATTGAACACAAAAAATGGCACTAAACTGAAACAATGTAGTTTTAGAATATTACTTGTACACAACTAAATGTTTCCATGCTATTTTTATTGAATTCTCTCATGAATCTCTATACATTATTCCTAAAAAAATGTAACTAATATCAGAATGATTGTTATGATTAAATTGTTAAAAATTATCAATAACAGTCAATGAATAATACCTATCTGAATTTTTTGCATATGCTCCTCTTCAATTATGAACACATCCATTGTTTTCTATAATCTCTCAAACATTTTACACAAATTTGAAAATAGAATAATCAGATTCATCAATTCTCAGATATGTGAGTAAACCTAAATATGAAACCTACATAGCAAAACAACAACTTAATACTGACCGGTGGTTGGCGAATAGTATTATGTTCTGAGTAATGTAATTTATAGCGTTGATTCAAACAGGTTGATTTGTGTGTACAATTGATCTTGTGCCATTTTGATTTCATCTTACTTGAAAATTATACATATGGCCAATTTGCTTGATTTTATTCCATAAAAAATTAATTAGATGCTTTATATTTCATATATAGATATAGCGTTGACTTAAACATAAGAGATCAGTACACTAAAAGACACTATATTTTATTTGACGTTAACACACGACAACTGATACATTGGTCAGCTTTAGAATTACTGTGGATATATCATTTAGTATGAATTCTTACCTTATATTATACAGTATTCTGTACAACATAATTTGTTAATTTCCCTGTATTATTACACCGGGAAAATGATGAAGAAAAAGTTTCAAGGATATTTAAACATCTTCAAGGTATTGAATTGTTTTGCCAAATTGATGTCACAAAATATAATTGTGAGAATGTTCACTCTGGATTTACTGCAAAAAAAAAAAAGTCCAACCCATTGACTATGCCCACAAATCTTGGCAACTTGTTGATTCTATTTCTCTGGTATTTAATCATTAGCCGTTATATATATATACCATTTTTGTTACAACTTTTTCTAATTCATAATTACTAATGTACATTTGGTAGTCATTTTTTCATCATTTTTGTTAAGAAAGACGTCTTGCCAGCTTTAAAAGAAGATACCCCGCAAATGAAACTGATGACAATAAGCTATGACAATGAAATTAGTTTATTCGATATGAACTCTATTATATCACAGATGATGTTTATTGCTTTTTCACAATTTTTATTAAGTGCCGGAAATTGTTGTCTTTTTGAATAGTGAACCAATTAGACCTATTGAGGATCGAATGTGTCAGATTGGTGTATCTCTTAATAGCAATCAATTCAACAATTTGGTTGTCAATTCATCATTATGGTCTACTTCTGTCACCATTTTTTTAGATTAAGAAACTCCTGACACTACTAGAAAAACGTCATTTAGCGACGGTTTCCTTAGCAACGGCTAAAAACCGTCGCTAAATAATCGCTAACAGTCCGGTGAAATTTTAGCGACGTCTGTTAGTCGCTAAATTTTAGCTAGTCACTAAAGTTAGTGACGGTTAGCAGTCACTGACGGCTTACCTTTGCTAACTGAGTGACGGTTAGCCGTCGATAAACTTCACAAAATCCAAAAAAAAAATATTAGTTCTTATGTGTTAGTCATTTTTTATACTAAATTATCATCTCTTTTAACATAAATAATTATTTTTGAATATATGTAATATAGTGGATATGTGTACCTTAAAGTCGGATAAAAGTTTAGTGGGGGTAATGAGTTGCTAAATTTTAGTAACGGCTTGATGTCGCTAACAGTTCGGTGAAATTTTAGCGACGGCTGTGAGTCACTAAATTTTAGTGACGACGTACCGTCCCTAATTTAGTAATGGTTAGCAGTCACTAAAGCCGTCGCTAAATTTAGTGACAGCTTACCTTCGCTAATTTAGTAACGGTTAGCCGTCGCTAACTTCAAAAAATCACAAAAAAAAGTATTATTTCTCATGTGTTAGTTATTTTTTATGCTAAATTGTCATCTCTTTTAACATAAATAATTATTTTTGAATATATGTAATGTAGTGGATATGTGTACTTTAAAGTCGGATAAAAGTCTAGTAGGGGTAATGAGTTGCTAAATTTTAGTGACGGCTTGATGTCGCTAAGAGTTCGGTGAAATTTTAGCGACGGTTGTGAGTCCTTAAATTTTAGTAACGGCGTACCGTCCCTAATTTAGTGACGGTTACCAGTCACTAAAGTTAGTGACGGCTTGCCGTCGCTAATTTAGTGACGGTTAGCCGTCGCTAAATTTAGTAACGGCTTACCTTCTCTAATTTAGTGACAGGTTAGCCGTCGCTAAATTTAGTAACGGCTTACCTTCGCTAATTTAGTGATGGTTAGCCGTCGCTAAACTTCACAAAATCCCAAAAAAAAGTATTATTTCTCATGTGTTAATCATTTTTTACGTTAAATTGTCGTCTTTTTAACATAAATAATTAATTTTGAATATATGTAATGTAGTGGATATGTGTACCTTACAGTCGGATAAAAGTTTAGTGGGGGTAATGAGTTGCTAAATTTTAGTGACGGCTTGATGTCGCTAAGAGTTCGGGGAAATTTTAGCGACGGCTGTGAGTCACTAAATTTTAGTGACGGCGTACCGTCGCTAATTTAGTGACGATTAGCAGTCACTAAAGTTAGTGACGGCTTGCCGTCGCTAATTTAGTGACGGTTAGCCGTCGCTAATTTAGTGACGGCTTGCCGTCGCTAATTTAATGACGGTTAGCCGTCGCTAAATTTAGTGACGGCTTACCTTCTCTAATTTAGTGACAATTAGCCGACGCTAAATTTAGTGACGGTTAGCCGTCGCTAAATTTAGTGACGGCTTACCTTTGCTAATTTAGTGACGGTTAGCCGTCGCTAAACTTCACAAAATCCCAAAAAAAAGTATTATTTCTCTTGTGTTAGTCATTTTTTATGCTAAATTGTCACCTCTTTTAACATAAATAATTATTTTTGAATATATGTAATGTAGTGGATATGTGTACCTTAAAGTCGGATAAAAGTTTAGTGGGGGTAATGAGTTGCTAAATTTTAGTGACGGCTTGATGTCGCTAAGAATTCGGTGAAATTTTAGCGACGGTTTAGTGACGGTTTACCTTCTCTAATTTAGTGACGGTTAGCCGTCGCTAAATTTAGTGACGGCTTACCTTCGTTAATTTAGTGACGGTTAGCCGTCGCTAAACTTCACAAAATCCAAAAAAAAAAAAGTATTATTTCTCATGTGTTAGTCATTTTTTATGCTAAATTGTCATCTCTTTTAACATAAATAATTTCTCATGTGTTAGTCATTTTTTATGCTAAACTGTCATCTCTTTTAACATAAATAATTATTTTTGAATATATGTAATGTAGTGGATATTTGTACCTTAAAGTCGGATAAAAGTTTAGTGGGGTAATGTGTTGCTAAATTTTAGTGACGGCTAACCGTCACTAAATTTCACCGAATTCTAGTGATGGCTTGATGTCGCTAAGAGTTCGGTAAAATTTTAGCGACGGCTATGAGTCACTAAATTTTAGTGATGGCGTACCGTCGCTAATTTAGTAACGGTTAGCAGTCACTAAAGTTAGTGACGGCTTGCCGTCGCTAATTTAGTGACGGTTAGCCATCGCTAAATTTAGTAACGACTTACTTTCGCTAATTTAGTGACGGTTAGCCGTCGCTAAACTTCACAAAATCCCAAAAAAAAGTGTTATTTCTCATGGGTTAGTCATTTTTTATGCTAAATTGTCATCTCTTTTAACATAAATAATTATTTTTGAATATATGTAATTTAGTGGATATGTGTACCTTAAAGTCGGATAAAAGTTTAGTTAAATCGTGTTCAACAAAACCAGTTATCGTTTCATATATCACTTGTTTAATTTTATAATTATAAATTTTAATTTGATTAATTCAGCATAGAAATCTCTTAATATTTTTTTAGCAATTAACAAAAATTCTATTTAATAAAAATTAAATTTATTTAAATTAATTTATTGTCATATGAGGCTTAACCATTCATTAATATTTTATTATGACATTGTAGTGAGGGCCGGAAGTCGCTAGCTTTAAGCGACCGGAAGCCGTCGCTTAAAATTATCTTTCATTCTCTTTTTTCCCCGTCTGGCATCCACGTTTTCCAACTTACACGCTGTAGAAATCGCTGAAGTCTCTCCACCGCTTGTTTGTTTCCCGTTCAACGGGCCTTCCGCGGACGCTAATCTGAGAACGCCGAATTCGTCGGACAGCTAAACCCACGACGCTTGCGGTGGGGTTTTCCGGCTTTCAGGCTAACTCCTTTTTTCCCTCTGTTTCAGTTGGAAGTGTGGTTTTCTGGCGCCGGAGCTCCTTTAAGGTAACTGATTCTTTAGCTTTTTAGCTTATCTATTTTGATGTTTGTGACTAGCTTTCCCTGAAAGTTTAGATCTTTTTTCTTTTTCATTGTTCGTAGGGTTTTCTAGCTTGAAAGCTCCCTCCTTTTTCGTCTGTTCGGTTGGCAGAAGCTATTTTTGTGGCCGTACGGTACCCATTCCGCTTGATTTCTCTTTTTGCGACCTTGGGTTTTCTGCAAGTTTTGGTCCTTATGACTTGTTCTATCTTTCTAATATAGCAGAGCAGGTTATATTGTAAAGGTAATAGGGAAGAACAAAGGAAGAACAAAGGTTTTCAGAACCGGCAGTATGGGTTCTATAAAGAAGTAATGAATCCAGGGAAACGTAGGGCAATTCAGTGAGGGAAAGAAACAGGAGAAGGAAGCCAATGGAAGAATTGACAAGAGTAAGTCGTTTTTTAGTCTTATAATCAATTAATTTTTCTTTTGTTGTTCTGCAATTCATGACAGTAGCAATAATGCCCAGAATTTCTGCTCTTTGAATTTCTGCTGCTCTTTAAAGCCAAACACAACAGACTTTGGAATGGTTAGGGAGCTAATATCAGCTGTGACCAACTAGTGAGATTTGCCCATACTTCCATTACTTCCATCTTATTACAAGTGACCTTTGTGGTTCCATAACCAACTAGTTGGATAAAACTGCCTAACCTCCTTCACATTGTGTTACTTGATGGAAAAACTTCTATGAAAATTGTGCATTAATGGGAATGATGTGGCTTTTTGTTGACCCCCTCAAGTGCATCTTATGACCTTAGTTTTTGAAAGCCATAATTAACTATTCAGAGCTTCGTTTACTATCACCTAACAACCTCAACTATTGTACACCAAACACCATTTTGCAACCACCTAGAGGTTGTAACAAAATGCCAGCTGTGAACTCAATTCCTTAGAGTCATCATTTTAGACCCTTACTTTTACCTCCTGATGCTCACATTTGACCATTTGCCGTAAAAATTTTTAAATGGTTAATTTGTTCAATGGGACATCCTAGTCTTTTAGATATTGCTTCATTGAAGAAAATGTGGGTACTGCTCGGGTCTATTGGCATGCTTATCCACCCCTATAATAAAGTAATAATGTTAATGCATTTAAGGAAAGGCAAGAAAAGTCAACAACAACCACTATTTCCTCTAGATTTTTAGTCCCTGTACCATCATTAAGTTCCCTACATTCTAGATTAAGAATGACTTCAATTTACTCACTTGTCCTCTCTTGCATTCGTGACAAAGAAATAATTTTCCTCACACCAAAAACATTGGCCATTATCTATCTTCTTATTGGTTATTAGCTCCCTTCTCATTAAGCTTTTTTTTTTATAATCTTTACATGGTTCTACGTGGTATATTAATGGATGGAATGGAGGATTTAAAATTTTTGGTGTGGGCAAAATCTCTCTATTTTTCTCTTCCATGGTTATCATATCTTCATACTTACTGAGTAAGCTGACTCCTACAACTTAGCTAGGCATTGAGCTTCATGCAAAGTTTTTGGTCTCAAAACCCTTACTACACCCTAAATTTGTTGTTGTAAACCCCCCAAGAACTGTCCAACCAAAAAGCCGTTGGGAAGGGGGCTTACCTAATTCAGTAGAGGGTCAAAGTGATTCTCATATTCTCAAACATCCTAGACTACTTCAGATTCATCAAATCAACAGAGGAGTCATGATGTCCTTCTCCAAACACCTCTCTGATGGCAGTCAAATATTGATGCTAGGTCAATCTAATCATCGATGGCCAACCATGCATAAAATGTTGGTACCATTGAAAGGTAGGGCCTCCTGTGTGAATAAAGGCCATCTATGTTTTTTGATCTTCTGGAATGTTCTCTAAATTGAAGATCTCATTGCATTTGAAGATCCTCCATTCAACGTCATCCTCAAAAACCCAGGGAAAATCAATTCCACCCATTCGAGCTAGACCCAGGCCTTCATCATGCCCAATTTCATTTGATGCATGATGGCTAGAATGGATTGCATGATCATATCCTCCAAATTTCTATTGCTTGCTATAGATTTTGCAATAAATTGAAGTGGGGCATTAAACGATTACTCCTGTCCCACTACCATGTCTTTTTGCTTTTGCTCTAAGTGAGCTAACTTTCTTTTATGTCTGCTTACATGGTCTAAAAGCTTCTACAAAGTTCTACAAAGGTCTAATGCTGCTCTTTAAAGATCATGACATGAATGCTCATCTTCTCCACCTGGTCACAGCTGATATTCCTGGGTCGGGGGCTGTGGTTGGAGTTCTGTCTAGCTCCTAGGCATTGTCTTGCTTGCGTTCCAATTGCTGCTGCTGGCAAATAATTTACCGGTATCTATCTGTATTTCCATCTCCAAATCAATTCTTTGAAGTTCTGAAGTTGGATTTCCTTTTTGTTCTCTCCTTTTTCAGGTTATGAAGGTGCCTTTGCACCCTCTAAAGTGAAGCGCTGTATATGTTTCAGCATGTAGCTAGATCCTTTGTTTTGAGTAGCTAGCTGTGCTGGTCATTCATGAAACCACTAGCACCACTCATTTGTTATTCTTGAATTATAGAAACAATAGCACCACTTTAGAAATATACTAATAGTCTAACTGCATTGGAGCTATTTAGAAATATTGGTTGATTATACCCATGGGATCTGTCCAATGTATTCTGTTTTTGCATGTGCCTTTGTCTTTAATTGGAGCTATTGGATTTAGATAGTGATCGGCTTTTGTTCTCTCTTCTGGATATTAAATTTGTGAAACTGTTTTGCAGGCCTTATCTAGATTCCTTAGCTGCTACCACCAATGAGAATTATGCTGTTAATGTTGTTGAACTACCTAGGGTGAGCCTTTACACTGTTGCCTTGTATTCTGATGGTTCTCTCTTTCTTTCATGCACTTTAAGGATAGAAATGTTTTGTGCTCAAATTCGAGAATTCCTTTGTTGGCATGAAAGTTGGTTGCTAATCAGTATTTCTGGAAGGACAACATTGATTGTTTTTGGATAACTTGTTGCTGCCATGACTATGAAGAGCTTTCAATTCGCCCTGTGCTTTAATATCTTTTTGAATTTATGTTTAGAAGCCTTTCGAGAATTCATTGATGTGCAACTTGTGATTTGTCTATTGTTGGAGAGTATGAAAGTTAGACTTCACTAGAGCTTTGGATTTTGCTTTTTGCCACTGCACTTGTTCACATTTTTTTGAATCCAAGTTCTGCCAGATGGTGAGGGTGTTTGTACCAATCATGAGATTGAAATAGCTTTTGGATCTCTAGCTGCCTGTCTGCTCATCTGAGGATGTTGACTTGGTCCATTTGATCATGTGATTTCCAGGGAACAAAGAAGACCTTGGTCCTAAGAGAAATACCCGAAGATGGTGTTCAGAGGTTGCTGTCAAACAAAGAATCTTTGGCTTCCTGTGATACAGCAGTATTTGTTTATGACTGGTTATATGGGGTTGTATACTTGTTACTTATGTGCTGTCATAGTCTAATGCTGAGGCGCTTCAACAATTCATGATTTCTTATTGCAATAGTATTTTTAGACATGCATGCACTTATCTGTGAGGAAAACATTAATCGTGGGCGTTGTGTTTGTCCTGACAATAGATTTCAGTGTTATCTGAGTTTGTACTGTGGTGGATCTTAACTATATTGACACAAGAAGAATGCTCAATGTAATGAGTACCATATGTTTCCCCTTTGCAGTTCGGATGAAACCTCATGGAAGAGAGCAACTGAATTGTTGGTTGATGTTGCTACTCATGGTGAGGACAATGGTTTTGAGCTGCCTTGCCTCATTGTTGCTGCAAAAGATGAACTTGGTCATAAATCTTGGTTGTAATTAGGGTACAATTATATCCCATGAGCTTGTTTCACTATAATTATTAAGGTTGTACATTAGCCAAAATACATTCTGACATTGTATGTATTCTAAATATCAATTTTTATGTTTATGACTATTGGGAGTGTATAACATAACTTTGGATTAATGTTACCTAGTTTTGTGTTTGGGTTGTATGGAATAGATACGTATAGTGGAGGTTTGCTGATGAAATTGTTGACCATGACATAGCTAAATTCGTATGGATGCATATAATGGAACTAGCGGTCGCTACAATTTTGAAATTTTTACTAGTTATTAGCGACGACTACACGTCACTAACTAGCGAAGGCCACGCGTCACCAACTATAACTAACTAGTGACGGCTACGCGTCACAAATTGTCACTAACTAGCGACGGCTACGCGTCACTAACTGGCACTAACTAGCGACGGTTATACGTCACTAACTAGCGACGGCTACGTGTCACTAACTGGCACTAACTAGCGATGGTTACACGTCACTAATTAGCGACATCTCCGAGTCACTAACTAGCGACGGCTACGCGTCACTAACTAACACTAACTAGCGACGGTTACGCGTCACTAAGTAGCGACGGCTACGCGTCGCTAAAGCGCCAGCAGCATCGTTACCGGAAAATTTGTGACGGCCTATTTTGCGACGTTTAGCTGTCACTAATTAGCGACAGTTAGAAAATTAGCGGCGAGTGAATTAGCGAAGGGCATTTTAGCGACGGTGTGCCGTCGCTATATCATGTTTAGCGACAACTGGCCGTCGCTAATGGCCGTTGCTAAATGCGGTTTTTCTAGTAGTGTGAAATATTGTGTGTAAATATGCCATGATTATTCACACATTATGATACCTATGTTGATGTAGTTATTATAATTTCTTAATTACTTTACAGGTCAGAGTTTCATTATCACCCCATATATCAATTGGCAAAACTTTCTAAACAAAGTACATCTAATTCTCATTGCTCAAATGGGTATATATCATTTTATTCTTTATTTCTTTCTTTGTGAATAAAACAAACCTAATATTGTGTGTGATACATCTTCTTCTACAGCGATACAAATTCGTTGAATGACATATCAAGAGAAAATGATCCAAAAGATGTTTTAAAAACTATTATGTGATTTACAATGTAACCGCAAAATTGCCAGTTCTGTTTGATTTGTCAAAGCATTAGATTCTATATCTGTAGGTTGTTATTAATCACTTTACACAACCTACATTGCCACTTTAACTATTTTTATAAAACTTTTTAATTACCATGCATTCTTCATAAAATATGTGATTATTGATATACTTCTTGTTTTTTTTTTTTGTTCCCATGGCAACATAAGATATACAAACTAGTTATCTAAAAGCACAACAACGACTCTTTAAAAACCACCAAGGCACTTCAGCTTCTTTAACATAATAAACCATTTAAATCCATTTAATTGATATTTTATTTCCAAGTTTTTGTTTTCCCACACTAATAGTAGTTTTCTTTTTCTTGGCGAGCAAAATGAATTCGCTATCAATTTTTAAACTCAACCATTATTAAGTCCTCTGTGGACTAGGCCCACAGCATGCACCTTGTTCTTTTATCATTTTTTATTTTTTATTTTGTTAGGTTTATTTTTCTATGAATACTTTTGTTATTTTATCAATTCTTATTTCTTCTTTTATTAGATTCGTTCTTTTATATGTATTGTTTTTATCAGTTCATTTTTATTCTTTTATCAGGTTTGTTCTTTTATAAATATCATTTGTTGTTTTATAACTTCTTATTTATTCTTTTATTAGATTCTTTTATGAATACAGTTTATACTTTATTGGTTTTTATTTGATATTTTATCATGTTTGTTATTTTATCAATTATTGTTTGTTCTTTTAGAACAACTAGTTATGTTTTATCATTATTTGTTTGTTCTTTAGACTCAATTTCTTGTTCTTTTATCAGTTTCTACCTATTCTTTTAGATAAATTAGTTATTAATTTTTAATTAGTAGTTACTATCGATTTCCATTTGTTTTTTTCCTGGTAAACTAGTTATTTTTTCTTCTATCTATAGTTATTTGTTCTTTTTTTATTAGTGATTTATTATAATATAATAGTTTTTTTCATTAGTAGCTTTTTTTTTCTTATTTTGGCTTAATTTATTGCTCTTTTTATAAAATTTTTTATTATTTTTTTAGATAAAATATTTTATATGTTTTTATTATTGTCAATTTGTTCTTGTTATGAGTAGTTGTTAGTTTCTTTTTTATATAAATGACTTATGCTTTTATCAGTATCCATTTCATCTCTTAGAGGAGCTAGACATTCTTTTAGCAGTATTTACTTGCTATTTTAGATCAACTTGCTCTTTGTTCTTTTATTAGTTGACAAATTTAAAAAAAAATTATCAAAAAACTATATAAACTAAAAAAAAACAGGAATAATATAAAAATATTAAAAAAAATAAAATGAAACTAAGAAAAAAAAAAGGTAGACAAATTTAAAAATAAGAAATAAAACGAAAAGTAAAATTACAGACAAAGTTAACCAATTGTTCATTTGGTTAATTTTTATGCTCATTTTGTAGCAATCATTCCTTTAGATGATGAAAACCAAAACTTAAGGTCTAATAAGTCACAAGAGAACAAGCTAGATGACATGGTCACAGTTAAATCATAAGCACAAGAAATTCTATTTTCATGTTGTTTTCATCTTTATCCCATTCAATCCCCAAAATTTTGATTATTCAATTAAGGCAATCATTTGCTAACTATTCAGATCCTTCTAAAAACTTCAAATCATGTCCTCTTGAAAATCACAAAAGACTATTCAATATCAAACCTATAGCCACAGATCCTCCTAAAAATTTCTAATCACATCTTTAGATGAAAAGAAAACTACTGTTCACAGATCCAGATCGGCACAAATCTATAAACACAATGTAACACAAACAATCTGATGTAGACAAACTCTAGTTTTGGTCTGGAATGGTTTTGTTGTCCTCAGCTTTCTCATGCATTGCTCAACAAAACCATATCAGCTCAAATCTAGAAAAAAAAAAAATGGAACGTCCAAAAATGTCAGGAGAACGAATTTTGAACTACAAAAATGAATAAGCACATACCTACAAAATAAAGAAACATCGAATAATCTGATGCAAAAATACTATTATTAAGAAAAAAAAAAGAAAAAAACACAATGAATTTATTACCCCATCATCTCTTTCATGCAAAGAACGAATCATCAGATTTGATGCAAATGAATAGTGATTCTTGAAAAAGAAAAAACTAAAATGCATTTTATATGGTAGAAAAATCATAAATATGACCAATTCTACTTGGTGGCAAAATCATAAATAGATGAGATAAGCAGGTGGCTGTTAGGGCGCATCAATGCACTTGGCGCAAGTAAGATTTGACCTTTTGTGATAGTTGCTCTACACCTTGAATTTTTTAAAGTGTAATATTTTCCTTCTTTTTAAAAAATTTCTCTTATTCTCTATAACTTTTTGTTCTACCAAAATGTGGCAACTAAATAGGTATAAAAATATGGCAACTAAATAGGTAAACATTTTTAAAATTATTGAGTTTTTTTAATTTATAATTTTTCCACACTATGCATAATGCTCCCAAGCCACACATTCTCTAAGTTTCTACAATTTTGACAAATTTGTGTGTTTCTACTCCTACTTTGAGCAAAGTAGCCCAGGACAACATGGTTCACAACATTCTAGTATGTATTAATACCAATAATTTAAACTATATAACTTAATTTTTAAAATTTCTTACACCATTTGTTGTATTCTCCTCTCCTGCATGATGCTTTAAGTTTGAGGGAAAATGATTTCCTTGTTTGAGAAGTATTTTGAAGTCTTTTCTTTCTTAAATAACTAATTTCATAACCCCGTCTAATAGACAAGATAGTATTTCATATTAGAACATATATTTTACTTTATGTATAGTAAACAAAGTATACATTTAATTTGAAGAATAAAATTTAATATGTTTGATATTATAGATTATGTAAAAAATCAAGAAATTCATATATGGTGATGATCTATTTTTGGGAATTTAGTAGCAAGATCACATTCTTCTAGAAGTTCAATGCTAATAAAATTATTAGTGTGGATTAAGATAAGTATTAATTTTTTTAAGTGTATGTAAAATATTTTTTAAAATACTATCCCAATTGAATACAGATATATTTAATTTTTTTTTAAGTGTTACTAAGAAGGAAGGTAGGGAAAATGGGGGGAAAATATTAAGGATAGAAAAAGGTGTAAAGGTACAAAAAAATGAATAAATAGTTATGAAAAATACCTATGAAATTATTTTTTTATTTAATTTTATTTATTAAGATATGTATTAGTGAAATAATAATAGAAGAAAATAAATGATTGTAAAAATAAGATACGTATTAATGAAATAATAATAGAACAAAAAAAATGATTGTAAAAATAGGATAAGTATTAATGAAATAATAAAAAATAGTCGAAAAGAAATAATTGTAAAATAATTAATTTTAAAAATTAGTTATTTAATTTTTTAAACCTTATACAGTGAATATTTTAATTACTTTTTTAAACTTAATAAAGAATTAAAATTAGATAACCTAATATTTTTTAATACACTAAATGTTTATAATTAATTCAAAAAAAATTTATAAAATAAGGAGTGCCTAAAATATAAACCTGTTAATGTTAAGAACTACATGGCATGGGCTTAGGAGATGTGGGCAGAAATGCAACAAGGAACAAAGAAGAGTGGCTTTGGTGTAATTTGATGAATACAAAAGCAAAAATTAGGGTTTGTCACTCATTTCAGCCATCTTTTATGTCTTTCCATCTAGTCTGTTATATCTTCTGGTTTTGTCTAGGTTGCGCCAACAGATCCTCACCTCCGCCGATTTATGGGCTAACCGGATGACCTCTACCATGAGATTCAATTTTTCGACTGTCAGTTACCGTTGCTTAGTCCCTTTGTATTTTTCGATGGCAGCGCCTCTTATTTGATGAAAAAAATTTCCATTTTTTTTAAAATACATGATTTAAAATTTTTTCTACCTCTTCTTTAACTTTGTCTAAACGAATTTGTCTAAAAGTTACAGTTTTTGCTATAATGGCCTCAAAGCGTTCAACGTGGTTTTTTTCTTGAAGGAACCCTAGGATATTCATAAGTTTCGCTCATCTCACTGTCGTCCTTAACCTCTGGCATGATGATTTTTTGGAAAATTAAAGGATTTAATAGAATTGTTGTCTAAATAATGAAACCCTAGCTTTTTCTTTTCTTCCTCATTTCTCTCTTACTTTAGTGGTTTGTTTGGTTCGATACTTGTTCGATCAGCATAAGAGGAGTGTGAAGGCACCTAGCCATGATGTGCGTCATCAACTAGACAGCAGGTGCTTGTCACACGCCTCATTCTAAAGCGAAGCTTCTACTAAAATGCTAAAACCTTATAATTTTCACCTGCATTTGATTATATTATTTCAGACCTTAAATTTTAAAGATTAGCTAACTTAAAAGAAAGATAGGGAGTATATGGATGTTAAGATGACACCAAGATAAGTCTTAAATGTATTTTAATTAGTTTTGACCTTATATCTGTAATTTAATGTGATTTTTTGCTGCTTGATAGCTTTTATGCTAAATATACATGTGTCTTTCATGCCTACATAGTAAGTAACATGTATTTGTCTTCTGTAATAAACATATCAGACTCATATTCTACTTTTTATATAGTTTTCCTTGATGCAAAGATTTTCTAAGTTTATTTACTAAGTTCCCCTAACAATGCTTAATAACCTAATAAAAAGGTACTATGGTTTTCTAAGATTTTTTTAGGAATGTCTGAGTATAGAACATGGGCATGAAATAATAATAACAATAATAGTAATAATAATAATAATTGATAAAAATAGAATAACTAATATAACCATGTCCTAATAGAAATTAAAAGCAACAAATAAAAAATAAAGTGAAAGTCTGGCATGCATATATGTGCATAAGCACACACTAGATGGAGTTAAAATGGGGGGTCAGATTGTGTTAGTGTAACACCAGAATGGAAAACCTTGATTGGGGGATTTAAGATTTAATTAGATAATATTTTGATAGTTTTTCAAATTTTAATTTTTTTATTTATGGTAATTAAGATGTCATACATTTCTTTTCATATTAAGCTCTATTTATGTCTTCTCTTTTTCTCTTTGTCTCCAATAATTCTATTTGTAGTCTCTGTCTCCCTTTTGCATTACACTCCTCATATGTCTTTTTTATTTACCCCATTGTAATTCGATTTTTATCTCTTTTAGTATATTGTGTCATAAATTATGTTGTTGGATTTAAACGAATTTCCAACTGAGGTAGATTTCGATGAGGATTCACAATGGTATGAAAAGGGTGACAGTGTTAATGGGGAAGATCATGAGGATGACTTTGTCAGTGATAATAGTGATGGTGATGTTAATATTGATGTTGGAGGTGATTATGATTATCATTCATGTGTCAATATTATTTGCTAGTTTGTGCATTTTGTATGAATCTCATTTTAGTGTTTTTCATGTTTTTAGAATGCATAGACGAAGAAGCTGATCAAGTTGCGGCAGAGGAGGGGTTATGTGGCAAGGAATCAATTGAAGGTATGGTACTGTGCTTCATTTGTATTATTTTTATTAGTTTTGTGTTTGTTGTTATGAGTTGTTGTTACGTGTCTAACAGGCGGGGGAAGAAGGTGAGGGTACAAATGACGTTATGAAATTGTATTTTGTTTATATTTTTTTATTGTACATGCAAATTTTCGTGTATGTTTCCATCATGTGTGTTACGGTGTTCCATACGTATTTTTTTTGTTTGCTTTGTGTATGTAACTGTTTCTTGTTTGTATTAATCAATTTCATCGTGGTTCCATGTTCAGGCATCTTTGAATTTATGTATGCAGATTTTCATTAGTTGTAGACAATCATTTATTTATTGTGTTCCCACGTGCAGGTGGCGTCGAGGAGTCTTCTTTGGAAGGCATTGGTTTTAAGAGTGTAGAAGTTGCTTTTGCATTCTCCCATAACCATGCAATCAAGAATAGGTTCAAGACTTGCAAGAACAAAGTTCGAAAGAAGCCTGATGTTGTGTATGCAGTTGAGTTTTGCTGTCACCAACAAGGGGGTAAGAGTTCAGTCAGGAATGATGGGGTAGAAGCTGTGCATCGGAAGTATACATTACAGTGTGGTTGTGTTGCTCAAATTTGGTTTAAGCGCAATGAAAAAGAGGAATGGGTTTGTGTTCAACATAACAGGAATCACAAGCATCCTTTTATGCCGACCATTGATATGTATAGGGTTTTGAACAATGAAGTGGGTGGTCTGAAGCAGTAAGGTGTGAAGAAGAAAACTTTGTATAACAAAGTTGCAGTAGTGAAGGTGGAGGTTGCTGCTAAGGGCGATGCTGCATCATTAGTTGACTGCTTTAAGGAGCGTGGCAGAGCTGATCCCAATTTCTTCTACACAATGCAGATCAATGATGTGGGTAGGTTGACTAATTTCTTCTAACATGATGAGCAGATGAAGGCAGATTACCTTCTATTTGGTGACCTAGTTTCGATGGACATAACTTACCGTACAAACGAATATAAAATATTCTGTGTCCCAATTATTGGGGTGTACCACTATCGGTAGAACATAATGCTTGGATGTGCGTTCCTGGTAGAACAAAAAGCAAGGGCATTTGAGTGATTGTTGGAATCAAGCCTAAGACATTATTTTTGGGTCAAGATAGCGTATTTTAAAATACGTTTGATAGAAGGAAGCCAAGCATCGATTATGTATGTGGCATATCTCAGAGAAGGCACCAAGCAAACTTCACTATTTATGGTTTCGACCATTCTTCCATTCAAAGTTTATGAAATGCCTATATGATTGTTTGACCGAAGAAGAGCTACAACGTAATTGAAGTGAAATGATTGACAAGTTTGCCTACTTGGATGATACTTGGCTACAATCAATTTGGTAGGTACGTGACCAGTGGACTGCGTGTCTATGTAAGGACATTTTCTCGGCAAGTATTATTCTATGAGTTTGTTGTGTGGTTCTATGCATTAGTTGTATGTGTGCAATGTATTATTCTGGTTAGAAAAATAATATGAATTTATTTTGATGCAATGTATTTTTCTATAAGCATATTGTATGTTACTGTTTTGTTTATGCGTGTTAATGTAAATGCATTGTCTGTCACTGTTTAACAACTTCGTACAGCCACACTCGCCACACAAAGGAGCGAGAGCACTAATAACATGTTGACTACACTTGCCAATAAGCAGATGGGGTTGCTTGATGTCTTTAAAGCTATAGATGTTAGAGTTAAAGAATGGAGGCATTACGAGCTTGAGATAGATTTTCACAATTTTAAGAAGTATGAGGTTTCCCTTCTGAACGATATTTTAATTCACGTGTCTAACGTGTATAGTTTCAAACTATTCAAAGAATTGAAAAAATAATTTAGTTTTGCATTCGGTGCAAAATTGCAACTTGTCACCACGAATGGTGGGGTTGTGTTGTAAAAACAAAAGTTTATAATTTTTAACCCCTAATCACTCAGAAGCGTACGATTTCATTGTGTGCAAAGGCGAATAAGGGTGTCATCCCAAGGGAAAGTGTGACCTTACCAAAAATTTAAATCCTAACTACTCACAGCACCTAAACTATTAAGGGAAAGAGAATGAATGAAACAAGTAAGACTTAAAGCTAATTGAGTGGCTGCACGAATGAAAAGTAAAAAACTAAGATGAATGACCCCACTATCTACCTAGTAAACTCTAAAATGATAAGCTAAATAAATGCACATGTTGCTAAGGAAGACTAAACAAAAATGCTCAAAGTATGAAGGTTATCTCCCTAGGAATCCACCGTATTACTTGCTATCCAAGTCAAATGAAACCCTAGGACAATTACCCCTTGTGCGGTGTGGAGGCCCTAAGTTCAAAAACCCACTTTCTCAAGCCAAGTCTTTGCTCACCTAGAATCAAGCAAGGCATTTCTCAAGCTTTTGCTTTAACCCAAGGTGGATTTAGCTCTAACCTCCTTCCAAACACCTAATGAGCTCATAGATTATCTCTAATCTATAATCCCATTGTACTCTATATAATTTACAATACCCATTGTACTCTATCTAATCTACAATACCTATTGTACTCTAAACTTTATTTCCACCCCCTTCTTTCTCTCTTAAGAACTAAATGGGATTGCGCTTTGTGTGAAGTGGCCATCCATCACACATACATTTAGCATAAGAATAGGTAACACAAGATGGGAAAAATCCATAAAAAGCACATCAAATGATCATTAAATAGCAAGTAAATAAAGTTTCATCCTAGAGAGATACAATGATCTACTCTATGTCCATTCTATCAACAAACATTAAACCCATAACCAAACAATCCATGAAAAATTTACAAAATAAAATAGGGGAAGAAGAAACCCAAGATGTATCTTAGTTGCCTAAGTTTCCTTGGCTCCTAGACTCCTTCTTCAAGCTCCTCACTTTGCTCCAATGGTGGCTCTCTAAGAAATGATGAAAAAAGAGTATGGAATGTCTCCATTCTTGGCCACCTATTTTCCCCTTGATATCCCTAAAAACCATGCTCTCAATTCCTTAAAGGATAGAAATCTCTGCACCAAAGACAGCTCACCAGGTGGGAAGATATGGGGAACTACAAAAAATACAAGGTTCGGGTGAAATAGGGGAATGGCTGGCGACACGTCCCTAGCTGGGTCAAGTTAGCGGCTACGCATCGCCACTGATGCAAAAATAGACAGAGCGTTGATAACGTTGGCGACATGTCGCCAGCGCTCTTTTCTCCAGCTTGACCCTCGCATGTCCAATTTTCGTCTCACTCGATCTCGCTCCATCCCAATGCGTCCGCAATGCGATCCCACCTATAGGAAGATGAAACAAAACAAGAGAAACTGAGAAAGATGGGGTGAAATGATAGAAAATAACGATCAAAGTTACCAAAAAGTCAACAACTTTGGTTGTTACTTTAAGCACTTAACAAGTTAAATGTTATAATGTGTCATTGGGCCGCCATGATCCTGTGTTCTTGCAAGTTCTTCAACCAACAAGGATTCCTGTGTTCCTATGCACTACGTGTTTTAGATATCAGTGGTGAAGAAAAGATACCAAATAAGTACATCGTGAAGAGGTGGTCGACGAATGCGAGAACATACTTTGATGGGTTGATGGCCTCTATGGGGTAAAATAGCGTCTGCAAAGGTTTTGCTAGCGCACAAACATGATGCGTGAGTGCTATAATTTAGTTGCCTCTTGCATGAATGATTATACAGGGAGAAATGTTTTGATGAAGATCTTCAATTGTTGAGACATTCCGTACGTTAATTGTATGGGGCTATGATTGAGAGTTCATCTCAGACGTATGGAATAGGGTTTCACATTAAGGATCTTGAGTTTGTGAAAACCAACACCTTTCGGTGGAAAAGGATCAAAATTGTTGCTAAGAGGCTCGGGGCGAAAATTAGGAAGAGGAAATAGTTTTTTTTAATAAAAAACAATGTCACTATTCTATCTTTTTCCCTACAAATATGTTTGACAGTTATGTTGCTACACTTTATTCATTTTTCATTCATATTCATTAATACTAATTTGCAAGAAACACATAACAAATATCGACTTAAGTCATACTTTTCTAACTATTGATAGAGATTGTGTAACTTATATCCATGCAAAACACATTTCATATGTATGATTCTTTTATATATGTATATGTTCAAATAACTTACGATTCCGCTGTCTTTCCAAATTCTATATGCATTAATCTTTAACTATACATACATTGCACATGTATGATACTTTTATGTATATATCTGTTCAAATAACGTATGATTCAGATGTCTTTTCAAATTCTATATATATTAAAATATTTCAATTATGTATAAACATGTTTAAGGAATGTCCATTGGTGTATTGTACTATCATGAGCATTGCAATTCATGATTGTCGAACTTTTAACACAAACATCCCCATTTCATGGGATAATAAACAGACACACAATAAATCTAAAACATAACATTAACTAAGGTTCAACTTGTCTAATAAATAGGATATTCAAATGGAAATAGCCCCTACATAGTTTAACACTAGTCCTCCTCAACTGCAGTGTTTGCTTCTTTAAGAACTTCTTCCCTCATTTTTTTGTTTCATCCTTCAGTATTATTGCTGCAATTACCCGCTGATGGTATCATGAGGCCTTGTTTTGGATTACAAAAAATATGGATGTTAAGTTGTTACAGCAATTGCGTACGGATTTATGTATTTGAGTAAAGAATGACATGAACAGCTAACTTTCTGGTCCAAGGTCACTATCAAAATCTACCCTTTCAAACAACTCCATATGCTTCATTGCAAATACCCCACTATCCGTATTATTTGACAAGTACGTTTTCCCATCTTTTTTGTCCAAGTTGGTATGAAATGTTCTCACTCATACATCCTAAATGCAGCAACTTTTGGGTGGCTAATTGCCTTCAAATATTCCCAGAAAAGGAGGCTCTATAGACAATCAATGAATTATGAGTAGTATGTGCTCAGTTGGTCATGTAAGCGAAATGTTAGAAGTTGTTTGTATTTACCACAAAACCTTCCATGTCACCATAGTTTGCCTATTCCTCAGCCAAATTGTTCAAAACTTGTATAGCACCAACTTTGAAGTTAATGCATAGGACAATGTAATGCCCCTGGTTCAATATGGGTAGGAATACCTGATGTCAAACAACACACCAATATAGAATAATACATAACGGCCACATGATAACACAATTCATTAACAATAATATACAATAAAAAAGGGTAAATTCCACCAATCGCTCCTAAACTACATCCAATGTTGCTTATTCATCCTTAAACTATTAAATATTGCTTAGTTATCCCTAAACTATATCCAGTGTTGGTTAATCATCCTGTCATCTACCATACTGTTAAAGATGGACGGAAAAGTGATGCCACATCAATAGCCAATCATTTTTCCATGGCACATCATTTTTCTGTTCAAATTTAATGGCTGTGATGGACAGCAGGACGATTAAGCAACACTGAATATAGTATAGGGATGATTAAGCAACATTTGATAGTTTATAGATGAATAAGCAATATTAGATATATTTTAGGGATGATCGATGGAGTTTACCCATTAAAAAAATACTATAGCACGTAGAACATATTCATATTAACATACAAAAAACAATGACTAAAACTAGAATCTCCAAACTTGTATAAGTGTACCATGTCATATAGGATGAGTGTCATCACATGGTTTGCTTCTGTCCATTCCTTCTTTATTTCCACAAACCGGGTAGTTGTTCTATCATTTTCTAACTTTTGTTCCTCAATTTTATCCAATCCAGGGTGGTATGTAGCAAACACGTACAACATATTTGACACACAAACTATATCACTTTCTAATTGTGGCTCTAAATACGTTTCAAAGTTAGAAATAACTTACCCATAGGTGGGGTGATAAGAAAAACTATCTTCTTAGAACCCTCTTTTGTTCTCTTGCATTAAAAACTAAACATTACGCATTCATGACTATGATGTCAATTTCTGTTTTTAGACGTAGTGTTATGAAGGTTTCCTGAGACACTACATGGCCTAGCAGATCATCGAACAGTAGGTGCCTATTATAGGATGACAAGTAGCAGCCAAACCATTATTGTCAAAACAGAATAATACCTAAAGTACCCAGAATAATACAAAACTAATGTTGTTGCCTATAGATCATACATAATCCAACTTATAGGACACGTACCATACACATAATAATACAATCGCATACCAGATACCATAACCAAATGGGCTGTAGTGATGTTTGTGTGAAATTAAAACTTATGAAGGGTCTAAGTCCAGGTGCATTATGTAATCAACAAGTACAGCATCAATGAGTGGTAGTTAGTTCCTTGGATCTTCTTTTCGCATATCTTTATGAATGAAGATCATAAACACAAAGCCTTAATTTTCTTCCTCACTGGGCATTCTTGTTGAAAGTCCTCCACTTTCTTCTTCACCAGCTCCTTTCTTCGACCCACCAACGATGCTGTTGGTTGAATGTTACCCAGCAGCACCCCATCTGTGAATAGTAGTGGTTGCAGTTTGTTTCATATCTTCTCCTTAATACATTAAGACAATAAACCTTAACATAGACATACATTCTATGTACATGATAGCACAATTACCTCCAACTGGCACTTCCCAGTGCATTGTCTCCTCGACCATAATTTTACATATATCGACATAAGTAGCAACCTTTGGTATGCCCAGGTATCTTTGCTTATCATGTGCACGCTGTGGATGTTCATCCTCTACATGACCATTAACTTGAGCATTTTTACCTACAACACAATTGAAAATGTCTAACATCCTATTTCACATTTATGTACTTTATGTGTTAACTGATTCAAGTCATTGTTACATGTGCCACCATATAGCAGTTGGAAATAAGCCTGTGTAATTTCATGAATCACTTCCAACAATTATTTCGTGAACTGACTCAGTTGTGGGCTGCTCACATTGTCTCCATCCCTTGACTGTATAAATGGTGCTAGCTCAATCTCCATCTATGGGAAATGACTGCTGGCCCGTTCAACTTGCCCACAAAAACTTTGATATGCTTCACTTACTTCTTACCCATACTTGACTAGGAGATCCACTTCTGCTTCCCAAGTTCCATTCTCCTTAATGTTGTATCCCTCCACAATTCCATTATCCTTAACTTTGTCTCCTTCAATGGTTCTACTTTTCACAAGGTTGTCTCCCTCCACAGTTCCACTTTTTCTAATGTTGTCTTCCTTAACGGTGCCAGTTCCTTTCCCCTTACATTTAGTTACAGTCACATAACATATACACACATAAAAATATCATCACCATACATAATGTAGTCCATAGTAATTGCCTAGTACCACACAAATACAATGGTAAGTAGCATACCTTAATCTTCCACCACCCTCACACTAATATTCTCCAAAAACTTTTCAATTGCTTTTGCTTCACTCTTGTCAAACTGCCCAATAACCCGACCTTTTCCCAAATCCTCCAAGTTTTTTCCTCTCCTTATATATCTATCTGATCACTTTGTCATGCCCCCAGTTACTTATCCATGGCAACACTCTCTTAATCCGCAGACTAACAAGTGGGAGGAGTCGGTCGAGGTAAAGCATCTGTATGTTTGCTAAAAAACATAACACATGTAACTGGTTAACATGAACAAAACACAATTCACCACATATCAGTAACCGTTTTATATGTAAAGGAAATAGTTAAATACAAGTGATTGACACACAAACATTGTAATCGTTTTATACGATTATAACACACTTCAATACATATCAGCCTAGTTTCATATGAAAATGGAACAAGATCACACAAAATTGTTCAATATCCAAGTGATTGACACACAATAAATATACTTACCTAAAGGAAGAGTAAACATCCATTCAACATTTATGGTTTCACTTCCCCTTTCCATTTGTACATGGCCTTTGCCAACTTAGAGAGTGTATATTCACAAAAATTCATGTTTGCCATGTCATTCAAATTGTGCATAAACCTCAGGAACCTCCAATTGCTTTGTGCTCTGCTTGAAGGCACCAGCAGCTTAGAAACAAGACATACTAGGAAATTCTGCTTGAATCGATCACTGCCTTCATCGTCTGTTTGTAGTGCATTATCTAGCTGTGTGAGATAAAGGCTATCTTGGTTCTTGGACCAACATCCTAGCTAGTCTACCACAAATGCTTCCCTTAATTCTGTATGCTCACTCGTACCAATGGTAATATTACCATTTGGGATCCGTAAGACCAATGTCACATCATCCGCCGTTAACTTTATCCTCCCAGATCCAATATTCATCATCATATCCTCTGGATCTATCCTATCAACAAGCCATTCAACCAACCCCTTGCTCAGGAACTTGCACTTCAACTTTACTAGTGCACTAAATCCCATTTCCTCAATACCCCTTACACGCTTCTTGCACTTTAATATCTCCTCAAAAACCTTTCCTATATGTCTCGGTGAACACTTCGTATTAAATCTGCAATTATGTACTTATATCAAAGTACCAATTCACAATAGCATCTCACAATAATATTACGAAAAAAAATTATATTACCCGCCAAAGCCTCCCTCATCATCCAAGCACTCACTTGGTTTGTCGTCACCTTCCAACTTTGATTTCTTCTTATTGCAACGAAAACAATATAATAGGTATTTAGTGTAACATAATTTAGGTTCAGTATAATACATTTAATTCATACTAACATATATAGTATCATGGATGTTATCTTTGAATTATCATTACCTGACAAATTTTCCTTTATTGTCTTCTGACTCGCATGATACGCCATCTTCAACAACCTTTGATTTCCCTTTCTTTTTCTCGTTATGCTTCCCTTTCTTACTCCTGTAGCAAAATCATCACAAATGTTATTCACTATAACACAATTTAAACTCAGCGCAACACATTTAAATCATACTCACATATATACTGTCATGAATGTTATCTTAAATTATAATTACCTTACAAATTCTTCTCCCTCGTCTACGAACTCCCATGATATGTCATCATCAGCCACTTTTTCTTTTTCTTTCATTTTCTCAGTAGGCTTTCTTTTATCCCACCTCCAACAATTTGCAATAATACAAAGGTTTAATACAAATTTTTCTCACTGTACTCATGTAATTCAATTCATACTCAGTTTACTACGTTAAAATCAAAGTTTCATACATATTTTTATGTTGGCATTACCTCACCTTTTTACTGACACCTCATCTTGGCCCTTTGTCCTCCTCATTTTCCCTTTTTCATTTAAGCACTTTACTGGCTCCTTTTTCCACTTTCCTGCATTTCCCCTTCTTAGTCATATTGTTGTACAAATTTATGAAGTGGAAAAAACATACAACTTTGATTCACCTTGGGCTACCTCGTCATTCTCCTATGTCATCCTTCTTGGTACGACCATCTCCTTTTTTCTTTGACCCTGTCATTGCACGTTGAGTCACAATTGGCTCGTGCTTACTCCTGAGACCCTTAACTATTTTACTAACCCTGTCATTCCATGAAATGTAATAAAAAACCAACAGATTGTTGACTAAATGGCATCACATTAGTATATTTTACTCCATTACCCTGTGATCTCAACATCGGTGCCATTGTCTTCTCCTGTACATTCCTCGTATGCTCACCTCTTGAGCCTTTTCATTGTAATTCCACTTTGGTCTAAGTGAACTTGCCGCACCACAATTGGTAAGATACTCAAAGGTATCCTGCAAGTCATCATCAAAACTTAGAACCACAGAATTCATTCAAATTAAAATAGAGGAGAGACATGTTTTCCACACGTAAAAAGGGGAACGTACAGTTAGTGTTGTGAGCATTGTATCCCTAGTGAGTTAGCGAAGCTTGAACCATTGCTTGTTTCATCCTTCTGTACGATCTTCACCATATTCCCTATGTCAAAATCTTAAACATTCAGATTCAATACTAGCATATAAACACCTCAAAATAATACACACTACTCGTCATTATGTATTACAATCACATGAATGATATTGTTTAAGAACAAATACTCTTTCGTACATTTTCAAAACCCACACGTGTTATATTAGTCAGATGTATTCCCATAAACAATTACCCAGAATAATACAAAGACGTAACAAAATCACACAAATCAGACATATTCATAAACATTGTTAATTTCACATATAACCTCATACCTCAAACATGTTTGCTGATTTATGGAACAACAGAACACAAACCCACAACCACATCATGAAACAACACAAAATAAAACCAGAACCAAACATGGGAAGGGAATCGTAAACATTTAGGTTTAGTATTAGCACATAAACACCTCATAACAATACATACTACTCGTCATTATGTATTACACTCACATGAACAATACTAGATAAGGAGTCATAGTCTTTTGTACAATTTCAAAACACACGTGTGTTATCTTATTAATTAGATGTATTTCCAAGAACAATTACACAAAACAGTACAAATACATAACAAAATCACACAAATCAAAGATATTCGTAAACATTCATAAACATTGTTAATTTCATATATAACCTCATATCTCAAACATGTTTCCTAATTTATGGAACAATAGAACACAAACCCACAACCACATCATGGAACAACACAAAATAAAACCAAAACCAAACATCATTAATCACCCAAATCCAAAATAACTCAGTCCATGGAACAACACAAAATGAACATACACACATACAAATCACACACATCCAAATACCAAATAATGCATACTCAAGCCTTCAATCGTGCCTAACCAAACAACAACCAGTGACACGGCCCCTCGTGGGCCTACCTAGGAAGCCTATGGGAACTTGTCTCACACTAGTCACAATTGGCTAATTGATTACACGTACACTAGTTAAAACCTTTAATAACTTAATTTTGCTAATTCACCTTTAATTAAGGTATTTAAACTAGGGATTTATGAACTTACCTCGTACACCAAGCATCTAGTTAGGAAGGCTATAACAACCAGGCCATATGAATTAGATATACCAATATACAAACCACACATACCCACAAACTAATCACACATACCTAAACCCAATTCCTTCCAAACAATACAATCGCACATACAAAATCACAAACACCCATATAGTAATAGCGTGTTCCTAAGCCCTTAATCATTCCAAACAATACAATCACCAAACCATGAAAATAGTAAACCATTTAATTTTCTTACAACAAATTCACTTTGGGTCATAGCCACACAGATTAGACATACCCAGAATTGCTCTATATTTTAGGCTTGCATACCTAGAATCGCACCTTCTCCGATTGCAAGTCCCAACAGTAGATTACCCAACCCACCTTACCAAAAGGGCAACAGATGAATCAATGAGCTTTGGAGGCTCTGAACCAACCCCCAACACGTTTCTTCATCTTACTCGCACAATTATCACAACTACCATCACCCTTCACTGTCGTCGTTACCCTTTGCCAAGCCTCTCCTTGTCGCAAACGCTTTTTGTGTGGTTCTGGGAATGTCGAAGGAAAAATGGCTGGTTCTACTCTTGAGAGACACCAGAAAGAATAGAGAAATGAATGGAAAGGAAAATCATAGGTTTAGGGCATCATATGGATTTTTTCTGGAAGGCATTTTTATGGAAAGGGGAGAACTTCTGGTAACTGCCTATTTTTGTCCAAAAAAAAAAGCAGTGTTTGTATGTAGGAAATAAATCTCACTAATAACCTTTAGTCATAAATGTCATTATAAGAGGAGCTGGCCTTAGAAGGATTAGTTTCCATACCTTGAACATGTTCCTCTTCAAGTGTAGCCAACTATGCTTTAAGGTCTACAACCTGAGCCTCGAACTGATAAAGTTGCACCAAGTACAAATTGTTCATATTTGCTTAGTTAGCCTTTATCAACTACATCTCTTTCTTCAATCCATCAATTTCTTTGTCTTTTTGCTTCACTTCCTCCCTTAGAACCATATTATGGTAATAGTTAACATCATGGATAGAAATCTTGTGAAAATCCTTAAGCATATGAATGGCAACCTCAACTGCTGACTCTATAGTGTAAGCTAAAGTCCTAGAAAATGACCCTCTCACTTGGAAAAACTTTTTAACCCCTTCTGCACAATGAACCTAAACTTACCTTCTAACCCATTAGAGTAAACAGGCCTCGCTTTATTAAGCATCTCACAATTGTGATCAAGGGTTTTTTATAAACAGAATGGAAATGATCTTTACCACCTTCATTAAAAGCTAGAAAATGAAATATGGGTGTCAAAACAGATGGAATTAAAATTTACAACAACAAAAACTTTTGACTATAGAAATGATGGTTCTTTTGGAAATGTATTATGGGTGTAAAAAAGGGAAATAAAATTTTAAAACACTAAATGATTGCAAAATTAGAACCTGGATGTTTTGATAGTTCCTGCTGCTGTTGGAGATCTAGTTTTTGTGAAATTGGAAGGTGGAACTTTGTGCTTGATTGCAATCATTGAATATGAATATAAATCTATATGATAATAAATATAGTACATTTGAAGAAGAGATTATTAAAATAAAAACTACTAATTATATAGTGAGTTGTTTATTGTTGGTGTAACTGTTTGTTGTTCCTCTAAAACTGGAAGTCTGTAAATGATGTTTTGCTACATACAATTCATAAGTACAAATTATGAGTAGGAAAATAAATAAAATGTGTTGATACCATGATGAAAAATGTAAATACAAAATATTTTGACCCTTGTATGTGAAGAATGGTGGACAGAGACGCACCACTGAAGGTGGAAACGAATGAGACATGCTAGTTCTTTTTTCATGTGTCAGGTAACTCATTTTCTTGATTTATGATGATAGGTTACCCAAAATCACTAGACTACTTCATGCACATGAGAACAGTGGAAATTAGAACAGTTTTGGACGTTGATGCTATGACAACAAGATTAAAAGGTTCTCTCAAAATTCATGTTAGCATCTTTTCCCAAAATCAGAATGACTCCATGGTTTTGTATATTTCTAAGTCCTTATTAACCATCTTTTTTCATGTGTCAGCTGATAGATTTTTCTTGATCTATGATAATAGGATGACCCAAACTCATCATACCGCTTCGTGCACATGAGAACAGTAGAAATCAAAGCAGCTTTGGATATTATTATGGCTACTGCTGCATGTGAAGAATTTGAAAGAATAGTCATAGGTGCATGGATACATATGGGTTGAACTTTTTTTTCTCATGTAACTTTATTCTAACAAATGGGATGTAGAGGATTGACTATTTTGTTTGAACATGTTTTCCTTGGCATATACGCGACATGGCTGGGATGCAAGGATTTAGAAATAAAAGCTAAGATTACTGGGAAATCTGAAGGTAAAGGTAAAACCCTATTACTTAACTATGGTAACTTCTTCAAAAAGCTTTGCTTACTGTGGTAAAAGTTTCTACCCGTATTTACTTAGTTCTCCTAATTTTTTAAAAACCTTTATTAACATTAGGGAAAGGCAATATGGTTATCTAAGTTGCAAAAAAAATGGTTTAAACATAGAGCATGGGCAGGGAAATAATAATAATTTGATAGAAATAGAATAAGAAAATACAATTTTCAAATATTAGAATGGCACAGCAAAATGTGGCGCATGAATGCATAATAAAAGAAAATCTCCTATCTTTTACTTGTTCCTCCTACCCCTTTATTGACAATCCTTCCATGAATGCATAGTAAAGCATTGTAAGTAAATGTACTTGAAAAGTTGACTAAGAGAAAAAAAAATTCATACTTGTTTTCAGATTTCCTCATCCTTCCTACTGCACTTGCCTTTGTCACTTCAAAATTGGTATTTCTATGTGAATTAAAAAATTGAGTTAGATATCTAATTGTACTTTAAAGGTTGATTAGGAAAAAAGAACATTCATACCTGAGTTAGATTTGCTCGTCCTTTTTATTGCATTTGCCTCTGTTGCTTCGGAATTAGTATTTCTACGTGAATTGCAAAAAAAAGTTAGCTATCTAACCATACTTAAAAGGTTGGTTAGGAAAAAAAGAACATTTATACCTGAATTAGATTTGCCAATCCTTCCTGTTGCACTTTCCTGTGTCACTTCGAAATTGATATTTCTGTTTCAATTGCAAAACTGAGATATATTGTTGATCTTACCAAAATAAAACTGAAACTAAAATTGTATGCCCTATTAATGCTGTAGGTGTGTGATGTAGGGCCAAGATTTGAGGTTGTTGGTTGCGGTGAATGCTGGAAAACCAGAAAAGATAACTTTAAATCTCTAACTCCTCTCATTTTTCCTTGCCGTTTCAGGATTCGAGGTAAAGCCTAGGGCACCTATTACTCAATCCGACAAAGCAAGGCTTCGTCTCACACAGGTTTGTTTTTCCCTCTTTTGGGAAATTTCTGGGTTCTACTTTTTTACAGACACTACCTCATGCTTTTTATTTCCATGTGATTTTTGGCATTCTTATTGTTAATGGTATTGGATTAATTTGTATTTATGGGGTTTTCAGGCAACATTGGGGAGTGGTAATGTAACAAAGAAAAGCATAGTTCAGTGTAATGTTGGAAGCAAGAGCCCTATTATTATCTATTCACTGTTCCCTAAGAAGTCTAAGTCATTCACTCTAAGTTTGCAATACAAGTACGTTGATGATGTTGTTTTCTCTATTATTGGTCTTCATTCAGTCCACCTAACTGGTTACTATATGGAACTTGTTCGAGGTTATAATCCTGTTGATGAATCGTGTGTGATCGATTCCTTTCTGATGATTTTTGTTCTCTGAATATTGTTGCATATTTTGCTTATGGTTGTCACCATTTTTTTTCTTTTGTTTCGGTTGTTTCCAATGTGTTTGAAATGGTAGACCTTTTTTTTTTCTTTGAATTTTCATCGAGGAGGTTTTGACATACCTAAACTGAATTTGGTAGGGAATCCTATGGAGAAGACATTGGTGAGGCTAGCATAGAAAGGTCTGGTTTTGATGATGATGAAAATGATGAATATGAGGATAATTTTACCAATGATGGTGATCCTAATGCCTCCCCAGCAAGTATGTCTTGCTTTCTTAAATTTTGTTGCTTTTGTTCAAAAAATGATAGTACATAAAGCATGGGTCAAAATGTTTGTCTAACAATAGGGCTGAACTTTACATATTTTGCGTAAGCTTTATATTAAGATTTTTTGTATGTTGGTATGCTGCTCTAGTTTTGAGCTATTCCTACCAGCAGTATCTAATTTCACTCTGTGGACTACTAAAGCCTTATACTTGACGTATTTAATTATAGAAATGGACAAAACATCAGGCAAAAAATGGAAAGCTTAGAAGATTAAGGTAGAATTGCCATTTAAGTGAATCAGATGAAGACAATCGTTCTCCTCTACATGATCCTCCTAAGCTACTAGTATTTTTATGGTTCGGATAGTGAAGATGAGGGTATGCCGCCTTTAACTCATATATTAAAGAGCAGGAAAAGTAATGCATCAAAGGGCTTGAGTTTTAATGTTGATGAAGGAGTTGAAAGGATAGCAACTGAAACTAAGAATCAAGAGGCTGAAGACAACTACGATTCTATGAGAATGTCTCAAAAAGAATGATTTGGCTGCAAGTCATAAGCTAGAAAGGTAAACATGCACAAACTTTTCTGTGGAAGATTGTGGTTTCATTTTAGACGGTTTAAGTGCCACACTGCATCTAAAATATGCACATTCCGTCTAGCCTTTCAATTTCTCAAGCCTAAGCAGCCTCTCAGAGATGTAAACTTTATATGCATGAAATTTTCCTCCATCTCGGCAATCTAAAATCCTTTGCCTCAACCTTTGTCAAATTTGGGTTCTATGCATCTTCTCATGTTTATTTTTTTAACTTTTGTTGTTTATCATGGGCACTGTTTACTAGCTCAAATTTTGTTGTCCTCTTGTAACTCCTTACAGCTGGCTTGGCATCATGATAAGTAGAATTGCCGTAAATTGGGTTGCAATTTAGTCATGGCCTATGCATCTTAGTAAATTTTGTATGACTAGGTGGTTTCTGTTGGAACTAAGTTCTAGGTTGCTTTACCCATTGTGTTATTTTCCATCAAAAAGATCTTTTTGAAAACTCTGTAGTTGTTTAAACTAAAGAAGTCCTAAAACCATTTCATTGGTACAGTGAAGCAGGTATGGTAATTGATATTGGATTTGAATATGTCAGGGAGGTAGCAAGTTCCAATTCTGTTGTCAACAACGTAGGGCATCCTCCAATACTTGAAGACAAAAAAACTGTGAAGGATGGTGACAGCCATGGATTAAAACTCCAAGGGGAAATTCATGAAGTTATGAAGGATATACAATTACTTGAAGTTGACTCAAGTAATCAGGTCAAAATTGGTGATGTGTTGTAGGGAGATGGGGTGAAGATAGATCATAGTTTCAAGCATCCTTCAGAACTGGGTGAGGAAAACCTTGAAAGGTCCATTGCTAAGTGAGTTGGAAAACCTTGAAAAGTCCATTGCTAAGTGAGTTGTTCTCCCTCCTCTCCCTGTCTCAGAAGTCGGAACTAATTACTTGAGAATTATGGTGGAGTTATATTCTATTGTTTGTATAATTAAGCTAGTTGATTTGGTTAAACTTTTATTTTTATTTAATTCACTAGTGCAAAGCTTAGATGTCCTGATCTAACACTGATTTAATCCAATTACTTATCCTAATGAAGTTTCGGTTGTTCTATGAAATGTTACTACTTTTATCTTAATGAAACTTCATCAGGATAACCTAACCTAATTAGCTTAGGTAGCTTTTTAATTCCATTTCTTTGGTTGCCCAAAAGGACTAACATAAACTTACTTTAACTAGCAAAGTCTACATTATGCACCTACTATTTCCAATATTTCCTTTCCTTTCCTTTCGTAATTATACAACTCTTAGCTCATTTTAAATTGAAGAACAGTTTTTTTCTTGAACGACAAGAACAAGTATTATTAATAAAATAAAATAGAAAGTACAAAACTAAGTTCTAGAAAGTTACTGGAACATTTCACCCTAAGAAACCTCAAAAAGCTATAATGACAACCATCTCCTAACCGAAGACATTCCTTTCAATATATCCCTTAACCAAAGACACCCAAAAATCCTTATTAACAGCAAGAAGACAAGCTTTCACAACTATACATACAATCTCCAAGCCCCAAACAATAGTAAAATATTAATCTAACCTTTAGTCCCTCATTCCAATCACTTCAATTTATATCTCAACGCTGATTCTTGAGGCAATGATCCCGTCTTTTTTCATCCCTTCCTCCGATCCTTAGCCTTATCAAGACTCTTTAAAATCTCCAAAACTAATTTATCCCAGCTATCCAAGGACTCCTTAGTACAATTGGAGGATTTACTTCCTAGTTTATCAGCACAAGATTCTACTCCTCTTATAATATCTATAACAAGGTTTGAGTAACCGCTACCTTTCATCATCGAATTTTTTTATGGTGAAAGAACTAAACAGCATATTTTTCATGCGTTTAGTACAAAAATAGAATAATCAACATGTAAGAAACTAAAATAGAGTAATAATTAAATATCAGGGACAGCCAAGTGAACAAAAAGCTGCAATTATACCCTTTCTATGACTTTCAAAATGTAAATTACCAGCCGCCCAACAAGCTAAGTTTCACCAACTTCACAAGCTGCCAAAAATAATTGTCAAACAAGGAAATACATGAGCATTGAAGGCTCCTTTGTTCCTTGTAACAGCCCATGCATCAGTAAAGCTCAACATCACTCAGATTTCAAAAAACCCAGAATCTGCTAACGGAAATTCACCTCAAGAAAAGCAGAATGGAGTACAAAGTGCCAACACAAGTTTCATTAGCCAGAATAAAGGTATATTTAACTCTGCAAATGACATTGTCCTATAACTAATTCATGTGCATCAATTGAAAAATAAAACAAAGTCAGGTTAATAAAATGAAACGAACAAGGTTTGAACATTGGACGGTCCTAATCATTATTTAAGTTGGCTTCTTGAAGTGTGCACAAATTTGAAGAAACTAACGACACCATCTAATTCACATTTTATAAGGTAAACATATATGTATATTTAGGGTAAACATGTTGCCTAATGCTGATACTATGCACAAACAAAAGAAGAGCCCTTCCCCTAACTTTGGAATGAACTGAAAGAAATCAGAAGCTTACTAGCAAACAAATTTGAGGCCTTCATTCTGGCATAGAAGTGAACAAGTTCCTAAAGTTAACAGCACTCTTGTAGGCCCTTAGCTGGTTGTGCTAGTGTGGATAACCTTGAAGTTCTCAACCACCTCCAAGCATGGCTGTCTTAATGGCAGAACCACACTTCACTGCTCTATGATTATCAGACTTTTGCATGAGAGGTTCTTGTTAGTGTTGTGCCCAAAAACCAATCATGAGATGATTGTATTTTTTGCACATTGAGTCATGATATTTTATTAAGGCATTAATCCAGAAATTATGTTTATTGTTCTTTTTCTGTGTAACGTAATAAACATAATTGTAACCCTAGAATAATGATATTCTCAAACATCCTTAGTCTAGTATTATTGTGGAGTGGGTTGCAATAATACATAACGACTAGCATATGTGGAGACTAATATGAGATATGTAGTCTACATATGGGTACAAGTTGGAGAACTTGTGTACTGGACCGACCCGCCATGAGAACACTACATGGATCGTTATATGAGTGTCATAAGTGATTCTCACAGTGATCAAGGTATATGTAGTCCTTTGACCTAAGATCATCAAGGTTCCCTATATGTGGGTCACTTACTTTGATACTTTCCTTTGTTGCTCATAACTGAGTGAACTTGAAGGAGGTTATTGGGTATGTCACATATCATGTGGAGGGATTTGTATGATCAAGATCGGATTTGTCCCTCCTATGTAACGGGAGTGATATCTTCGGGCCCCTTGATAGAGTGAGACTTAGAAAATACATGGCCATGCTCGGATGAGTTGATATACAATATCAATGTCATTAGTTTAAGTTGGTCTACTCGGTAATCAAGAAACCAAAGATTGGGCTATACGAAAGTGACACATTCCATGTCTCATGCTTAGTCTTGATATCTTAGACAAAGAGACAATGGCATATATCGGTACTATCATAAAGGTTTAGTCTAATCACCGACAATCTTGTCACTTAGGTAACAATGATGTGTTGCAAGACACCGCTCATTGCTTATGATCATAAATATGATTTATGATCATTGCCAATGTGGTAAGAGCCTATTAGGTCGCACACATAGAGCTATTTGGATCATTAGAGTGCATGGGCTAATAATTTGAGTTTTGGTTTCACAATAATTTCATATTAATAATGAGCCCAATAGTTGAGCCATTATTAATCCCGAAATTAAAGCCTAATTGGATTAGGGCTTTGAAACCCATTAGGCCTGGAAGTTGAGTCTCACTATAAATACAACTTTTAGTGACAAATTCACAGGTCTCCTTGCCCTAGCCTCCCAAAAGGACAGCCGCACTCTTCTCTTGCAATTCCTTGGAGGACGCAAACTAGCACTGTGAGCACAAGAGAAACGCATCTGCCGGGACGCGATGGAAGCGTGGTGATCCCGAAAGGCTCGTGTGGATACCATAGAGAGCTTGAACATGTCAACTGTTCAGGTTTTGTGATTATACTCTAAATTTGAGTGAGAGATCTCAACCAAAAATTAGGTATGAAAATTTTTGAACACCCGGTTTACCCCATTTCACTTGGATCTTGGAGGGTTTCGGTTAAATTTCGCAGCGCTATTTGGCTCCCAAAACCCAACAGTTCTGGAATTAACCAAACTTCATCAACATTATAACTAACTTCATGAGCTAGACACAAAAAATTTACACCAGATGGTCTCATTAGTGCAGCCTTTATGAAAGAATGATCTAATGAAGTTTCAATGCTGTCGGCATGAAATGTTTCAGACTAAAAAGTTACGGACATAGCTGATGAATGAAAATAGTACTATTGATATGTTCCATCATAAAGTTTATACTTTGAAAGTGATTTGTTAAAGTTACAAGATCCAAATACATCGGAAGGTTAATCGCTTTTAGCACAAAACAAGATACCGGTAGCTGTTCTGTGCTCAGGCATCAAAAAGAGAAACTAGAATAAAGATTTGAACTACACGTGGTTCTAAAAGAAAAAAACAAAAACAAAAACAAAAGTGTACCTTATCAGAGAATCTACCAAATACTAATTAATAAGCTCACACTTGTGCAGTTACTTGCATCATCTTGACAGATTCATCTTTGTCTCTTGATATAGCTTCAACAGCTCAAATGATTCATTTTTAAAATGGAAGACAAACCATTCAAGAAACAATTTTTCCAGAATCCCAAATGAATAAAATCAAAATTTCTTAACCAGGCCTTTTGAGAGCAGACTTTTGGCGACCAAACCCCTAGGTACTATCCACTTTTCCAAGCTCAGAGGAATAAGATTAGGTTGTTTGACAAAAAAGGCAGCCCGGTAGCCCATTGTGTATACAAGAAAATTGATTACCCTCGCAATCTTATCCTCCGATGTCATTACAAATGAAGGATTTCTCATGAAAGCTTCCAAAAAATCATCCTTAGACCGTGCCCATTTCATGAAACTACGAAACTTCCTCTCCAAGGTGGATTTACTCAACCCTGAGGCAACATTAATAGCCAAAACAAAGTTCATCTTGGAAGGGTCGAACCCCATGTTCTTTGCTTCCTCCACAACCATACTAAACTTAGCAGGAGGAGAAGCCACAATTGCTCTAAGATAACAAGTAAGCAAGCTTACAATATTTTGTTCAGGCACTCCAATTTCCCTGAGAGAGATGATATTAGGCCGCAAACGAACATCAACATGATAGATAATAAGAATGTAGCGTCTGAGGATGGCTATGGTTCTTTCATCAGACTGAAGCATGTTTTTTAGAAAATCAACGGCAGGGATTATGTGCTTCTTCAAGCTCCATTTGAGAATAAATGGGAAATAAGACAAAATCCTGCAAAGTTCAATGCTACAAAAACCTAGAGAAAAAAAAAGAAATTTACTTTGGGGAGAAGGGTTTTGTAGGGATCAGATACTAGCAAGACAGGGTGCTTCCTGACAAGGCATGAAATTTGGAGCTCCAAGAGGCCAATGTGGCGGAAGAAGGCAAGCATGGAGTCTGGCCTTTTAGGACTCTAGAAATTGACGTGCTTTGAAGCCGACAAGGCCGATTCTAGGGGAAGCCCACATTTGGTGATGAGGTAGGAGGCGGTGAAGGAGTGATGATACTAGCCGGTGAAGATGAACCTGAGAGAAAATAGGTAGGGGTTGATACTAGGTAGTCGCGAGGCGCCGATTTGGAGATGACTTCACCGGAGAAAGGTTTTGTAGAGCGAAAACACCATGGCAGGTGAAGTGGCAACTTGGGCGCAATCTGATTCTACGCAGAGGCTGCGGATAATTCACCGGGTCAACCAGGAGGCAAGAACTTCTATTTTTGTTTTTGATTTTGTGTTTTTTTTTGTTTTCCAATCTACTGCTATTATATATGAAAGCAGGTAGTTTGACATTTATCTTTTCATAATTTTAAATAATGCAACAAAATTGACAAAATGCCACTTGTAACTTCAAATGAACCACAAAACAACACCTGGCGATTTTTGATTTTACCCTCTTAATGAATGGTGTGGCAAATTATAATTGGACCTCAATTTAACTTAACTAATATATACAGGTTTTTATAAAAAAAAATACTACATTTTACATCAAATTGACACCTGTCCCACTCAGACTTACGAAATCAAACGTGGGTTAAAGAAAAAACATTTTCAATTTTTTAATTCTTATTCAAAAATCAGGAATGTACCGAAATATACCATATAATCCAACTGATTTTAATTTTTCTATTCATAAACCCCCGTTCCTATCAGATTTTTTTTTATTTGGAGTTTATCCCACATTCCTATCAGAATTTTTTTAATTCAAATTACAACGGTCCATTTGCGTAATTATCTCCATACTTCTACTACACTATCTCTCTCCTCCACTATTGTTACCCATTATTTATTTACAATTACAATCAATCACTATAAAAAAATGAGTCAACTACATTTTCTAATTTACACGCAACCAAAGTTAGTCCACACATTCTCCTAAGCAAGTTTGCCATTCTGCTTCTTCTTGCAACTACTGCTACCTTTCGTGCTCCATTTGTTCAGCTTGCGAAGGTACACAGCAGTGCACACCATGTCATTTCAATAACAAAATTTTAGTAAGAAAATTCTACACATATAGCATGTGTTGTTTCATTTCTGTAATTTCAATTCAAGTTATTTGACTTACACCATTCTTTTTTTTCAAAGAGATTTTATCAGCGGCAGCAGACAATTTTTTATATAAACTACTTGCATAGAAGATAGTTAGTCTACTAATTCCTATATGTACACATGTTGGTCATATTAAATCATCAGATCTAGTTATCATAGTGCATTGGACTCACTATCAGGTATTTCTTATTCTCAACAGACAAGAGCACGCATCAGAAGGCTACCCATTATAAAGAAAAACACACAAAAGGAAACAGGTTCACATTTTATAACATTCATGCCATGTGCTATGTGTGTTTTGTGTGTTTACAGTTCGTTGCTCCTATTTGTGTTAGTAATAATTACCTTAAAATCCTAACTCTTTAGTCTCCTAACTATGTTTGGAAAGTGCCATGTGGTGGTACTTTTGTCTCCAAGAAATAGTTCAATTTTTTTAACATTATCAAACCATGGAGAGACTCAAATCTGTGCCCAATGTTTTAAGAAAAAAGTTACATTTCCTTGATTATTTTTGTAAAGATCTAGAAACTAAAATATTTGTTTAGAATCTCCATCCAGCTTATTTTACTATGCTACTTCATTTTCCAATTTTAATGGACGTCGTTGAGGTCGTGTCCATCCCTTTCGCTGAAAGCCTCAAACACAGCTATGACAGGCTTAAAAAAGCTAAGCCTGCTTACTCTAATTCCCTTCAAGGAGCCAAGTTTAGGGTGAGTGTCCACATTGAGCTTGGATCAACAGAAGGAGAAACTAATTTTGTCAAAGTTGATGGCCCACTATCTAGGAACCTCGCATATGTTAAGGAGTCAGCAACAGAGGCTGCTATACAGAGGATTAAGCTGTTTCATGATTTTTTTCATCCATGACGTAAATTTTGATGGTAATGTTAGACTGAGGGAGGTGCTGACAGAGAAGGAATAGGAGAACAATGCCCTAAAATACCAATTAGAGAAAATTCAGACCACATTTGCAACTATGAATAATGTTTACATAGAGCAAGTTAATCTCCTACAGGTCGAGATTGCAGATCTAAAGGCTCAATTGGCTGCAGTTCAGCTTGGAAACCTAGAGAGTATCGCGACTGACCCTTCCGAGGCCAGTAGTTGAGACAGTGACCTTTACAAGTAAAGGTCCATAGACTTTTCATTACCCTTTTAAGAACATTCATATGAAGTTATCATTTATTCGGGTTAAAGTTGTATTAACATATGTTAATTGTATGCAGTTTGCTTCTATTAATGTACCAATATTATTTTCCCTCATAATTATTTCTTTTATACATTTTCTTAAACTAATTAGTCCCCACATTGCCTTTCCCTTAGTCATCGCTTAAGCTTCTTAAGTGATTATCCTATAATTATACACTTGGATATTAGTTTACGACAACAAACAATCAAAGGATGGCAGATATGTTTAGCACAGTAACAATAGTGTATATGCATCCAATGTATTACCTACCAGAACTCCTTACTTCTGCTTAAAAACAAAAGAAAAGAAAAAAAAAAGTTGAAGACTTTACCTTGCATTCCTTGGTTCCCACTTAAGAGAACTCCTCTCCCCTGCTCCTCCTTCCTACAGAATTCTTGTATTTCCCTCATGTTAAACAAGAAAAACATAAAAAAAATGTTAGTTACTAGAATGCAATCCCATATGATGCACGAACTTAGTAGAAACAGCTTAAAAAAATAGGAAGGGTACCTTTACGGAAGAAGGGCCGCATGTGGCGAGTACACACCCATTCTAGTACTGCTGAATGGCAGCATGTCTATGTATTCTGTCAACAGGAGATGGTCAAACTTCCTCCTTGCTTTTTTTAAAACCGAGAAGCACCCACAAAAAAAAAAAAGATGATTTTCCCCGAATTTTAAAAACTCTTAGAGCACTGGATTCCTCTTTTCATCACCTTTACCTTTGTCTCAAACCATTTCTTAAAAAATGCAACATTTTTTTTGTAGATCAGGGTTAAAGAAATTGTCTAATTTCCCTCAGAAAGTTGGATCTTTGTCACACCAACGATTGATGAACAAACCAGTTAAGAGAAACCATTTTTTTTAAAATCTTTTGAAAAGAAACCATTCTTAGTGTTCACAGAAAACTTTTCAAAACAAAAATCAATGCCAAATGTAGAGAAATCCTTTAAGAATTTGACATTTGTGCTTTGAAGAAAAGTGTAAAGGAGGCGAACATGAAGAGGAAAACACTTGAGAAAAATGAATCTATAACAAAAAAAAATTCTCATTGGCATCGTCGCCAGAAAATTCATATTCACAGTGGCGTTATTCTAGAAAATCCCCCCGCTCCGATTACAATGCCAAAAAATACATCGTCACAAGGCCATTGACTGGAAACTTCAAAACCCACCGGCGACGCCACCAGAAACTTCATTCGGACGGTGGCGCCACCATTTGAAACCCAGAAAACGTTTCCCTATTCTAGAGAAAAGTAGAGCATTTGAAAGGTTTAGAGAGAGGGGGGGCTGTCAAATGAGCTCATACCGAAAAAATTGGTATTTATTTATTTATTGGCAAAGAAATTACACTGCTACGCTTGTCAATTTTGCCCCTAATTTCCTAAGCGCCTTTTATTGTCACCCCAAACTTTAAATCTTGCATTTTTTACTCTCATAGTTTTAACATGGATGTCTTATAGTTTTAAATAAATTATGAAACATTACATAAACTACATTTTAAAAACACTATAGCTTTTGCCTGAAATGCCACATTTTTTGTTACACAAATTAAGAAAAAAAACCTATGAATAATGGAACATAGAATTATATGCACTTTTCCCTAGTTTACGATACCATGCATCCTGTTTTCAAACATACCCAACTTTGACTTTTTTCACGGCATTCACATGTTATATTTATAGCTATAACTTATGATTTTGTAACAAATGATGAATACTTTAATAAATAAATTAAAAAAAAAAGTATATAAATAGGGAAATCGAAGAATGGGTACGTATGGTTATGATAATTTTGGTATTTTCATCTGAAAAATATCCATCCCAATTATGTTTCTTTTCTAATTTTATATTCCTATACTTAATAATTACTTTAAAGTCATACTTATGTGAATTTTATTTACTATTCAAAAAAAATTGTTCAAATTTATTTTATATCCCCACTTACCGTGTAGTATGTGTCTCACCTTGCATATACATTTCTTCACCATGTTGAGACTACCCATTGATATTATTGCCCTCATTCTCTCAAAAGTCTTATTTGATAGGCCAAATGAATTTGGGGATCTAGCATCTGTGCACAGCTCTTTTGCAATTGCCTCACTATCCCTGTTATTTTCACTTCTTTCGATGTTTCACCTTTCATGTGGGATTGGTATCCTAATCGAGCTTCCCCTCGGTCCAAAAAGTTGAAGGACTCCGACCATTCGATTGTTATCTTCATTCATGTTGTTATTTCGTATTTTAAGTATGGTGCATTTGATGAAGGATTATCCTTCATATATTTATCTTCTGTTCGTGGGACACCCATTGCAAAGTACCTATATGCTATTCTTGGAAGTGTTCGTGGCCTTTTTCATATGAAACAAGGGATTGAATACATCAATACACTTAAACAAAAAGAAGGCACACGTTGGGGAAAGCGTATCATTGATCTTCAACATAAAGCTGATTTTGTGATTGCAACTGTCGTTGAGAGATGGCCTGGTCAAAAGTGTTACTTATTCATTAAACCTGCCGATCCACAACACCAGCTTCGTCATTGTGGAATATGTGTCCATTGCATCCTTCTCACTCCTCGTATCAATAGGTGGATTAAGGCCTACTATGAGATTGATGATCCTAGGTTGTGTGAAGAATGCATAGTCGATGACGAGTTTAGGTCTCTCATTACACTGCTTCGTAGGTTTGAATAGACATGTCCCTTTACTTTATACAATTTACAAGTTAAGGTTATTGTACTTAAGATTTACTATTTCGTGTCCCCATCTAAAAATATCCCCCATTTTGTATATTTTATTCCTCAACGCTTGGTCTAAACACATCTTAATTGGCCTATATCACTGCTCTTCCCTAATGGTTGTTCTCTTGTGAATGTGTTTTTCATTACTCCTTCCTTAATGTGATTTATATTGTTGTTATGCTTTCATTATATTTATCTTTTTCCCTGATTGACTTTATTCAATGCATTTACTTTATGTTTCATGCAACTCTATATAGATTCTATAAACTAACTATCATATACAATTAGGTTTAGGGATTATATTAATGTTGTTACACTGCCTTACAATTGTAAGGATATGGATTCTTGCACTCAAAAAGCACACCGGATTGAGCTGCGACATGCTGATCGACAAGCTCACCGATTTGTTCCAATTATAGCTAATCGTAATTCTAACCAATCGGCTACTGAACCTTGCTAATCTACTTCTCGCTTAGGCACCGTTCGACTTGATTCCTTATCTCGAACCCCATCTTCTTCTACTGTTCCAACTCATTCACCATATAATACTTCATCATCTTGTCCTCCTCTTGCTGATATATTAAACTGATTCCCCTTTAATGATAAGTTTACAAATTTTCCACTACCAATCAACCAAGATACCACTCGTATGTCTTCTTTAATATCTCACTCCTCACCATCAGCGCGTATTCTTCAAACTTTGGAGTGGGTAAGAGTTCTTCTTTTGCTACAAAACATTCATGCATGCACAGAAGATTATCTCTAGCTCCCGAATATACCCCTATTACACCATTCAGTGATTTTACACCTCATATTCCAGGTACGATTTTACGATGTTTAAAATATTTCCATTATAGTTCATTGACATCCTTCTGATACATATGCATAACTTTTCTTACCAAATATTACTTCGATGTGAAAGCCCAAGAAGTTGATGACATTCAAGAACCTGGTATTCATGGCCATCAGTTACAGCAAGATGATGATCATCAACGTATGCCCTATTCTCTTATCACCTTACCTTATTTCTAAGTAACATGTTATCCCCATCTTAATTTTATTATATGATCTAGGGACATGTTCATCTTATGAAGATCTTGGTCCCCCAAATTGTATTCGTTCACATTGTGGGGCCATTATGTGGTATGATGAAAGAAGCAACAAGTCACATAACAAGAGTAAATTCTCTTTATGTTACCGTAAGGGCAAGGTTTCTATTCCTCATTCGCCACCGCCACCTAAATTCATTCACCATTTGTTTGACTATAATGGTGATGAGATGTCAAAGTACTTCTGTAGGCATATCTGAGAATTCAATTGTAGATTTTCTTTCACCTCAACTGATGCATATGTGGATTCAAGTACACATGATGGACAAGGTCCACCAACATTCAAATCTTGTGGAATGAATTACCATCGCATTGGATCTTTATATCCTAACACGGGATATGGTCCTTGCTTTGCTCAACTTTACATGTATGATACTGAGCATGAAACATACAATCGAATTATGAGTTTTGGTGATGAAAGTTACACTGAGAATGATCGACTCATTATTGACGGTTTGATACTGATGTTTGATGAGCACAATGAGCTAGTCAGATTTTTTAGAATAGCCCGGGATCGAATGGGTGATACGACATAGCCCCCAGTGCACATCCGACTTCTAAGTTCTAAGGGACGCAATAGACGTTATAATCTCCCTACTTCTAATGAGGTTGCTGGCCTGTTTGATGGCATTGATGAGGACAACGGTAACTATCGAGATATACTGGTTTATCCACGAAATTCAGAACCACATAGAATTGACTTCTTCCACCTAAAGCGTTATGCTATGCATTTCCCTTTATTCCTTGTGTATAGAGAAGATAGTTACTATCTCAAACTAAGTTATGTGACAGAGGATGGCCGGCTATCTCATGTAGGAACTGTAACTCCTAGGGAGTTTTATGCATTTCAAATGCAACAACGACATAAAGTTCATTCTCTTGTCCTCTTAGGGGGGGTCGATTATTCCATGAAAATGTTGTTGATGCTTATTATGTAACCCTTGAATCCCGTTTTTGTTGGCTTAGAAGGAACCAAAATCGATTTCGTGCTGAGATCTTGTGTAGGTTACAAGATGTAGTAAATCGGGGTGATATAGATGCTTCACTGTATGGTAGGAGAACCATTCTACCATCTTCTTTTGTCGGGGGTCCGAGGTATATAATACAAAATTATTAGTACTCAATGGCTTTATGTCGAGTTATGGGGTACCCAGATTTATTCATTACATATACCTGCAACCCAAAATGGCCAGATATTCAGCATTTCCTCCAACTAATTCATGGCCAGCCCCCTGAAGATAGACCTGATATTGTGGATCGTGTATTCATGATGAAGTTATAATATTTTATGCAAGATATCACCACAGAGAGACACTTCGGCCGCACCATTGGAGATATTTGCATAGTTGAATTCCAGAAGAGAGGCCTACCTCATGCCCATATTGCTCTTTTTCTTCATCCAGACGACAAGATCAACACGTCTGATAAAATTGATCGGTTCATCTCTGCAAAACTCTCTGATAACGCTAAAGATCCCGTGGGATATAAGGCAGTTGTTACCCATATGCTTCATGGTCCATGTGGGCCTGCCAACCCACGATGTCCATGTATGGTGAATAATTCCTGTTCAAAACATTACCCACATCCTTTCCAGAATGAGACCATAATTAACGAAGATGGTTTCCCCCTTTATCGAATGAGGCATGATAATCATGTCATAATGATCAATGGAATACCATTAGATAATCATTCAGTCATCCCACATAACCGTGATCTATGTGTTAAGAATGATTGTCATGTTAATGTGGAGCTCACATACAGGGGCATATATGTCAAGTATTTGTGTAAATATGTGTGTAAGGGTGCTGACATGTCAACTGTTATTTTAGAAGGGCATTGACTGAGTCAGGGTAGTACAAGTAGGTCATCTATGAATGAATATGATGAGATAAAGGCGTACATAGATTATAGGTTTATTTCAGCATCTGAGGCCATCTAGCATATTTTTGGCTTCTTTATCCATTAACATCATCCAGCTGTAGAAAGATTGTCTTTTCATTTACCCAATGAGTAGAATGTGATGTATAAAGAGGGTGAAGACCTTCGTGATATCGTGCGGGCTTAGCAGGAAAGTATGAGCAAGTTTGAGGCCTGGATGCACTGTAATTCGCAAAATGAGCTAGCAGCTACACTAACATACATTCAATTCCCTCAACATTTTGTGTTCAATAGACAAACAAAAATGTGAACTCATCGCCGTATGGGACACAGTGTTGGGAGATTATACTTTATCCACCCGACTGCGGGGGAAAAATTCTATTTACGCATGCTTTTGAATGTTGTTAAAGGGCCGCAATCATATGAGGAAATTCACACAGTGAATGGGGTTCTATACCCAACATATAGAGAAGCATGTTTTGCACTAGGGCTTCTGGAGGGTCATGGAGAATGGAATCAGTGCTTACGTAAGGCAGCTGAGTGGGCTTCTGGAAACTAGTTACGACAGCTATTTATGATCTTCTTACTATTTTGTTGTGTTGAGGACCCACTTGCACTGTGGAGAGGTAATGTCTCTTCTTTATGTGAAGATATCTTATACCGGCAACGGAGGTTGTTCAACAATTCACAACTTTTTCTTACTAAAAAGGAGCAACAAAATTATGCACTATATGATATTGAAGAATGAATGAATAGGGTTGGAAGAAGTTTGCGGGAATTCCCAACTATGCCATTCCTGCAACTTGATGGTACGATGTTGCTCCAAAACTCACTTTTAATTGAAGAACTTAACTACAATAAGCTTGCTCTTCCTGTAGAACATTCTGAGTTGGTTCAGCAATTAAATGACGGCCAATGTCATGTCTACTTAGAGCTCTTTCGTGTTGTACAGTCTCGTCAAGGTGGTTTTTTCTTCGTGCACGATAATGGAGGAACTGGTAAGACTTTCATATGGCGCACTATCATTTCTAGACTACGATCATCTGGTAAAATTGTCCTCGCTGTAACGAGCTCTAGAATTGCAGCACTTTTAATACCTGGAGGAAAAACTGCGCATTCTAGGTTTAAGATCCCTATTCCTGCAAATATACTTCAATGTGCAATATTAAGAGATCAACCCCAATGGTTGAGCTTCTTTGCAACACCAGTTTGGTTATATGGGATGAAGCTCCTATAGCACATCGACATACCTTTGAAGCTATTGATAGCACCTTTCGTGACATTCTTACTGTGGTTGACCCTGGTTTTGTGACCAAAATATTTAGTGGTATTCCTGTAGTTCTTGGTGGTGATTTTAGACAAATTTTGTCTATTATTCGGGATAGTAGTCGTGCGAATATAGTTGGAGCTTCAATATTGTCATCTCCGTTTTTGCCTTAATGTACAGTGTACTACCTTACGCAAAATATGCACCTACAAAACTCAACATCACCTGAAGTAAATGCATTTCATCAATGGATTATGCAAGTAGGAAATGGTTCTGTAATGTCACGAAGACTATCTGAGGATAAAGAGGAACCTACATGGATTGAGATCCCGAATGAATACTTAATCCCATCTTCTATAGATCCCATTGTTGATGTCATCTCTACAACTTACCCGGATTTGGTTCTAAGGTACGAGGATGTCAACTACTTGAAGGAACGATCTATCCTTTCATGCACTAATGATATTGTCGACAATGTGAATGATACTATTATTGGTATGCTCCCTGGTGATGTGGAAACTTTTCTTAGTGCCGATAAACTTTCACCTGTATCAAATAAATTTAAAGCACAAACAAACTTGTATCCAACGGAGTACTTTAATACCTTCAAGTTCTCTGGTTTCCCTAACCATGAACTTTGACTAAAGGTTGGCGTTCCTGTTATGCTGTTGAAGAATTTGAACCAATCTCTAGGTTTATATAATGGCACATGAATGGTCATCACAAGGTTAGCACAAAGGGTCATTGAGACAAAAATTATCACAGGTTTGAACTCTAGACACCGTTATTTTATTCCACGGGTCGAAATGGTGCCTTCTGATAGGGACTTGCCCTTCATCTTCTACCGGAGGCAATTCCCACTTAAGGTTTGTTTTGCTATGGCTATAAACAAAAGTCAAGGACAGACTTTTAACTATGTTATCCTATATCTACCGAAACCTGTTTTTAGCCATGGCCAACTATGTGTAGCTGCCTCTCGGGTCACCAGTCCTGCCGGTTTTCATGTACTTATCAATACAGATGACCGTAATAACACAGTAACAATGAATATAGTGTACTGTGAAGTCTTCCAGTGGCTCAACCAACCTTAATCATTTGTTCAACTATTATTGTATGTATTATGTGATTGCAACTTAATTTGACATAAACTTATATGTGTGGACTAACATAAAAGTTTGTTCTTCTGTTCCCTAAGTTACAGCTAAAGATGAGGCCACAACTTACACCCATTAGTCAATTAAGTCCCCTTACCTACAGGTGGACTATTAGGGTACGGGTAACGCGACTCTGGGAAGCCATCAATGTCAACAAGAACGACCGATTTTGAGTATCACTAACACTACTTGATGAGAAGGTACTCCTCCATATAATCTTTCTACCATAAAACCTTATTCAAATTTACAATTTCCCTCTACTTACTTCTCTTTTTTAATACATTGTATGTCTTTTCTTAGAATGATCACATTCATGCAATGGCTTCCAACTTCATAGCTCCTAGATTCACATCTGTTCTACAAGAAGGGAATGTTTATATCATCTCCAATTTTGGTGTTTTTAAGGCTGACAAAGCATACCGACCAATTACTAATGATAACATAATCCGCTTCGCTGCAAGTACGACAGTCACACCAGTCTCTATTCCTGTTCAAAATATTCCACGGTACAAATTTGAGTTTGTGCCTTTTGATCAAATTCATCTCCGGCATCCCGCAAATTTTCAACTATGTTGTATGACTTCCAATACAAAATATTTTACATTTGATATGTCATTACTTTACACTTTCAACTTACTATTCTTCAATTTGCAGATGTTATTGGGACGCTCATTGAGATTGCTAACGTCTCTGAGATCATTCGCTTGATGGATTTCAAAATCTAAGGTAACTATGTCTACCACTAGTATCTACTGTATGTGCATCTTATTTCCAATACGGCTACAGAATCATTATTCACAAACATTACATCAATCCTTTAGTGGTTCAACCATGGACATAACTTTCTGAGAAGCTCAGGCAAATTCGGTTAATTTTAACTCACTGCTTAATTCATCAACGAACCAAATTATGGTTGTCAGCTTGACCTCTGTTAAAATGTGTCAAGGTCTGTTATTTACTAACTTATAACTAATGTCTCATATTAATTCTTCTCATAGCTTCCTGTTGATTATATATATTCCTACCTATTTTTTAAGGGCATATATTTTGGCTTTAACATTAGGAACTTGATGCCCGGAAGCATCTTCGTTGAGTGACATTGTGACTTTTGGAAGGACTTCCTGAGAGGGAGAATGCCTGGAGCCCAGATTTCCCAGGGGGTGTGCCTGAAAAGCTCAGAAAAGAGGGTTAGGAGGTCCCCGGGGTGTTTTTCCGGGGAGAAGCCTCCGACGCCCAAGTCAGTGTCCTGAGAAGGTAAAGGGGGAGCACTAAGGTTTCAGTGGCCTTGCCTGTTTGTATTTTCTCAAGGAAAGGGGTCTAATTAAGGATCCTCCTTTGCCAGGGTTTGTTTCCTGGTATTTATAGGAGTGTCCAGCCCGTTCAGATCATGACACGTGTTCGGTCAGATCTTTTCTGTACCTTCGGGCGTAGAGGACAAGTAGCTGTTTGCAGGCTCCTCGAGGTAGGGGACAAGTAGCTGTTTGCAGGCTCCTCGAGTCTTGGTCCGAGACAAGTCGTGACAAGACCTAGACGGCGTCGGCGTGTCAGATCGCCATTTGAGGCAGCATGTAGCGCCTGTGGGCGACATGTCAGAGGCTCCTTAAATGCTCATGCCATACTCCTAAGGTCCTCTGGGCGAGGTCGTCTTTGACACAGATGCCCTTCCTCGGGAGCTATGCTCGTGGTTTCGGGGAGTTCCCTGGTTCGGAGGTTCCGCCTTCGGGGAGATCCTCTTCTGCTTGCAATAGTCAGTTCTTCATATCCGAAGGCGATCCACCCGGTCCCCCCGGGGGAGCCGGCAACATCTTTGAAATCCCAGGCGTACTAGCCAAAGTCCCAAGTTCGAGGCTCTTGACTTCGCTCCCTCCGAGGTCAGTGATAGCGCCTCTTTCGGATGACGCCAGGCTTCCCAATCACACTTTTGGCAGGAAGTATGTTCTGAAAGAGGTGATAGCCCTTCGGCTATCACAAAGCCCCCTTCCAAAAAGCCGAAGTGGAAGCTTCGGTTTGTCGGCTTCCGGAGGGCGCCCCTCGGGGCCTTGGGGGTAATACCTTTTTCCGAAGATGCA